>OY759224.1:5758187-6358187 GCA_963662175.1 Aradus depressus
CTAATAATGATTTTTCATATTAAAAATGTTTTCCGACTCTTTGATTCCAAAAATTAAAAAAAAAAAAAAAAAAGAGTCAAGGTCCACGCCATAGATTTTCCGTGAAAACGTCGGGATAAAATCATTTTTCATTTTCTTTTCAAAGCTGCTTGCATTTGCTCGGCACTAGACTTTTTAGGTTTTTTAAATTCCTTTTGATGCGAGCTTTCCTCTGATTTGCGTTTTCTATAATTCTGCGCATATTTACGATTCATATGAGACGACATCTTCAATTTTTTTGCAATTTTTAATTTAATACCGATTTTTACATATATTTCGGTGAATATTTTTATTGTTTCACTTTGAGTCCCAGTAGTGCTCCTCAAGCTCTTTACAATGAGAGATGTTTTTGTCAGAGATCTTGTGGAAGTTCATTGTAAATACTACTGAACAAAAACACTTAGAACAAGTCAAAAAATGCCACTATATTTATATAAAATACACAATATATTTAGCTGGTTAGAGCATTGTCAAGTGTACAGGATACAGACTTATGACTGATGGTAATATTTTGAAAAAGGTCTTTCAAAATATTACCACCAGTCATAAGTCTGTATTCTGTACACTTGACAATGCTCTAATCAGCGAAATATATTGTGTATTTTATATAAATATAGTGGAATTTTTTGACTTGTTCTAAGTGTTTTTATTCAGTAGTATTAACAATGACACCCGAATCAACGTCCTATCTAAACGCGTTATCACTCTACACTAATTTCTAATTTTACACAACGCTAATTCGCAACAATCATCCGCCGGCGCCCACACTAGCCCGATAACGTCACAGGCAAAACAAACACTGTACAACAAACACGTACAGACATGCTCTATCCATTGTGACCTCAACCGTTGTTATCGCATTATTAGTCTCGTAGTTATTTTCGATTGAAATCTGACGGTATTTTGTAACACAAGAAAGTTTGACCGGCTATCACTGTGCTTAGCGAATAGATGTTTTCACGTCAAAAATCACGTCTGCCTCTGTGCATGTGATCACGATAACTCCCGTGACACGTAATCTTATATATGTATCCAGAACCCCTTAAGGATGACAACCATTGATTTTCCCAGAATTCCAGATAAGCCGAAGGGAAGAGGGAGATTAGGAGGGGCTTAATCTAAAACCCTAATAAGTATCGATGTAATTTATGTATCGGCACGAAATTTAGTATGAGGAGATTCAGAAATCGCTGTGTAAGTCAAATATTGTTGTTTAGGCAAAATGTTCGATTCGTTTAGACTAGGAACAAAAACGTGATTCTACTTAATACTGATTACATAATAACGATATTCATCACTACCAAAAAAACAAATAGTCTGTTTCACTAATTGAAATTATAAAAACTTATATTACGTTACGAAACACTTTTCAAGACATCGTAGGGGTGCTTGTCAACTGAGCTTAAGATCATGGGTTCGAAACCTTGCCAATGCCCTTAGACTTTTTTATCTGGGAGGTGAAAATAACTTGAGGATGCGATGGTCCCGATCCTGTACAATGTCAGGTACTCGTGAAAGACAACTATCCTAGGTGAATAAACTGGGTAGGCAAAAATTTGGATCTCAGAGAGTAGACTCGGGCTCATGTCCACTAGAGCAATGAGATAGTGCGTTGGTAGTAGGCCAACTCGTAGTTAAAGCCCGGGCATGAGTCACAGTAACTAAATAACTTATTATTAGTCGGAAATTCGATGTTCAGTTTTCACAGGAATTTTATGTTTTCCAAACTCCTGATTCCAAAAATGAAAAAAAAAAAATTATCTATATGTTTATCTAATTATCTATATTATCCAGAACCCCATACGGACGACACATATTAATTTTCAGCGTAAATAAAGGAGGGTGATCAGCTGGAAACTCTGCTAAAAGTCCCCAATGACTGTCGACGTAATGAAACCGACACAAAATTTAGTGATTGGTTTTGGAGGGAGAGCAAACATTTAATTGATTATTTCGTACTCGAGAAGTCGTTTAGTTATTTCAATATTTTCTGCATTCCTGATATCGGAATTATAAGGATGGCTTTACACAAAAACTCTGATAACTGCCAGTGTAATGAATGTATTGACACGAAATCTGATATGTTAGTTCAAAGTTCTATAAGGACGACACCTATTAATTTTCAGCAGAATCAACCCAAGGGGAGGGGAGGATCAGGAGGAAGCCCAACTCAAAAGTTCCAATAACTGTCAATTGAATGAATTTATGTACATGAAAATTGATATTCAAATTCAAAACCCCGAATGAATAACACCTATTAATGTTCCGTCAAATAGATGGAAGAGAAGGGGTGTGATGTATAAAAAAAATACACACATTAAAATGATTAAATTATTAATATAAAAAAATTAATTATATTTATTTTCCTATAAAAAGCAAATTTGTTTTGAAACAAATGAGTAAAAATCAGCTGTTTTTTAGTGTGTGTAGAGAGAGTCGAGGCCTGGGTTCAATGGAGACGGGCTGAGTGAAGATAGAGAGTTTAGGCTAAGTTGTAATGAACTAAATAGAAGTAAATTGATCCGCAAAGAAGGTACTGTTGTTTGTTTATATGTACAGGATATATGCCCAAAAATATATAACTTAAATTAAAAAAATGGCCGAAATATAAAACAGAAAAAAGATTGAATTAGTTTTTAAGATTTTTCTTTTCATTTTTGTTTGTTTCAATGTTTAGTTTTTTTTAAATTTTATAATGTAGATTTAAGAAAAATAAACCCAATATTTGTTTTCGTAAATTCTTTTCTATTCATTTTCTCCGTTGTCTCAGTAAAATAATTTGAAAACCTTTGGATTAGATTGAATATTTTTGAAAGAAAATTTAAAATGGCATCTCTTCAGAAATCCTAATAAAAAGTTTGTTAATTGAATTTTTTTTTTTTTTTAAATTACGTGCACTTTCTTACAAATTGCACGTCTTGAACTTTTGATACTTTGATACTTTAGGGCCCTTTTCGAAAATTACTGTATGAATCAAAATTAAATAGAAGACCAGTTATAAAATTTCTACAGGATATGTGTTAATTCATTGTTTATTACTGTTGTCATACCTTTCGGTGGATGCCGTCGTCACTGGCTGTTGGTCGAGTACTGTGGGCGAGCGCCTGTAAACAGATTACCTGAGACCAAATTCACAGACAGACTACCTTGACACGGACCACAGAGATAAACAAATTACCTGAAACGGACCATTATAAGACAACAAACACGGACTAACATCAGTACAACATTAACAGTGGCTTGAAGATGATGTCTTTACATCGAAAGCGCTCGCCCACAGTACTCGACCAGCAGCCAGTGACGACGGTATCCACCGAAAGGTATGACAACTGTAACATATTTACTGGCGGAACTAACCCCTTAGATTATATACCATTGTTTATTATTTATTCTTTTTGTTTTAAATATTATTATTTTGTTTATTTTATTATTATTTATTTATATTTAGTGTTATTTAACATTTACCACAGGGGCTTAACTCCAAAACCCTAATAGCTCTCGATGTAATGAATGTATGGGCACAAAATTTAGTATGAAAATTCAGAAGTCCTATGTAAGTCAACTATTGATATTTAGATGTTTGCTAGCGACTGTAGATTTCAAAATTCTGGGGGTATTGAGGGTCAGTCAATGAAGAAAACACTATTCAAATGCCAACGTTTCGATATATTTCATATCATCATCAGGGCCTAACAAACATGGGGGTATCAAGATTAGAAAAATATAATGGGTGATCGATTAAAATTATATATAGGTACATAAATATACATTCACTCATACAACTCCACATAAATACATATATACATCCTAATACATTCACATACATATACACATTGATGAACAACAAGGAAACTTACTATGAATATAGATGGTTGAGGAGAAGGCATGAAGACTGTGAGGTCTTACGTTCAACTAAGGGTACAGAAGGGTAGAGGGTAACAGATAACCTCAAATACTGTCAATTTTCGCACTGATACCAATAACCTGAGCAACATTTATGCCAATTTGCTTCAAAACTGCTGAATACATAGTTCTGTCTCCAATTATATTTAATATTTAAAATTTAGATTAATTTCATTGTGTGTCTATTTATTCTTTATTATGTATTATTTCATTTTCGGTTAGTGTCACTTCTGTCTAAAATTCTTCATTTAATTAATAAGTTAAATTATGTTACTATTTATATAATTATGAGTTTTTATTTTATTTTTTTTTTCGTCACATAGTAAAATATCTGTTAGCCAGTAAGTAGTTCTCTTCAAATTTAAGTCCCGTTAACTGGGGTTTTCCCCGGATTTATTATCTGTTACCCTCTACCCTTCTGTACCCTTAGTTGAACGTAAGACCTCACAGTCTTCATGCCTTCTCCTCAGCCATCTATATTCATAGTAAGTTTCCTTGTTGTCCATCAATGTGTATATGTATGTGAATGTATTAGGATGTATATATGTATTTATGTGGAGTTGTATGAGTGAATGTATATTTATGTACCTATATATAATTTTAATCGATCACCCATTATATTTTTCTAATCTTGATACCCCCATGTTTGTTAGGCCCTGATGATGATATGAAATATATCGAAACGTTGGCATTTGAATAGTGTTTTCTTCATTGACTGACCCTCAATACCCCCAGAATATTGATATTTAGCCCAATTGGGCGAAAATTTAATTGATTAATTCGTGCTGGGGAAGTAGATTGAAAAAGAACATTTTTCTTTTTCTTTTTCCCCGTAGAACAGAGAGAAAGAGGTATTTATTTTTTTGTCTGCTCCATCTGAAGGCCTCTTGTGTAGTGTACACTGTCCAGTGACCAGTGTCTACACTCTGCACTACTAACATCGGTTTGCTAACTTCCTAACCAGGTTATAGACTGAACATTGTTGACTTTCTGCTTTATGAAGACGGAATGTAAACATCGACACTGCCCGGCTTGTGGCTGCCCGTCAAACCATGCACCATGTCCAAAATACAGACTCAAACAATGGAACCCGTTGTACACTAGACAGGCGAGCCATAAGGGTGTGCTTCCTACCAGCCATACATTGGCATAATAGAAAGGATGCAATTAGTCAGGAAATCGTAGTTGAATTTTCAATGAATTTCATGTTTCTCTCTTGCTTTCTCACTGGTGTTTCATGATTAAATACAGACAGAGGGTGATGCATATCAAATTCATGTGTCCATCAACAGGGGCGCCCCAAGTTTGAAAGTATCGAATTACTTTGTTCGATGTGTTTTTTGACCTACTGATTCCCGTTAACTATCGATAAAATGCATGTATCGACTGGAAAAAAGGAAAAGTGGTGATTAGGGGAGAACCTTAACAAATCTTTATTTTATCTTTACATCTGGTGTCTAATGAACTCAGGATCGCGAGTTCGAAATCTTGCCGAAGCTTTCGGGTGTTTTTACTGGGAAGAAAGAAAAAAACATGAGCACGTCGTCCTTTGGATGGGATCTTAGGCGATAGTCCCGGGACTTTTCAAATGTCAGGTACTCGTTGATGAGTCGTATCTTATATAACTAAACCTGGGTGGGGAAAATTTCGGTCTTCCGCTATAGATCTAACAGGGAAGGGATAAGAGCGTTCGATACTTAGGTCCCTAGGTGCAGACAACAACCCTCTTAATATATCTAAATCTGTCTATGGTTGATTATTATCGTTACTGGTAGCTGTATTGATAAGATTTGGTGTTACAAAGCCCACCTATACTCTATATTTCTTTCTTGACAATTCTAGTTTGAGTGTCCGATCTCTACATTTGGAAAACCCTTCGAAGAATTGATTAATTCTTGATGACAAAATTTCATATGTAAATTCAACCATATGATGAAGCCACCTGATTAGTTTCAGTGGATCCGGCGAACGGAAGAGGAGGATCAGAAGGGTCTCAACTCGAAATCCCCAACAGTCGATGTAATAAATGTATCGATACAAAATTTATTATGATTCGGAAGCCCCTATGTAAGTCAACTATTGATTTTTAGCCCAAAGATTTTGAAGGGAGAGCGAAAATTTCACTGAACTTTTTCAATTAAAGAACCTGTACTCGAGCTTGTTTGTTCATTTTATCAGTTAATGTTTTTTTTATTTTTATGATTTTCTTCATTAAAAGTTTCTCTTAAATCGTGGAAGGTACAAGTGCCCCCTCTCCCTCCCTGGCTACGCCTATAATTATTATCATTTTCTCGCTGGATCATTTAGATATCGATCTGCTGGATTGCAGTTAAAGAAAGGAACAGAAGCAAAGTTGACCGTTTCTTCAACATTTTCTCTTCTTACATTTCTTTTACTGTTTTCATTTTTTCTTCTTTAACTTTTTTTTTTTTTTTTTTTTTCTTTTTATCCAAAGTAGAGAAATAAAACAGGAATGAGAAAACTTTTCTCAGGTTTGAGAGGAAGCCAATTTCTGGAAGCTCCCCCCCCCCAAGTGTTGAAAACAAACACTCCACCTTTCAATCTGTTAGCTGCCCTTCTTTACTTCCCCAGATATACGAGGTATAGAGGAAGTTATAAAAAAGATGAACAATTCCATGTCCCCCCCCCCAAAAAAAAAAAAATTTCACTAAAAAATTAGAAAAAATGCCCTGTCTGTCTGTGTTTGAATAAAATTTAAAGAATATTATCACATAATTGATTAATTCGCACTCAAGTTCAATATTTTTTGCCTTCCTGGTATCGGAATTCTAAGGATTGAAAGGTAGTACATATTTTATTTAGGCTGAACCTCGACATCTTTAGAATTATTGATGGTATTTCTGTTGTGCGGTCTTCCAAAACCTTTAATTTTCACCTTGATAATGTCTGTCCTTTGTCGGCGGTAAAAAGGTCTTAACCTTTCCTAAAAGACCTCCCCCCTGGCTAGAGTCATTTTGTTAATTTTTAAATGCCTCCATTTATCGATCAATTCAAAGTCTAGTTTCTCTCTATAAAACGGGTATTCCACAAAATATTTTCCTACGAATAGGAATAGGAATAGAAATCAATAGCAAGAGAGCAGCTGTGGAACATGTTTACATCTCCAGGTATACAAAGTAATTCATTTCACAAATGAAAGTAACGAAAAGTCGTCGGTGATTCACCGACTATGTACTTCCCCAGAAGGAATTAATCACGCTCTCAAGACTAGGGGCTTCTAAATCCTCATTCTGTATCGATAATTTCATTATATTGGCATTTATTAGGCTTTATGAATTAACCCCCTCACCCCTGAACCCCCTTTTTCCTTGGGCCGATTTCACTCACATTTGACAGGTTATGTCCTCATTGGGGTTTGTCTTCAAATATAAAATTTCTAATAAAATAAGGGGTTTTGAGTTGAGCTCCCAAATAAAATGACATATACCTAGATATCATTTTTTTTTTCATATTTGGAATCTAGAGGTCAGAAAAAAAAGAAATTCCGTTGAAAACTCCGCATCGAATTTTCGACCGATTACATAACTTCTCCTATATTTCGGCGGGGAAGTGAAAATTATACAAAAACTAAACCATCAATTTAGTTACAAATATACTAATTGTATAATAGGTAAATGGACGACATTACAAAAGTTTAATTAACTATTGCAAAGCCGCCTGCAATTATAGATTTGAGCTAGTTTCACAATTTAATTATTAATAATATATAAACAGGAAAATGTTTTTTATTTTTATTTTTTGTTAGTTTTTTTTAAGGATCATTTAAGTTAATTTTGTAAATTAGGTACTGCATTTGTATTTGTATTTGAATTATTTTTATTTTGTCACTTTTATATATGTGTATTATCGAGTAGAAATAGAAGAGATAACCCCTCAGACAGTCAATTTGACCATGAGTATTGTCGGTCAATATTATTATTATTAATTGTAAGAACTCAGATTTAGTTACAAATATACTAATTGCCGGTAGCTCAGCGGATTTGAAACCCGGCCTCAACTTTTTTTTATCTAAGAGGTGTAAAAACCTTGGGTAAACAAAATTTAAGACTCCCAATGTAGAGTCGGCCTCATGTCCACCAGAGCGAAGAAAGAGCCCTCTCTTAGTAGGCGATATGACCTTGTAGTTAAAGTCCG
Organism: Aradus depressus; assembly: GCA_963662175.1. NCBI lineage: Eukaryota > Metazoa > Arthropoda > Insecta > Hemiptera > Aradidae > Aradus > Aradus depressus. Next base: position 5,766,285 of record OY759224.1, read on the forward strand.
GGCATAAGTCCCAATGACTAACTATATAAGTATTACTGCGAAATTAAACAATTATCTAATGGTAGAATAATGTTTAGTTTTGGGTTAATACAGCCGAATCGATATGTTGAATTTACTAACTGTATTAAGAAGAGTAATGCAGATTTAAAGTCTACAAGTGATGGACGACATATTGTTGAAAAAAAGGAAACAAAGATGAAAAGGAAAAACACAGCCATTGACAAATAAATATTTGTGTGCGTTAAATAGTCTTGATAGCACCATTTTTTCTTTTTTTCTCTCTCCCAGCTGTATTATGTGATGTATAAAATTACACATTTATTAATATTTTTATTTTATTAACATTCAAATTATTAATATTATAAAAATTAATTATATTTATTTGTATTAAAACAAAGAAGCAACTAAATTGGTGAATAATTATATGAAGTCGCATTTTGTTTTAAAACAACCAATGAGTGGAAAACAAAAAACGACGAAGGTGGACAGTCTAGTAGTGAGAAAAGTGTTTAGGCTTAAGGTGTGTTGTACCAAGTAGGTGTGAAATAACATTGAAATAGATGCACAAAGGAGATACTTTTATTCATCTCTTTAGAAATCCAAATGAAGAGTTTGTTATTTGGAATTTTCTTAAATGAGTGCACTTTTTTCAAAATTGCACGTCTTGAACTTTCGATATTTTTAGGGCCCTTTTCGGAAATTACTGTAGAAATCAAAATTTAGTAGAAGGCCAGATATAAAATTTATACAGGAAATGTGGTAATTTTATTTCATTATTTATTTATTCCAATTATTATTTTTATATTTATTTTATTTTACATAATTTTTCATTATCACAATTAGTATAAGTGAAGTTATGTAATCAGTCAAAACATGTTTAGTTTTTGCTGTAATTTCATCTTCTCCGATCACCCGAATCAAAAAAAAAAAATGTGATGCCGCCATTACAGGACTAGTTTATACCAACCACGCTTTTACAGATAACTCTCGCTCCTCCTCTCCTCTTTCAAATTCATTTCATACTGGCGGGTATAAGAAAGTCACTTTCAGAAGTACTATTTTGTCGTTGGATATTTTCGATTAGATATTTAGACGTGAAACCAAGTTTTCATTTGTGGACAGAGTACACCTCAAAACGAAAGGATCGATCAATATGAAATTTGGTAAACTACCAAGTTGTGGAGACTAGTTGATTGAGTAAATTTCAGAAACCTCCCTCCCCTTTTCTACACGCGGAAGTTTATTATAAGCTCTTCAACTATTTAATGAACTAAACTCTAATATGAAGTTCCATGAACCACTACAATAGCATGAAAGTTGTGTACTGGCATAACTGGGACATAACTCCTTAGGTTGAGGGGCACTCCTAAACAGGTATGTCTAAATTCCAGATGCAGGATCCTTCTCTGATGACGATAACGTCTGACGCAATGTAAATCCTGGAGATGGCTGTTGACTAGAAGCTTTGTCAATACTGTGATGTAAAAAATTTACACATATTTATATTAATAAAATATTATAAAATCAATTATTATTATATGTATAAAAACAGCTGTTAGGAGTAAAGTAACTTAATCTATATTAATAAAGCTGAAACGGGGTTTGTTTGTTTGTATGTATGTATGTATGTATGTTTGTTCCAGCATCACGCCCAAACGGTTGGACGGATTTTTATGAAACTTCCCATGTAGCATCCCTATGAGCCCGATTGAATAATAGGCTATGTGGCGTCCCAAAATTATGATCGGGAGGGGGGGTTGTAAGAGGGGCCTAAGTATATAAATAGTGCTAACTCATTAACTAATGGTCGAATTGTTATGAAATTTCACATGTAGTATTTTTAAAAGCCAAATAGGAAAAAAAGGTGTGTGGCGTCCCAAAGTTTTAAACGGGAGGGGGGGTTGTGGGGGGGCCTAAGTATAAATATAGAGCTAACTCATTAACTAATGGGCGAATTGTCATGAAATTTCACATGTAGTATTTTTAAAAGCCAAATAGGAAAAAAAGGTGTGTGGCGCCCAAAGTTTTGAACGGGAGGGGGGGTTGTGGGGGTAGGCCTAAGTATAAATATAGAGCTAACTCTTTAACGGTTGGTCGGATTGTCACTGTCAATTTTTTTTTTTTTTTTTTGGCTTGCCGACCTCCGGTGGAGGCCACGACACCATCGCCGAATCGTCGGGGAAAAAGGGAGGCCTAACACATTTATTTACAAAATTAAAATACATAATTTAAAATCCAGAACATATGATGCTGTGGTAGGCTAGGAGCGACCGCTGCCGACCATCTGCGACGATCAGCGGTCACTCCCAGCCCACCTTAATTTTCTTGGCGGGCCGAGAGAGCTCGGGATAAATGTAGGGCGATCGCTAATTGTGGTTCGTACGGTGCCGGGGACGACTGCAGGCCTCCCCGGCGCAGGGTCAAAATGCTTGCTTCTTTCTCCGCCAGGAGGCGACGAATCGGCTGAACATTGGGTAGCCGGTTTCCGTCATCAGCTGCCGCAGGTCGAGTCCCAGATACGATCCTGTCCCGCGTATCAACTCCACCCTAGGCCCGTCGTACAGCGGACATTCGAGGACCACGTGCTCCCCAGTCTCGACCCCGCCGCACGAGCAGTTCGGGTTGTTCTTCCTCTTAAAGAAGAACAGCTTGGAGTTGAAATCTCCGTGACCTGATAGTATCTGGGACATCCAGTGGTCAGGCAGTATCCAAGTAGAGTCCAGACGTGCCCGGATTTCCGGTAAATATGCGTAGGTCGTTCGGCCATCCGATGATCGTGACCACCGCTGTTGCCATTTCTCCACTATCCATTCCTGGACTATGTCCCCGCAACGCTCCGGTCTGGACTGTCCGCGCATCTCTTCCTCCAGGGCTAGACGTAAAGGCTCATCTATATCTGCTCCTAAGGGCAAGTTGCGTCTACAATAGTACGAGGCGACAGCCCCGTCCAAGACAAAGTCTATTGGCGGAGCTCCTGCCAGCACCTGTAGCGCAGCCGTAGAGACAGTACGATAGGCCTTTGTAACCCTTAAAAGGGCTGCTCTCTGGGCTTGCACAAGGATAACGCGTCGCCGCTTCGTGGGACGATGCCACCACCCAGCAGCGGCGTACCTTGCTACAGCCTCGAATACTCCAGTGTAGATGATTCTACACGCAGAATAGCCGAGGCCCCACGTCGCGCGGGCTAGGCAGCTCAAAGCGTTGAAAGTGGCGGTAGTCCTTTCTTTAATGGCAACAACGTGGGGCGTCACGTTGAGGCCCGGCCCGATCCGCACTCCGAGATAAGTGACCGTTGCCGGGCTCTCAATGCGGCGTCCGTGGATTTTGATTACCAGGGGGTGTCGGGCGTCGGTTCTCCCTCTCATCAGCAAAGCCGAGGTCTTGCTAGGAGAGAGAGCCAGTTTATTGGCGCAGCACCAGTTGTCTATATCGTCAATGGCGGCTTGGGCGCGAAGGGTTAGAGCAGCTCGACTATCAGCGTGCACCGTAACAACGAGGTCGTCGACGTAGGCGATTGCCTTATATCCACGGCCCTCGAGATCACGGAGCAGTCCGTCAAAGAGTATGGCCCAAAGTATCGGTCCGAGGACCGAGCCCTGAGGACAGCCTCTAGTGACGTCCACTGTAGTGCTAGCGTATAGCTGACTCATGGTCGCAGATCGATCGCTGAGGAAGCTGGATATCAACCCAAACACATTCCCAGGCAGTCCCACAGCCCGCAGTCGCGTGAGGATGGCAGGCCACCAGGCGCAGTCGAAGGCCGACGCGATGTCAAAGAAGACACACAGGGCATATTTCCCACGGTCATTCTCCACATCCGCCCTCAGCATCATCAACGCATCTTCGGCGGATCTGCCCCTCAAGCCACCGAACTGCCTGTGAGATACAAGAGCATGTACCTGGGCCCGAATTCCATTGAAGATAAGAGTCTCCAATACTTTACCGAATACGGGGAGCAGGCTGATTGGTCTGTGGCTACCTGCCAGGGAAAGGTCCCTATCACCAGGCTTAACAAACGTACACACGAGTGCTCGTTTCCAAGTCCTAGGGAAGTGGCCCCTCCTAAGGCAGGAGTTATAAAGTAGTAAGAGATCCGACTTGTCTCCACCCCCCACCCCCTGTCCCCACCCCCTGTCTCCACCCCCACCCCCCTGTCCCCACCCCCTGTCCCCACCCCCTGTCCCCACCCCCACCCCATGTTCCCACCCCCTGTCCCCACCCCTAATCCCACCCCCTTTCCCCACGCCCACCCCCTGTCCCCACCCCCTGTCCCCACCCCCTGTCCCCACCCCCTGTCTCCACCCCCACCCCCTAATCCCACCCCCTTTCCCCACGCCCACCCCCTGTCCCCACCCCCTAATCCCACCCCCTTTTCCCTCCCCCTGTCCCCACGCCAACCCCATGTTCCCACCCCCTTTTCTCACCCACGCCCCCTGTTCCCACCCCCTGTCCCCACCCCCACCCTCTGTCCCCACCCCCTGTCCCCTCCCCCCTGTCCCCACCCCCTAATCCCACCCCCTGTCCCAACCCCCACCCCATGTTCCCACCCCCTGTCCCCACCCCCTAATCCCACCCCCTGTCCCCACCCCCTGTCCCCACCCCCTGTCCCCACCCCCACCCCATGTTCCCACCCCCTGTCCCCACCCCCTAATCCCACCCCCTGTACCCACCCCCTGTACCCACCCCCTGTCCCCACCCCCTAATCCCACCCCCTTTCCCCAAGACCACCCCATGTTCCCACCCCCTGTCCCCGCCCCCCGTCCCCGCCCCCTGTCCCCGCCCCCTGTTCCCACCCCCTGTTCCCAACCCCCTGTCCCCACCCCCTGTCCCCACCCCCACCCCCTGTCCCCACCCCCTGTCCCCACGCCCACCCCCTGTCCCCACCCCCTAATTCCACCCCCTTTTCCCTCCCCCTGTCCCCACGCCAACCCCATGTTCCCACCCCCTTTTCTCACCCACGCCCCCTGTTCCCACCCCCTGTCCCCACCCCCACCCTCTGTCCCCACCCCCTAATTCCACCCCCTTTTCCCTCCCCCTGTCCCCACGCCAACCCCATGTTCCCACCCCCTTTTCTCACCCACGCCCCCTGTTCCCACCCCCTGTCCCCACCCCCACCCTCTGTCCCCACCCCCTGTCCCCTCCCCCTGTCCCCACCCCCTAATCCCACCCCCTGTCCCAACCCCCACCCCATGTTCCCACCCCCTGTCCCCACCCCCTAATCCCACCCGTGGGATGGGGGTGGGGGTGGGAACATGGGGTGGTCTTGGGGAAAGGGGGTGGGATTAGGGGGTGGGGACAGGGGGTGGGTACAGGGGGTGGGTACAGGGGGTGGGATTAGGGGGTGGGGACAGGGGGTGGGAACATGGGGTGGGGGTGGGGACAGGGGGTGGGGACAGGGGGTGGGGACAGGGGGTGGGATTAGGGGGTGGGGACAGGGGGTGGGAACATGGGGTGGGGGTTGGGACAGGGGGTGGGATTAGGGGGTGGGGACAGGGGGAGGGGACAGGGGGTGGGGACAGAGGGTGGGGGTGGGGACAGGGGGTGGGAACAGGGGGCGTGGGTGAGAAAAGGGGGTGGGAACATGGGGTTGGCGTGGGGACAGGGGGAGGGAAAAGGGGGTGGGATTAGGGGGTGGGGACAGGGGGTGGGCGTGGGGAAAGGGGGTGGGATTAGGGGGTGGGGGTGGAGACAGGGGGTGGGGACAGGGGGTGGGGACAGGGGGTGGGGACAGGGGGTGGGCGTGGGGAAAGGGGGTGGGATTAGGGGTGGGGACAGGGGGTGGGAACATGGGGTGGGGGTGGGGACAGGGGGTGGGGACAGGGGGTGGGGACAGGGGGTGGGGGTGGAGACAGGGGGTGGGGGGTGGAGACAAGTCGGATCTCTTACTACTTTATAACTCCTGCCTTAGGAGGGGCCACTTCCCTAGGACTTGGAAACGAGCACTCGTGTGTACGTTTGTTAAGCCTGGTGATAGGGACCTTTCCCTGGCAGGTAGCCACAGACCAATCAGCCTGCTCCCCGTATTCGGTAAAGTATTGGAGACTCTTATCTTCAATGGAATTCGGGCCCAGGTACATGCTCTTGTATCTCACAGGCAGTTCGGTGGCTTGAGGGGCAGATCCGCCGAAGATGCGTTGATGATGCTGAGGGCGGATGTGGAGAATGACCGTGGGAAATATGCCCTGTGTGTCTTCTTTGACATCGCGTCGGCCTTCGACTGCGCCTGGTGGCCTGCCATCCTCACGCGACTGCGGGCTGTGGGACTGCCTGGGAATGTGTTTGGGTTGATATCCAGCTTCCTCAGCGATCGATCTGCGACCATGAGTCAGCTATACGCTAGCACTACAGTGGACGTCACTAGAGGCTGTCCTCAGGGCTCGGTCCTCGGACCGATACTTTGGGCCATACTCTTTGACGGACTGCTCCGTGATCTCGAGGGCCGTGGATATAAGGCAATCGCCTACGTCGACGACCTCGTTGTTACGGTGCACCCCCTGTCCCCACCCCTAATCCCACCCCCTTTCCCCACGCCCACCCCCTGTCCCCACCCCCTGTCCCCACCCCCTGTCCCCACCCCATCCAGTGGTCAGGCAGTATCCAAGTAGAGTCCAGACGTACCCGGATTTCCGGTAAATATGCGTAGGTCGTTCGGCCATCCGATGATCGTTACCACCGCTGTTGCCATTTCTCCACTATCCATTCCTGGACTATGTCCCTGCAACGCTCCGGTCTGGACTGTCCGCGCATCTCTTCCTCCAGGGCTAGACGTAAAGGCTCATCTATATCTGCTCCTAAGGGCAAGTTGCGTCTACAATAGTACGAGGCGACAGCCCCGTCCAAGACTAAGCCTATAGGCGGAGCTCCTGCCAGCACCTGTAGCGCAGCCGTAGAGACAGTACGATAGGCCTTTGTAACCCTTAAAAGGGCTGCTCTCTGGGCTTGCACAAGGATAACGCGTCGCCGCTTCGTGGGACGATGCCACCACCCAGCAGCGGCGTACCTTGCTACAGCCTCGAATACTCCAGTGTAGATGATTCTACACGCAGAATAGCCGAGGCCCCACGTCGCGCGGGCTAGGCAGCTCAAAGCGTTGAAAGTGGCGGTAGTCCTTTCTTTAATGGCAACAACGTGGGGCGTCACGTTGAGGCCCGGCCCGATCCGCACTCCGAGATAAGTGACCGTTGCCGGGCTCTCAATGCGGCGTCCGTGGATTTTGATTACCAGGGGGTGTCGGGCGTCGGTTCTCCCTCTCATCAGCAAAGCCGAGGTCTTGCTAGGAGAGAGAGCCAGTTTATTGGCGCAGCACCAGTTGTCTATATCGTCAATGGCGGCTTGGGCGCGAAGGGTTAGAGCAGCTCGACTATCAGCGTGCACCGTAACAACGAGGTCGTCGACGTAGGCGATTGCCTTATATCCACGGCCCTCGAGATCACGGAGCAGTCCGTCAAAGAGTATGGCCCAAAGTATCGGTCCGAGGACCGAGCCCTGAGGACAGCCTCTAGTGACGTCCACTGTAGTGCTAGCGTATAGCTGACTCATGGTCGCAGATCGATCGCTGAGGAAGCTGGATATCAACCCAAACACATTCCCAGGCAGTCCCACAGCCCGCAGTCGCGTGAGGATGGCAGGCCACCAGGCGCAGTCGAAGGCCGACGCGATGTCAAAGAAGACACACAGGGCATATTTCCCACGGTCATTCTCCACATCCGCCCTCAGCATCATCAACGCATCTTCGGCGGATCTGCCCCTCAAGCCACCGAACTGCCTGTGAGATACAAAAGCATGTACCTGGGCCCGAATTCCATTGAAGATAAGAGTCTCCAATACTTTACCGAATACGGGGAGCAGGCTGATTGGTCTGTGGCTACCTGCCAGGGAAAGGTCCCTATCACCAGGCTTAACAAACGTACACACGAGTGCTCGTTTCCAAGTCCTAGGGAAGTGGCCCCTCCTAAGGCAGGAGTTATAAAGTAGTAAGAGATCCGACTTGTCTCCACCCCCCACCCCCTGTCCCCACCCCCTGTCTCCACACCCACCCCCTGTCTCCACCCCCACCCCCTGTCCCCACCCCCTGTCCCCACCCCCTGTCCCCACCCCCACCCCATGTTCCCACTCCCTGTCCCCACCCCTAATCCCACCCCCTTTCCCCACGCCCACCCCCTGTCCCCACCCCCTGTCCCCACCCCCTGTCCCCACCCCCTGTCTCCACCCCCACCCCCTGTCCCCACCCCCTAATCCCACCTCCTTTCCCCACGCCCACCCCCTGTCCCCACCCCCTAATCCCACCCCCTTTTCCCTCCCCCTGTCCCCACGCCAACCCCATGTTCCCACCCCCTTTTCTCACCCACGCCCCCTGTTCCCACCCCCTGTCCCCACCCCCACCCTCTGTCCCCACCCCCTGTCCCCTCCCCCTGTCCCCACCCCCTAATCCCACCCCCTGTCCCCACCCCCACCCCATGTTCCCACCCCCTGTCCCCACCCCCTAATCCCACCCCCTGTCCCCACCCCCTGTCCCCACCCCCTGTCCCCACCCCACCCCATGTTCCCACCCCCTGTCCCCACCCCCTAATCCCACCCCCTGTACCCACCCCCTGTACCCACCCCCTGTCCCCACCCCCTGTCCCCACCCCCTGTCCCCACCCCCTGTCCCCACCCCCTGTCCCCACCCCCTGTCCCCACCCCCTGTCCCCACCCCCACCCCATGTTCCCACCCCCTGTCCCCACCCCCTAATCCCACCCCCTGTACCCACCCCCTGTACCCACCCCCTGTCCCCACCCCCTAATCCCACCCCCTTTCCCCAAGACCACCCCATGTTCCCACCCCCTGTCCCCGCCCCCCGTCCCCGCCCCCTGTCCCCGCCCCCTGTTCCCACCCCCTGTTCCCAACCCCCTGTCCCCACCCCCTGTCCCCACCCCCACCCCCTGTCCCCACCCCCTGTCCCCACCCCCTTCCCCCACGCCCACCCCCTGTCACCACCCCCACCCCCTGTCCCCACCCCCTGTCCCCACCCCCACCCCATGTTCCCACCCCCTGTCCCCACCCCCTGTCTCCACCCCCACCCCCTGTCCCCACCCCCTAATCCCACCCCCTTTCCCCACCCCCTGTCCCCACGCCAACCCCATGTTCCCACCCCCTTTTCCCACCCACGCCCCCTGTTCCCACCCACGCCCCCTGTTCCCACCCCTTGTCCCCACCCCCTGTCCCCACCCCCTGTCCCCACCCCCACCCCATGTTCCCACCCCTTGTCCCCACCCCCTAATCCCACCCCCTGTCCCCACCCCCTAATCCCACCCCCTTTCCCCAAGCCCACCCCCTGTACCCACCCCCTGTCCCCACCCCCTGTCCCCACCCCCACCCCATGTTCCCACCCCCTTTCCCCACGCCCACCCCCTGTCCCCGCCCCCTGTTCCCACCCCCTGTTCCCAACCCCCTGTCCCCACCCCCTGTCCCCACCCTTTTTTTTTTTTTTGGGTTGCCGACCTCCTGTCTCCACCCCCACCCCCTGTCCCCACCCCCACCCCCTGTCCCCACCCCCTGTCCCCACCCCCACCCCATGTTCCCACCCCCTGTCCCCACCCCCTTTTTTTTTTTTTTTTTTTTTTTTTTTTTGGGTTGCCGACCTCCGGTGGAGGCCACGACACCATCGCCGAATCGTCGGGGAAAAAGGGAGGCCTAACAAATTTATTTACAAAATTAAAATACTAAATAAGTACATAATTAAAAATCCAGAACATATGATGCTGTGGTAGGCTAGGAGCGACCGCTGCCGACCATCTGCCACGATCAGCGGTCACTCCCAGCCCACCTTAATTTTCTTGGCGGCCCGAGAGAGCTCGGGATAAATGTAGGGCGATCGCTAATTGTGGTTCATTACGGTGCCGGGGACGACTGCAGGCCTCCCCGGCGCAGGGTCAAAATGCTTGCTTCTTTCTCCGCCAGGAGGCGACAAATCGGCTGAACATTGGGTAGCCGGTTTCCGTCATCAGCTGCCGCAGGTCGAGTCCCAGATACGATCCTGTCCCGCGTATCAACTCCACCCTAGGCCCGTCGTACAGCGGACATTCGAGGACCACGTGCTCCGCAGTCTCGACCCCGCCGCACGAGCAGTTCGGGTTGTTCTTCCTCTTAAAGAAGAACAGCTTGGAGTTGAAATCTCCGTGACCTGATAGTATCTGGGATATCCAGTGGTCAGGCAGTATCCAAGTAGAGTCCAGACGTACCCGGATTTCCGGTAAATATGCGTAGGTCGTTCGGCCATCCGATGATCGTGACCACCGCTGTTGCCATTTCTCCACTATCCATTCCTGGACTATGTCCCTGCAACGCTCCGGTCTGGACTGTCCGCGCATCTCTTCCTCCAGGGCTAGACGTAAAGGCTCATCTATATCTGCTCCTAAGGGCAAGTTGCGTCTACAATAGTACGAGGCGACAGCCCCGTCCAAGACTAAGTCTATAGGCGGAGCTCCTGCCAGCACCTGTAGCGCAGCCGTAGAGACAGTACGATAGGCCTTTGTAACCCTTAAAAGGGCTGCTCTCTGGGCTTGCACAAGGATAACGCGTCGCCGCTTCGTGGGACGATGCCACCACCCAGCAGCGGCGTACCTTGCTACAGCCTCGAATACTCCAGTGTAGATGATTCTACACGCAGAATAGCCGAGGCCCCACGTCGCGCGGGCTAGGCAGCTCAAAGCGTTGAAAGTGGCGGTAGTCCTTTCTTTAATGGCAACAACGTGGGGCGTCACGTTGAGGCCCGGCCCGATCCGCACTCCGAGATAAGTGACCGTTGCCGGGCTCTCAATGCGGCGTCCGTGGATTTTGATTACCAGGGGGTGTCGGGCGTCGGTTCTCCCTCTCATCAGCAAAGCCGAGGTCTTGCTAGGAGAGAGAGCCAGTTTGTTGGCGCAGCACCAGTTGTCTATATCGTCAATGCCGGCTTGGGCGCGAAGGGTTAGAGCAGCTCGACTATCAGCGTGCACCGTAACAACGAGGTCGTCGACGTAGGCGATTGCCTTATATCCACGTCCCTCGAGATCACGGAGCAGTCCGTCAAAGAGTATGGCCCAAAGTATCGGTCCGAGGACCGAGCCCTGAGGACAGCCTCTAGTGACGTCCACTGTAGTGCTAGCGTATAGCTGACTCATGGTCGCAGATCGATCGCTGAGGAAGCTGGATATCAACCCAAACACATTCCCAGGCAGTCCCACAGCCCGCAGTCGCGTGAGGATGGCAGGCCACCAGGCGCAGTCGAAGGCCGACGCGATGTCAAAGAAGACACACAGGGCATATTTCCCACGGTCATTCTCCACATCCGCCCTCAGCATCATCAACGCATCTTAGGCGGATCTGCCCCTCAAGCCACCGAACTGCCTGTGGGATACAAAAGCATGTACCTGGGCCCGAATTCCATTGAAGATAAGAGTCTCCAATACTTTACCGAATACGGGGAGCAGGCTGATTGGTCTGTGGCTACCTGCCAGGGAAAGGTCCCTATCACCAGGCTTAACAAACGTACACACGAGTGCTCGTTTCCAAGTCCTAGGAAGGAGAGATCCGACTCCCCTGTCCCCACCCCCTGTCCCCACCCCCTAATCCCACCCCCTGTCCCCACCCCCTGTCCCCACCCCCTAATCCCACCCCCTGTCCCCACCCCCACCCCATGTTCCCACCCCCTGTCCCCACCCCCTAATCCCACCCCCTGTACCCACCCCCTGTCCCCACCCCCTAATCCCACCCCCTTTCCCCACTCCCACCCCCTGTACCCACCCCCTGTCCCCACCCCTACCCCATGTCCCCACCCCCTAATCCCACCCCCTTTCCCCACGTCCACCCCCTGTCCCCGCCCCCTGTTCCCACCCCCTGTTCCCAACCCCCTGTCCCCACCCCCTGTCCCCACCCCCACCCCCTGTCCCCACCCCCTGTCCCCCACCCCTTAATCCCACCCCCTTTCCCCACGCCCACCCACTGTCCCCACCCCCTGTCCCCACCCCCTGTCCCCACCCCCTTTCCCCACCCCCTGTACCCACCCCCACCCCATGTTCCCACCCCCTGTACCCACCCCCTGTACCCACCCCACCCCCTAATCCCACCCCTTTCCCACCCCCTGTTCCCACCCCCCTGTACCCACCCCTGTCCCCACCCCCTAATCCCACCCCTTGTCCCCACCCCCTGTTCCCACCCCCACCCCCTAATCCCACCCCATGTTCCCACCTTTTTTTTTTTTTTTTTTTTTTTGGGTTGCCGACCTCCCGTGGAGGCCACGACACCATCGCCGAATCGTCGGGGAAAAAGGGAGGCCTAACACATTTATTTACAAAATTAAAATACTAAATAAGTACATAATTAAAAATGCAGAACATATGATGCTGTGGTAGGCTAGGAGCGACCGCTGCCGACCATCTGCGACGATCAGCGGTCACTCCCAGCCCACCTTAACTTTCTTGGCGGCCCGAGAGAGCTCGGGATAAATGTAGGGCGATCGCTAATTGTGGTTCGTTACGGCGCCGGGGACGACTGCAGGCCTCCCCGGCGCAGGGTCAAAATGCTTGCTTCTTTCTCCGCCAGGAGGCGACAAATCGGCTGAACATTGGGTAGCCGGTTTCCGTCATCAGCTGCCGCAGGTCGAGTCCCAGATACGATCCTGTCCCGCGTATCAACTCCACCCTAGGCCCGTCGTACAGCGTGTCCCCACCCCCTGTCCCCACCCCCTGTACCCACCCCCACCCCCTAATCCCACCCTATGTTCCCACCCCCTGTCCCCACCCCCACCCCCTGTCCACACCCCCTGTCCCCACCCCCTAATCCCACCCCCTGTCCCCACCCCCTGTCCCCACCCCCTAATCCCACCCCCTGTCCCCACCCCACCCCATGTTCCCACCCCCTGTCCCCAGCCCCTAATCCCACCCCCTGTACCCACCCCCTGTCCCCACCCCCTAATCCCACCCCCTTTCCCCACGCCCACCCCCTGTACCCACCCCCTATCCCCACCCCCACCCCATGTCCCCACCCCCTAATCCCACCCCCTTTCCCCACGCCCACCCCCTGTCGCCGCCCCCTGTTCCCACCCCCTGTTCCCAACCCCCTGTCCCCACCCCCTGTCTCCACCCCCACCCCCTGTCTCCTCCCCCACCCCCTGTCTCCACCCCCTGTCCCCACCCCCTGTCCCCACCCCCTGTCTCCACCCCCCACCCCCTGTCCCCACCCCCTTTCCCCACCCCCTGTCCCCACCCCCTGTACCCACCCCCACCCCATGTTCCCTCCCCCTGTACCCACCCCACCCCCTAATCCCACCCCTTTCCCACCCCCTGTTCCCACCCCCCTGTACCCACCCCTGTCCCCACCCCCTAATCCCACCCCTTGTCCCCACCCCCTGTTCCCACCCCCACCCCCTAATCCCACCCCATGTTCCCACCTTTTTTTTTTTTTTTTTTTGGGTTGCCGACCTCCCGTGGAGGCCACGACACCATCGCCGAATCGTCGGGGAAAAAGGGAGGCCTAACACATTTATTTACAAAATTAAAATACTAAATAAGTACATAATTAAAAATCCAGAACATATGATGCTGTGGTAGGCTAGGAGCGACCGCTGCCGACCATCTGCGACGATCAGCGGTCACTCCCAGCCCACCTTAACTTTCTTGGCGGCCCGAGAGAGCTCGGGATAAATGTAGGGCGATCGCTAATTGTGGTTCATTACGGTGCCGGGGACGACTGCAGGCCTCCCCGGCGCAGGGTCAAAATGCTTGCTTCTTTCTCCGCCAGGAGGCGACAAATCGGCTGAACATTGGGTAGCCGGTTTCCGTCATCAGCTGCCGCAGGTCGAGTCCCAGATACGATCCTGTCCCGCGTATCAACTCCACCCTAGGCCCGTCGTACAGCGTGTCCCCACCCCCTGTACCCACCCCCACCCCCTAATCCCACCCTATGTTCCCACCCCCTGTCCCCACCCCCACCCCCTGTCCACACCCCCTGTTCCCCCCCCCCCCCCTAATCCCACCCCATGTTCCCACCCCCGGTACCTACCCCCACCCCCTGTTCCCACCCCCTGTACCGGAGTATATCGGACAGGATATTAACAGATGGTATACGTCTTCCAATTCGTTTTTATTGCAGATTGTACAAAGTTCCTGGGGATTAAGGGTGTATACATTATTTTTGTAACTGATTTTAAGATTGTACTTGCCAGATAGACGGATCTTCCCCTCCAGCTATACGAAGTAAAGAGGAAGTGATGTAATCGGAAATAAAAAAAATGAAAAATAAAATTGTTGCCTATGTGATAAAATGAATGTATCAACACAATTTTATATGTGTATCCAGAAACCCCATCAGCCAAATTGGACAAAACCAAGGGGGGCTTAACACGAAAATTCTGAAAATTGTAGTTTTTAGCATCCTAAAGCAGCAATTAATTTTCCGCGAAATTGGCTGAGAGGGGGGAACTAGAGGAGGTCGGCTCGACTCCAAATCTCTAATAACTGCCGATTTAATAAATTTATCGGCACAAAATTTAGTATGAGGATTCAGAAGCCCTTAGGTAAAGTCAACTATTATTAGCCCTAACAGTTGATTAATTTTGGAGGGGGAACGGAAAGTTAATAGATTAATTCATGCTGAGCTGTTTCACCTGTGACTTTTCCTTGCCTCGGGTTTAGACAAACTTTAGGATTTCCTCACTTTTCTTTTTACTATCCGATATATAAAATTACTGTTCGGATTAGCACGAATTCAGTTTAGTAAGTTGTGATAAATATTTGAAAAATGTAAAATAATATAAAAATAATAATTGACTTAATAAAATTAAAAATTAATAAATAATTAAATAAAATTACCATATTTCCCACACAAAATATAGCTGGTCTTCTACTAAACTTTGACCGCTACAGTAATTTCCGAAAAGGGCCCTAAAAAAATATCGAAAGTTCAAGAGAATCTATATTAATAAAGCTGAAACGGGGTTTGTTTGTTTGTTTGTATGTATGTATGTATGTATGTATGTATGTATGTATGTATGTATGTATGTATGTATGTATGTATGTATGTATGTATGTATGTATGTATGTATGTATGTATGTATGTATGTATGTATGTATGTATGTATGTATGTATGTATGTATGTATGTATGTATGTATGTATGTATGTATGTATGTATGTATGTATGTATGTATGTATGTATGTATGTATGTATGTTTGTTCCAGCATCACGCCCAAACCGCTGGACGGATTTTTATGAAACTTCCCATGTAGCATTCTTTTGAGCCCGATTGAATAATAGGCTATGTGGCGTCCCAAAATTTTGATCGGGAGGGGGGGTTGTAAGGGGGGCCTAAGTATATAAATAGTGCTAACTCATTAACTAATGGTCAAATTGTCATGAAATTTCACACGTAGTCTTTTTAAAAGCCAAACAGGAAAAAAAGGTGTGTGGCGTCCCAAAGTTTTGAACGGGAGGGGGGGTTGTGGGGGGGCCTAAGTATAAATATAGAGCTAACTCATTAACTAATGGTCAAATTGTCATGAAATTTCACACGTAGTCTTTTTAAAAGCCAAACAGGAAAAAAAGGTGTGTGGCGTCCCAAAGTTTTGATCGGGAGGGGGGGTTGTAAGGGGGGCCTAAGTATATAAATAGTGCTAACTCATTAACTAATGGTCAAATTGTCATGAAATTTCACACGTAGTCTTTTTAAAAGCCAAACAGGAAAAAAAGGTGTGTGGCGTCCCAAAGTTTTGAACGGGAGGGGGGGTTGTGGGGGGGCCTAAGTATAAATATAGAGCTAACTCATTAACTAATGGGCGAATCGTCATGAAATTTCACATGTAGTATTTTTAAAAGCCAAATAGGGAAAAAAGGTGTGTGGCGTCCCAAAGTTTTGAACGGGAGGGGGGGTTATGGGGGGGCATAAGTATAAATATAGAGCTAACTCTTTAACAGTTGGTCGGATTGTCACGAAGTTTCACATGTAGTATTCCTGAAGACCAAATAAAAAAATAGGCGGTGTGACGGCTCAAAATGTTTTACGGGAGGGGGGTAGTGGGGGGTCCAAAGTATAAATATCGTCATGAAATTTCACATGTAGTAGTTTTAAAAGCCAAATAGGAAAAAAAGGTGTGTGGCGTCCCCAAGTTTTGAACGGGAGGGGGGGTTGTGGGGGGGGGGGGGGGGGCTAAATATACAGCGTTCCTAACTTCGTACTAGCTGTGGGGTCCGCTGTTGCGAGGCACATACTAGCTGTGGTGACCAGCGTTCCTAACTACGTACTAGCTGTGGGGTCCGTTGTTGCAAGGCATTTACTAGCTGTGATGCCCAGCGTTCCTAACTTCGTACTAGCTGTGGGGTCCGCTGTTGCGAGGCACTTACTAGCTGTGGTGACCAGCGTTCCTAACTACGTACTAGCTGTGGGGTCCGTTGTTGCAAGGCATTTACTAGCTGTAGCGCCCAGCGTTCCTAACTCCGTACTAGCTGTGAAGTTCGCTGTTGCAAAGCACTTACTAACTGTAATGCCCAGCGTATTTAACTACACTAGCTGTGGGGTCCGCTGTTGCAAGGCACTTAATAGCTGTGATGCCCAGCGTTCCTAACTTCGTACTAGCTGTGGGGTCCGCTGTTGCGAGGCACATACTAGCTGTGGTGACCAGCGTTCCTAACTGCGTACTAGCTGTTGGGTCCGCCGTCGCAAGGCACATACTAGCTATGATGCCCAGCATTCCCAACTACGTACTAGCTGTGGTGCTCAGCGTTGCAAGCCACATACTAGCTGTGGTCACAAACGTTCTTAAGTACGCACTGACTAGGACGTCCAGCGATGCTAAGTATTCACTAGGTGTGGCTTCCGCCGTTGAAAGGCGCATACTAGCTGTGGTGCCCAGGGGTCCTAAAAACTTACTAGCGTTACAACAGCTGAAGGACTATAAGCCTTATTATGAATAATTGAAAATTATAACATCATGAATGTACTGTCGAGGAACTGAATAGCGTTATAGAAGATATTGGGAGAAAAATCAAAGTTCCCCGGGCAACGCCGGGTATTACTGCTAGTCTATATTAATAAAGCTGAAACGGGGTTTGTTTGTTTGTTTGTTTGTTTGTATGTATGTATGTATGTATGTTTGTTCCAGCATCACGCCCAAACCGCTGGACGGATTTTTATGAAACTTCCCATGTAGCATTCTTTTGAGCCCGATTGAATAATAGGCTATGTGGCGTCCCAAAATTTTGATCGGGAGGGGGGGTTGTGGGGGGGCCTAAGTATAAATATAGAGCCAACTCATTAACTAATGGGCGAATCGTCATGAAATTTCACATGTAGTAATTTTAAAAGCCAAATAGGAAAAAAAGGTGTGTGGCGTCCCAAAGTTTTGAACGGGAGGGGGAGGGGTTGTGGGGGGGCCTAAGTATAAATATAGAGCCAACTCATTAACTAATGGGCGAATCGTCATGAAATTTCACATGTAGTATTTTTAAAAGCCAAATTGGAAAAAAAGGTGTGTGGCGTCCCAAAGTTTTGAACGGGAGGGGGGGTTGTGAGGGGGCCTAAGTACATAAATAGTGCTAACTCATTAACTAATGGGCGAATCGTCATGAAATTTCACATGTAGTATTTTTAAAAGCCAAATAGGAAAAAAAGGTGTGTGGCGTCCCAAAGTTTTGAACGGGAGGGGGGGTTGTGGGGGGACCTAAGTATAAATATAGAGCTAATTCTTTAACGGTTGGTCGGATTGTCACGAAATTTCACATGGAGTATTCCTGAAGGCCAAATAGAAAAATAAGGTGTGTGGCGTCCCAAAGTTTTGAACGGGAGGGGGGGTTGTGGGGGGGCCTAAGTATAAATATAGAGCTAGCTCATTAACTAATGGGCGAATCGTCATGAAATTTCACGTAGTATTTTTAAAAGCCAAATAGGAAAAAAAGGTGTGTGGCGTCCCAAAGTTTTGAACGGGAGGGGGGGTTGTGGGGGGGCCTAAGTATAAATATAGAGCTAACTCATTAACTAATGGGCGAATCGTCATGAAATTTCACGTAGTAATTTTAAAAGCCAAATAGGAAAAAAAGGTGTGTGGCGTCCCAAAGTTTTGAACGGGAGGGGGGGTTGTGGGGGGGCCTAAGTATAAATATAGAGCTAACTCATTAACTAATGGGCGAATCGTCATGAAATTTCACGTAGTAATTTTAAAAGCCAAATAGGAAAAAAAGGTGTGTGGCGTCCCAAAGTTTTGAACGGGAGGGGGGGTTGTGGGGGGGCCTAAGTATAAATATAGAGCTAATTCTTTAACGGTTGGTCGGATTGTCACGAAATTTCACATGGAGTATTCCTGAAGGCCAAATAGAAAATAAGGTGTGTGGCGTTCCAAAGTTTTGAACGGGAGGGGGGGTTGTGGGGGGGCCTAAGTATAACTATAGAGCTAGCTCATTAACGGTTGGTCGAATTGTCACATAGTTTCACATGTAGTATTCCTGAAGACCAAATAAAAAAATAGGCGGTGTAACGGCTCAAAATTTTGTACGGGTGGGGGGGGTAGTGGCGGGGGGGCCTAAGTATACATATGGTGCTAGCTCAATAACGGTTGGTCGTATTGTCATGGAATTTCACATGTAGTATTCTTAAAAGCCAAATAGAAATATAGGGTGTATATGTCACAAAAATTTGAACGGGAGGGTGGGTTGATGGGGGCCTAAGTATAAGTATAGTGATAAGTCATTAACGGATGATCGGATTGTCACGAAATTTCACATGTAGTATTCCTGGAGGCCAAATAGAAAAATAGGCGGTGTGACGGCTCAAAATTTTGTACGGGAGGGGGGGTTGTGGCGGGGGGGCCTAAGTATAAGTATAGTGATAAGTCATTAACGGATGATCGGATTGTCACGAAATTTCACATGAAGTATTCATAAAGGCCAAATAGAAAAATAGGGTGTGTGACGTCAAAAAATTGTGAACAGGAGGGGGGTTATGGGGGTAGGCCTAAATTTGAAGATAGTGATAGGTCATTAACGGATGATTGGATTGTCACGAAATTTCACATGTAGTATTCTTGATGGTCAAATAAAAAAATACACTATGTGACATTTTAAAAATTTGGGAGGGGGGGCTAAGCATAAAAATAATGCTGAATCATTGAAGGGTAATCGGATTGTCATGAATTTCACATGTAGTAGTAGTAACTATGTATTCGCTGTGGGGTTCACTGTTGCAAAACATTTACTAGCTGTGATGCCCAGCGTTCCTAATATCGTACTAGCTGTGGGGTCCGCTGTTGCAAGGCACTTACTAGCTGTAGTGCTCAGCCCCAGCGTTCCTAACTATGTACTGGCTGTGGGGTTCGCTGTTGCAAGGAACCTACAAGACATTTACTAGCTGTGATGCCCAGCGTTCCTAATTACGTACTAGCTGTGGGGTCTGCTGTTGCAAGGCGCTAGCAGTGTGGCCCAGCGTATTTAACTACGTAGGTACTAGCTGTGGGGTCCGCCGTTGCAAAACTCATACTAGCTATGATGCCCTGTGGTTCTAACTACATACTATTTGTGGGGTCCGCAGTTGCAAGGCACCTACTACCTGTAGGGCCCAGCGTTCCTAAAAACGTACTAGCTGTGGGGTCCGTCGTTGCAAAAGCATACTAGCTGTGATGCTCAGCGTTTCTAACTACGTACTAGCTGTGGGGTCCGCCGTTGCAAAACACATACTAGCTGTGATGCCCAGTGGTTCTAACTACGTACTAGCTGTGGGGTCCGCTGTTGCAAGGCACTTACTAGCTGTGATGCCCAGCGTTCCTAACTTCGTACTAGCTGTGGGGTCCGATCTTGCGAGGCACATACTAGCTGCGGTGACCAGCGTTCTAACTACGTACTAGCTGTGGGATCCGCCGTTGCAAGGCATATACTACCTCTGGTGCCCAGCGTTCCTAACTACGTACTAGCTGTGGTGCCCAGCGTTGCAAGACATATATTAGCTGTGGTCACAAACGTTCTTAAGTTCGCACTGGCTAGGACGTCCAGCGAAGCTAAGTATTCACTAGCTGTGGTTTCCGCCGTTGAAAGGCGCATACTAGCTGTGGTGCCCAGGGGTCCTAAAAACTTACTAGCGTTGCTATAGTTGAAGGACTATAAGCCTTATTCCGTATGAATTATTGAAAATTATAACATCATGAATGTACTGTTAAAGGGTAAGCGGATTGGCATGAATTTCACATGTTGTAGTAGTAACTATGTATTCGCTGTGGGGTCCGCTGTTGCAAGGCATTTACTAGCTGCGGTCAATAGCGTTCTTAAGTACGCACTGGCTAGGATGTCCAGCGATGCTAAGTATTCACTATCTGTGGTTTCCGCCGTTGAAAGACGCATACTAGCTGTGATGCCCAGGGGTCCTAAAAACTTACTAGCTGGGGTGTTTGACGTTGAAGGACTATAAGCCTTATTCCGTATGAATAATTGAAAATTATAACATCATGAATGTACTGTTGAAGAATTTAAAATACTTTTAGGAGATATTAGTAGAAAAGTCAAAGTTCCCCGGGCAACGCCGGGTATTACTGCTAGTTAGTGAATAAATATACAAAAATGGACTAGTCGTATTTTGTATTAGAACGAAATGTGAACAGTATTGAACTGATTCCAGGTCTACTTTGTGCAAATTCATAATGAACAGGATAAAGGAATATACACACACTAAAGGAAATATAAACTCCAAACACTACTTGTCAATATTTTCACTATATTGGTCAAAATTACACGACTATAGTTTCGCCTCTTACGGCATCATCAAGTGAACTAAACAGAGAGTACTGCTGTGTTAGTTCAGCAGTAATCTCTGTTGAGTTCACTTGATAATGCCGTAAGAGGCGAAACTATAGTCGTGTAATTTTGACCAATATAGTGAAAATATTGACAAGTAGTGTTTGGAGTTTATATTTCCTTTAGAAATGTGAACAACCAACTAATGGAGACAAAAGACGATGATCAGCTGTTTTAAATAGAGAGAGACAGTCTAAGTTGTGATGTGTACTAACCTGTATGCTGTTTCAGCAGATCACATATTTTTGATATACCATTAAGTAGTGCAATATTACCCTTAAGTTTCCCTTCCTTCAACAGTGGCGACTATGTAAGAATTATATTGCATAGGCTCGAGCTGATTGTGCTATGTATTGAAGAGGACAGAACGTGGCCAATGGCGAAATGAATATCCGAGTACGATGAAGACAACATCCACCCCAACAAGTAAGGAAATTCTATTTCTCATGAGCTCATGCGACGAACAATTAATTTTAATAAAAATCCTAAAGGCATAAAATCATTGAATTAAGACCAACTGGTTTAATTAATAAAAATAGTGTTGTAATTTTGAATATGCCGGGCATTAATTAATATGTACCTCGCAACTGTTTAGAATATGTGTTATAACTTTTTTTTTTTTGTATTTAGTTATTTAAAGTTACAACTATGCAAATGCACAACCAGCGGCTGGGCTGACATGTACTATACAAAAATTAAAAAAAAATAAATAAAATAATAAAAATAAATATGACATGAGAGGCTTGAGAGAGGAAAAACACCCAGCGGTGAACCCTCATGGCATCACTTCATACCAGGAGATCTCTATGCCAAACTCTCTTTAATCTTCTTGGGGGGTTGTGGGGTAAATTTGTACTTAAGATTTTGCGAACTTCCGGATTGGTGTGTAAGTAAATTTTGGTGTAGAAACGTTGGTATAAATGTTTAATGGTTGTGTCTATGAATGTGATGTTCAAGTCGCGGTGTAAAGTCTTGTTGCTAACGTATGGTGGGCATTGCGTGATCAGTCGGAGAGTCTTGGATTGAAATATCTGTATTCTTTTGATGTTCGAAGTCTTGGCTGTACCATATATTTGTAAGCCATAGGTCCAGAGAGGTCGGAGAAGATATGTATAACAATTCAGTTTTTGTCGAGTAGATAATTTAGAACGTCTATTCAAAATACTGTACAATAGTCTAAGTCGCCGGTCTAGTGTGTTATAACTTGTATTTTTTTTTAATCTGAAAAAAAATAATAATAAATAAATTTAAAAAAAAAAAAGTTTAGTAAAATAAATAAGACAGTGTGCCATGTATTTCATATGATATTTATTTCTTCCCTGTTTTTCTCGCTGTACAATGTACTCAATAAAACCGAACATCTAGCCACACCTTGAGAGGACCACTAGGCGAAGGTAAGAATACATTTTGTACAAATGGTTGAAGATGAGAAAAAAAAAAAAAAAAAAAGATAATATCTGAGCAAATTTTTATGGTCAAAAAAGTAAAATTTATCGAACGTTTGAAATTTCATTAAAATTCGGACTTCAAGTTTTTTTTTAAAGATGCATTACATAGACAACTCATACCATTTCAATACATACGAAGCGCTAAGGTATTAGCGGTCGAGTAGGCGAGTTCATATTCGTGCTACTATATCTACGGGTGCTACAAAATTTGTAATTTCTATTTAATTTTTAATAACTTGTATTATATGAGGCCATGAGTAGGCTTGGATGGTAGTATCTGATGGTCTTAAGACAGGCTGAAATGAGGAGGGGGGGGGGGGAGAAGGTGAAGTGTGCTCATTGGAGAGAGGGCCACTTGAGAGCAGCACCGCATCATTAGAGCTACACACTAAGTCATACCTACATCCACCCACCTATATCCAAAATAGCTAGTTCACAAAACCGCTAATTGATAAGGTACATCGCATCCAAGACGCAGTGTACTCGATACAAATCGCATCTAAAACGCAGTGTACTCGATTCAAAAGTTTTATCTGGGGAGGAGGGGAGGGGGGGGGGGGGGGGGGGGGGGGGAGAAAGTGGAAAGTCACAAAATATAATAATAAAATTTATTTCCGTTGAACCAATGGTAATAGGATACGTCATAAGAATGTATACATTAAGATAGCTAAAACTAAAAAGGTTATTAAAAGGAATGTGCTCTGGTTCCGACTGGTAACTATATCTCGGACTACAGTCTGTCTGTTAATAACATCGAGATATGGAACACACAGTTATCAAATATACGGAATAGTTTAAAAAAGCATTATCGCAATCAGTTCAGGGAGGAAATTAAAAACTCAGACCGGTACTTGCTAGGTAGGGAACTGGAGTTCCACGATTCAGTTATTAGTTACTTACAGAGTGACCTACCATTGTCAAGTATTAGATTAGTAATTAAACTTAGAGGTGAACTATTGCATCTAAGCTATACACTTATCAATCAATATACCTCCGAAGATATGGACTTTGTATGCCCAATGTGATACAGCCCCTGTAAAGAAGATCTGTATCACTTCCTCATTACTTGCCCCAAATATGATGATTTAAAAAATAAAATATTTAAAAACAACATAGATACTTCATTTATTGTATTATTAAATGGTAAAGATTGGCAACTACTGGTAAAATATTGCAGAAAGGCATAGAATCTCAGAAACTGTGAATTAAATAAATAAAGAAATAGGAACAAAGATATATATATTATTTTATTTATATTTGATTTTAGAAAGAAAAATTTGTTGTGATTAAGTTTATAAGATTGTATTATGTAAATCGAGACTCCTCAAGACGGCTTAGGCCATTGAGTTCACAAAAGGTCACATTATTGTATTTATGTTTTGTATGTAATTTTCTATTATGTTAATAAAGACTTTACTAGTACTAAATTAAGATAGCTAATAAATTAGATACATAAATAGCTATAACTATTTGAGTCTGACACACAAGTGATTATTAAACTATGTAAAAAATTCTTCAAAAAACTTCTCATTAAAAAACCCACCACTCTTTGAAAAAAAAAATGTTTTCAATCAATCATTAAGTGAATTCGTCCAGTAAATAATTGCTATTATTTCAAATATTGAAAAGACTAACCATTTATTTCAATACCTAAGTAAAAAAAAAAATTTCAGCATCAAAAGCGAAAAAAGTTTAACTCATTAGGGAAGCTTTTTTTAATAAGTTGGCTACAATGAGCGGAAAACGGATGTTTACTTCTCCAGCAATACGAAGTTTAGGAGAAGTTACGTAATTGGTCAGAATCGATGTTGAGTTTTCAAAGGAATTTCAAGTTTTCCGACCCCCTGATTTAAAAAATGAAAATAAAAAGTGGGCTATGTTTGTATGTACAATAACGTCCCATATAATGAATGTATCGACACGAAATTCTGTATGTTTCGTTAAATTCTGATTATTTATTTTTCAGTCATATCAGACAAAGGGAAGGAGGGAGATTAGAGGAGGGCTTAAAACAAAAAGTCTAATAACTGCCGATGTAATGAACTTTGTTGGCTGAAGTGGGGCTTGGGGCGGCACCGCCGGGCTTTGGGAGGTGTGGACGGTCATACAAGAAAGATGAGCCAGGTTGTGCTGTGGTTTCCCTTGTCTTCCCGGGATGGCGCGGTCGGCCTGTCTCCTGGGTCTTGGGCGACTTGACGTAAATGGCTGATAGCTAAGTTTATCAGTCCATAAACAATAAAAAAAAATGTTCAATATTGATTTTTAGTTTTAAGTTTTAGAGGGAGAGCAAACACTTGATTGATATTCTCAAATATTTTTTTTGGTAGTGGGACCTCACTTAGTGCACTTTTACAAACCATTTAATTTGACAAAAGGAAAGTGCCCAGAGCTATGGGGTCAAATTACCGTAGGAACCCCCCTCCTCCCCCCCCCCCCCCCCCCCCCCCTATAAAGTAGCGGCGCCCCCTCCAAGAATTAGAGCAGCCCCCCCCCCCCCCCACCCCTAAATAAAGGAGGAAAATAAATTAGTTTAATTTAATCGAATGAGGAGGGCACTTTGGGAGGATTACCTGATTTGGGAGGTCGCTAACCTACGATTTGTGACTACAGAGAAAGTTGAAAAGTACAGTACTTCTACTATAGCAGTTCCATTGTAAAGGACGAGACACTTTGCGACGGTTTATCTGTGCGAAAAATTATTATATATTTACTTATTGGCAGCTTTCAGCATGTCTCTCGAAAACTTCAGTTTTCTCTACAACCTTCAAAAAATTTTTTTATTAGGTCTTAAATATAAGCGTAAATTCACAATTTTCAATATTGTCAACGATTCACCTCTGACTTATTTTTCTTTTACCTGAGCCTTGTTCTGCAGATAAGACAACATTTAGAATTTTCTTCAAATATCCGATGCAGAATAAAATTCGAATTAGTGGTTGGATCAGGGTTGCCTTGTATATTTATTTTTAGCATTAGATATACTAATTTAGCATCTACGAATATAAATATGCTGCTCTCCGGTAAGTAATAAGGTATAATATAGGTTAGGTTTTATGACTCATGCCCGGGCTTTAACTACGAGTTCATATCGCCTACTATCAGAGCGCTCTTTTGTCACTGGTGGACATGAGCCCGACTACTGTGGAAGTCCTAAATTTTGCCTACCCTAAATTTGTATTCACCTAGGGCAGTTGTCTTTAACGAGTACCTGACATCATACAGGCTCGGGATCATCGCTTAACGTCCCATCCGAAGGACGGTGTGCTCAAGTTGATTTTACCTCCCAGATAAAACTAAGGGCCACAGTTGGGTTTCGAACCCACGATCTTGAGCTCACAAGAGAAGCACAGATATAATATATATATTTTATATAGTTGTATCTAAATAAAAAGGTAATCATGTTTGAATAGATAACAAATATATACTACACAACATATATTTGAAGCGTTTGGGCGATATAGATACGATAAAAACCAAGGTAGAAGGGTCCGATTTAAATGTAAAATGTTATTAAAAGTTAAATCGGTCTCGTGTAGGGGTGTATTAAAACAGGGCATAAAGTGTGGTTCCAGATAAGGGTAGGGTTATAAAGACCCCTCCAATCACCCGGAGTACCCGCACAGCACAACACACATATCCCGATCTTCTCATCAATTCTACAAATTTTACATTTCACTCACCCACCTTCAGAAATTAAAGATAAAAACTACTTCCCCAGCAACATAAGTTTCCACTCTCCCTCTGAGACAAACCAGTACATTTCACATAATTTCCGCACAGTCTATAAGATAAGAAGGATATGTATCGGGGAAAAAGAGTTATTTTTATAACTCAAATTGAAAACTGTTGCAACACATGGAAAATAAAACTTAATACAGAAAAATCACTGCACATCACATTTACATTTCGACGAGAAACATGCCCCCCCGTTTTCATCTACGACAAGCCCCTCCCTCAAACTAATACTGTAAGATACCTAGGACTGACATTAGTTCGAAGACTGACATGGAACCCTCACACGCGAAACACGCTGAACCGTCTACTCAAAATACTCTACAGACTTCTAAATTGACGATCAAAATTACACATGACACAAAAACTGAACTGTTATACTTACTTAGACACATACGGATCACAGATATACGGTTCAGCAAAAACATCCAACATTATTTTCCTTTACTTTTATCATCTCTCATACCCATCCATCAAAATTGTCTTTCAATTCCTTTTTATTTATTAATTTTTCTATTTTTTATTTTTTTATATTATTATTATTATTAGTATTTTTTTTTTCCCCTTGTCCTAATAATTAATATAAATTTTCGTCCCGAGGACCTACCACTGGGTGGCCTTCCTCTCACATGCCATTCACGCCAACATATCCATACGTACCATCATAGATGCTGGTTGTTGCACCCTAGCAACAGTTGCATCTTTATAAATATAACATTTTCTATCTCCTTGTGTGGCCTTGTTATTGTGAGACCTGAACTGGCCACATTTTTCATCTCTAGATTAAAAACAAAAAAAAAAAAATTGCATTTTTGACCTCCTTAGATTCGATTTACATCACGTTTTTTCGCATTCAACTTTAAATTTCTCCATGAAATCAATACGGAAACGCAAAGTTGACCATGCCAGTAGAAAGCCGATTAAATTTGCAAGTTTTCTTGCCCCCTGGGCTGTTGAAGCGGTCCTTGAGCGGGTAAGTAGTTGACGTGGAAGTATATCCCGAAATTTTAATTTTTTTTAAATGTTAACGTTTTAGCTGTTATTTCGGTTTCAAGTTGGTAATTTCCAAAGTTGAACGTACACTAGCCTGATTGGAAATTCAACGGTGATTCCGAAAATGTGGTTAAAAGTTGAGATTTAAATGGGAGAAATGTGGGACTTGGCAAAAAACGTGGTTTTCTCGAAAAAAACCTTTAAAAAATCATATCTCGGCAACGGATTGAGATAGAAAGGTGCGGTTGGCGGCATTCTACTCCATTTTCCGTCTAATTTCATCCAATTTTTTTTTTAAAAGTTACGAGGAACT
This sequence comes from Aradus depressus, assembly GCA_963662175.1. Lineage (NCBI taxonomy): Eukaryota > Metazoa > Arthropoda > Insecta > Hemiptera > Aradidae > Aradus > Aradus depressus. Next base: position 5,793,555 of record OY759224.1, read on the forward strand.
CACCCTGTATAAAATTTCAAATGAGTAACAGTGTAGAGATCATTGTTGCTCACTTGATTTTCATTCTCTGACGTGGGTAGATTACATTTAATGTGATGTGGGCTGGGACATTGTGTTCGGTGATAGGACCGACTAGGTAATAAACCAGAGAGAAGCTGATCACAGTTATAATTGCCACTAAAGCAGACAATCACAGCCAGCTCAACTTTAATATCTGCTCCACTGGATACTCACCGCAATCAAATGAGTATTACAGATTTGTCCTCCCTCCAACTGGATAAAATCATTTTTAATTCTTCCCAATCACCGTATCGTGCCTCGTCAACCGTAACAGTACCAACGTATTAGTATCAGTTACAGGCAAAACAGAATTTAAACCATTATTATGGAGCTTCACCCAGGTATGATAACAATACAAGCAAAAATGAAATTTGTTGAAGCAATGATAAATGGTTATAGTGAATAATGGCGAATTTCTCACATTATTAAAAATATATGTTTCATTTTTTAATTGAGGGGAGAACGCAGAATTTCGATGAGAACTCAACTTTGATAATTATAGCTGAGGAAGTAAAAGCAATGATAATAAATTTATTTGCGAATTTATATAAAGAAAATCCCTACATAAAATTTCATCTCAATACGTTCATTATATCATCCTTTACTGTGTTTTGTATTTATACGATTCTATACCAAAAAAAATTTTCTGTCCAAATATTCATTTTATCGAGAGTTGCTGACACACCCAGATACGCATTCACAAACTTGGAAGGCTAAAGACCCCTATTCGAGGTGAATAAGTTCCACAGAGTGACGAAAGAGCGCTCTGGTAGTAGGCGATATGACCTCGTACTTAAAGCTCGGCCATGAGTCACAACTAACTAATACCGCTGGCCGAAATAAATTATAAGAATCATGACCAGGAAAGAACTAATAAAGTTATTTATTATAGGAGGTCATATCGCCTACTACCAGAATGCTCTTTTTGTTTTACTTAATTTTGTCTACACCCAATCTTGATAACATTATATTCATAAAATAAATAAAAAAACATTAATTGTATTTTTAACCCCCGACGCAAAAGGAGAGGTGTCAGAAGTTTGAAGCCTTTGTCTGTGTGTCTGTCTGTGACAACGTAGCTCCAAGACGGCTGAACCGATTTCAAAGTGGTTTTTTCGTTTCAAAAGCTGATATTTGCGAGATGGTTCTTAGCCATGTTTGATGGAAATCGATCAAGGAGTTTGAGCTCAAATGTTTATAAGGCCAAGCCCCTCACCCCAAATCTCCCCTCTAACCCTTGCAAAAAAAAAAGTTCTCTCCACCAAGATTTCAGTAAAAAAAAAGATGAACAAATTTTTTTTTTATTGTCGGGTTTTTTAAAAATTTAATTGTTTATAGTATTTAACTATGAATTTCATTTAATCAACAAAATGGTTAAATCTTTCGTCGATGTATTTAAAAAAAAAAATAAAAATTGATGTAACGATAGGTACATCATTAGCCGATATTTTTTTGATACACAATATGGACATTTTATTTCCGCTATGGATCCCTGCTGAAGAGATGGACGGTTGGTCTATGCGGGACATTAGTGGACTGAAGAGTTAAGGCAGAACAGACCATGATGAGCTGGATGGGATGACACTCAGTTTTATATCGACACACTCTGTTGGACAGATAATAAACCTCCCCTTAACAACTTTACGTCATGACCTTTTTTCCCCCCCTCCCTTATCTCGGCTAATTGCCCCCTCTCCTACCCTATCTATACTGACCTACTAACCCTCCTAAATAGTTTACATCCCTCCCCTCTCCCATTTCCCACTTTATCTTTCAATTATTAACACCCATTGAGCCCATTTTTTGCTGTTCACTAACTACATTAATATAAAGTTTATACAAACAATGATTGTTGGATATGTACTAAATACTTATACTGTTTTGTGATGTATAAAATTACACACATTGTAATTATTAATAATATATTATAAAATTAATTATATTTATTTGTATAAAAACAGTGAAGTAACTAAATTAGTGAATAAATTTATTAAGTCGCAGAGAACAAAAGACGACCATCAGCTGTTTTAAATAGAGTGGAGGAGTCTAAGTTGGGTTGTGGAGATGAGATGAGATGTGAAGTATTTAGGCTTAAGGTAGTGAACCATGTTGGAGTGTAAAATAACAATTGAAATGAGGTGCTTTTATTTATTTATATCTTTTATATGCACGTAAAGGTGAAAAATATATTGTGGTTGTTGGTTCTAACAAAAATAGCCGATGAAGATATATAGAATATAGGCGGTCCTCCGATATTTTTTGAAAAACACTTTAATACAGCAATGCCCGGTAGATATAATTCAACCAAAAATCATGAGGGCCAACCATAAGTAAAGATTTTTTTTTTTTTTTTTTTTTTTTTTTTTTGGCTTTTATTCATAAAGATGCAACTGTTGCTAGGGGGCAACAACCAGCATCTATGTTGGTAGGTATGGAGACGTTGGCGTGAATGGCATGTGAGAGGAAGGCCACCCAGTGGTAGGTCCTCGGGACGAAAATTTATATTAATTATAAGGACAAGGGGAAAAAAAAAAAAAATAAAAAAAATAATAATAATAATAATTAAAAATAAATAAATAAATAAATAAAAAGGAATTGAAAGACAACTTTGATGGAATGGGTAAGAGAGATGATAAAAGTGAAGGAAAATAATGTAAAAGAATAAAAAAAAATAAAAATATTAAGAACGAATAGGAATTAAGGTGGCAGTAAGTCGCGGTTCCACCTCCTCTTCAACCTTCGTGGGGGGTTTTGTGGTAAGTGTTGTGAAGATAAAGTACGTATTTCTGGATTTGTATGTGTGTAAAGTTTTCTAAAAAAACGTATGTAAATAGTTTGTATTGTGTCGGGTACTGTGTGTATCATAAGATCGTTATGAAGTGTTCTGTTGTTTATGTATGGGGGGCATTGTGTTATCAGTCTGAGGGTTTTTGACTGAAATGCCTGAATTCGTTTGATGTTGGATGTTTTTGCTGAACCGTATATCTGTGATCCGTATGTCCATAATGGTCTAAGTAAGTAAGTATAACAGTTCCGTTTTTGTGTCATGTCTAATTTTGATCGTCTATTTAGAAGTCCGTAGAGTATTTTGAGTCGACGGTTCAGCGTGTTTCGTGTGAGACGTGTGTGAGGATTCCATGTCAGTCTTCGATCCAATGTCAGTCCTAGGTATCGTACAGTATTAGTTTGAGGGAGGGGCTTGTCGTAGATGAAAACGGGGGGGCATGTTTCTCGTCGAAGTGTAAATGTGATGTGCTGTGATTTTTCTGTATTTAGTTTGATTTTCCATGTGTTGCACCAGTTTTCAATTTGTGTGAGATGGTGTTGTAGTGTAAGTGAGGAGTGTATGTGAAGGTCAGCAGCAGCTAAGATGGCGGTGTCATCGGCGTATGTAGCTGTCATTGTGTGGATGGAGGTGGGCATGTCAGATGTGTATATTGTATATAATAAAGGAGCTAAGACAGAACCCTGCGGTACACCCGCCAATATGGGTCTTATTAAGGAGATAGCAGAGCCCTGACGGACGGCGAAGTATCTGTTTGTTAGATATGAATGAATGATTAAATAATATGTGTGAGGAAGCAACGGTCTCAATTTATAAAGAAGTCCCGCGTGCCAAACTCGGTCAAAAGCCTGACTTACATCAAGGAACGCCCCCGTTGCATAAAACTTTCTTTCTAGGGCAGACGCCACGTAATCCACAACCCTGTGTAACTGGTGTATTGTGGAGTGTTCTGAGCGGAAGCCAAACTGATGATGAGGAAGTGTTTGCTGACTGGAAAGAATAGTTATGAGCCTTTTGTATAGTAATTTTTCGAAGAGTTTAGAACATAGTGGAAGAAGACTGATAGGTCGGTAGGAGGAAGGAGAGTGTTCTGGCTTCTTTGATTTTAGTATCATAAGAATGTGTGAGAGTTTCCATTGAATTGGAAAGCGTGTTGTGCGTAGTATGCAGTTAAACAGGGTTGTCAGGAACACGACAGCTTTCCGAGGTAATTCCTTGAGAACTTCAGCCGTAATGAGGTCATACCCTGGGGACTTCTTTTTGGGGAGGTGTTGAATTTCAAATGCGACTTCAGAAGGTGTGAATGATTTGGGAGGGAGTGAAAGGGGTAATGGGATATGTAGTGTTTGTGAGACATGTGTTTCATGTGTTAAATCATGCATGTCTGGATGAGGTGTGAAGGTTTGTGTGAGATGGGAGGCGAAGCGCTCTGCTTTCTCCTCGTCTGTTATGGCCCATGAGTCATTGTCATATCGCAGAGGTACTGACGTTGCTGGTTGACGCAGCACCCGACGAGTTTTTCGCCAGAGACTGCCATTTTCAGCATTCAAGTTGGAGAAGTAAGTATCAAATTTAGCTTTTCGAAATAGTTTAATTTCCGTCTTCAGTTTGTTATTCAGTCGATTGTATATCTGTTTGTCAGTCGGTAGTCTGGAGGATTGCCATATCTGCCGTGCTCTCCGCTTCTCCCTGATCAATCTGCGAATGTACTCTGGGTAAGCCGGTAGATCTTGCCTGGAAGCCAGCTTTGAGGGAAATGATGAAGACCATGCGGCTTCCTGAACACTACATGTGTAGAACTCCACTGCCTGCTCTAGCTCCTCCTCTGTCTTTAGGGAATATGGTACAGAGAGCTTAGCGTTTAAGGTTTCCCTGAATAACTCCCAGTCCATCAGTCCTGGAGTTAGCGTCGGTTTAGTCTCCTTTTGAGACGGCTCCGCCCAGACGTTTAAAAACACCGGTGAATGATCCGAAGAGAGGTCGGTCGTGGTGCTGACAGATGATGGCATACCTCTTAAACCTTTGTGAACAAAAAAGTCAAGTAGGTCTGGTAATTTGCGTCTTGAAGTTGGCCAGTATGTTGGTGTACTCGGTGAAGTGGTTTGTAAGTTGTCATTGTTGATTGTAGTATTGAGACTCCTTCCCCTCGGTGTACAGAGCCGCGAGCCCCATTGCTGGTGTTTAGCATTGTAGTCTCCACCGGCAATGAAACAGGATCCCCATTTCCTGAAAAATGCTGAAAATGTAGCAGGAGCTATGGCGAACCTCGGAGGGCAATAAACGGCAACAAGGTTAATCTTTTTGTGTCGTGTATGTAGAGTGATAGCTGCTGCCTGGATGTGAGGTGTGGTTACGTTCGGAAGTGGGTAGTGTGTGAGTGAGGACTTTATGACAACAGCTGCCCCGCCGTGACTAGTGTCGTCGGGATGATCAGCTCGATGTATAGTATAGTTCCGGAAAGACAATTTTGATTTGGACGTCAGGTGGGTTTCAGAGATTAGGGCAACGTCAATCCGTCTGTCATGTAGAAGTATGTCCAGTTCGTTTTTATGTTGTATAAGTCCGTTCGCATTCCACAGAAGAACTGACAAGGAACCAATGGTGAGTGAATTAGTGTGCATACTGTGTGAAGAGTTGTGTCATTTGTGATAACTGTGAAAGGAGGGTGACAAGGGGCTGGATGATAGTTTGTAGACTTGATAAAAAGTTATTAAAATGTGGAGGGATACCATTATTAGGAGGTGACCACTGGGACCCTTCCTCTCCCATGCCCCCTGACGGAGGATCGGATCTGTCCTGTCCAGAAGTTCTCTGACGTCGAAGGGAATCTGCGTAGCTAGATTTCCTTTCTGTAGCGGGTGGTGGACGGAAGGCACTGACATGTGGCCGCCCAGTCGCTGCAGGATGAGTCGCCGGAGTTGGTTGAGTCCTTTGAGGCATGACGGGAAAAGCTGTTGAATTCATCGGCGGCGTAAACCTCTTGTTGTCTACTGGAGTAGAAGAAATTGTCCGTCGATTTCGAAGTTCTTGGTAGACAATGCACCCCCTGTAGTTGGCAGGGTGAGAGCCCTTGCAGTTAGCACATGTGGCTGCAGTGGTTCTTGGTTTCTGGCATGTACCAGAGACATGGTCCTGACCGCACCGCACGCACTTATGGCGCAGTCTGCAAAATGATTGGGTGTGTCCGTACGACTGACATCTTTTGCACTGGACTATAGACCTTGTTCTATAGGGTTCCTCTACTGTCACTTTGCAGTACAGTAAAGATTTAATATCAAAGATATTTTCGTTAAATGTCTTCGGTTCTATGTCGATAAAAAATAGTGGGAGGGGGACATTGATTGGAGCGGAGTCGGGCACACTGGGGTCTTGTTGGAGCCATGATTTCTTGTAGACATTCATGACTCCTTTCACCTGATAACCCTTCTCACTGAAGGCTGCGATGATCTCCTCCTTGTCGGACGAAGGATGAAGGCCACGAACTACCACCCTCGGCACCTTTTCCGACTTCAGTTGATAAGTGTGATACTCAACTTTATGGTTATCGAGAAGATGGATGAATGCCCTATAGTGTTCGGGCTTCGTGGGATATAAGGTAATCCCTCTTGTCGTGGCTTTCAATATGAAGGAATCGGGCCCAGAAGTTTTAATTAATTCTTCAATGAAGTGCTTGCAACTGGTCACTTCATCTTTAATGAAAATAGGAGGAGGTTTCTCGAAAATTTCCTTTACTGTCTCCATGTTGTCATCTTTTGTTGCTAATGGAGTGTAAGGGTTACTTACAGGAATGGTGTCTGCAGGACGAGCGATTTTCCTTGGGTCTCTATTTTCTATAGCGGACCTCTTTCTGGAAAATGCTTTTTGCCACGGTGTGATTACTGGCACAGCATTGTTGACTTCTTTCTTTTCTTCAATGGTTGCCATTAAATGAAATAGAAGAAAATAATAATAAAAAAAAAAAATTAATTAAAAAAAAATAAATAAATAAATAAATAAAAATCACCTAGCTTACGATGTTTTGACTTGCATTATGAAAAAGTTCTTTAACAAAACAAAACAACTCAAACCAAAAGTAAGATAAGATTTTAAACAAATTTAACAGAATATACTTTTTTAACAAAAATATTGAAGAGCACAAAAAAAATGATGTTTACTATATCAATATCACAGCTGTTCTATAAGTAAAGATAAAAAAAAAATCTTGTTTGTCTTAATTAAGATAGGTGAAAAAGAAAAATGCACCAAATCTCATATCAAAGGAATGTCTCAAAATATATGATAAAATTCATATCCGCAGAGAGCGGAAACTTATGTGTGAGTCTAGGTAGCTTCAAATTCAGAGATCAAACGCATCTCAAAAAAGCAAAAACTGAAAATAAGAGTCTACGAAATATAGTGATCAAAGTTTTAGAGGGAGAGCGAAAACTTACTTATGAGTCGGGGTATAGTCTCAAATCCAATTCCATATATTCTATATATAGATATAGTCTAATCCGATACATTATCTTACTGGGTTTATTAAGTCGCAGAGAACAAAAGACGACCATCAGCTGTTTTAAATAGAGTGGAGGAGTCTAAGTTGGGTTGTGGAGATGAGATGAGATGTGAAGTATTTAGGCTTAAGGTAGTGAACCATGTTGGAGTGTAAAATAACAATTGAAATGAGGTGCTTTTATTTATTTATATCTGTTATATGCACTCTATTTGAAACAGCTGATGGTCGTCTTTTGTTCTCTGCGAGTTAATGCCAATATTTAAAAAGAAAAGAAACTAAAATAGATATAACAATTAGGTTGTAAGATTTCCTTTTATAAATAATTTGATTTTCTTTTTATATTTAAATCTCTTAGTTATTCAACTAAAAATGTAGGTTTAAGTAAATAAACCCAAATATTTGATCTCTTATTCAATACTATTAATTTACCCTGCTAACCCAGTAAGATAATGTATCGGATTAGACTATATCTATATATAGAATATATGGAATTGGATTTGAGACTATACCCCGACTCACAAGTAAGTTTTCGCTCTCCCTCTAAAACTTTGATCACTATATTTCGTAGACTCTTATTTTCAGTTTTTTTGCTTTTTTGAGATGCGTTTGATCTCTGAATTTGAAGCTACCTAGACTCACACATAAGTTTCCGCTCTCTGCGGATATGAATTTTACCATATATTTTGAGACATTCCTTTGATATGAGATTTGGTGCATTTTTCTTTTTCACCTATCTTAATTAAGACAAACAAGATTTTTTTTTTATCTTTACTTATGGTTGGCCCTCATGATTTTTGGTTGAATTATATCTACCGGGCATTGCTGTATTAAAGTGTTTTTCAAAAAATATCGGAGGACCGCCTATATTCTATATTTCTTCATCGGCTATTTTTGTTAGAACCAACAACCACAATATATTTTGCACCTTTACTTATGGTAGATTCACAACTACAACTAGGACACTTGGGCCGACTCCCGATAAGCTAAAAAAGTGCATGTTTTTTAGAGCTCTAAAGTAAGTTTCAGCTCTCCTTCGAAATGTTCTGCTTGTGCTTGTTTCTTGAAGCCTTACGTTCTGTTTTTCTCATTAGAGGGTCTTTTGATCTCCGAATTTGAGGCTACAGCCCGTCTCACATGTAAGTTTCAGCTCTCCTTCGAAATGTTCTGCTTGTGCTTGTTTCTTGAAGCCTTACGTTCTGTTTTTCTCATTAGAGGGTCTTTTGATCTCCGAATTTGAGGCTACAGCCCGTCTCACATGTAAGTTTCAGCTCTCCTTCGAAATGTTCTGCTTGTGCTTGTTTCTTGAAGCCTTACGTTCTGTTTTTCTCATTAGAGGGTCTTTTGATCTCCGAATTTGAGGCTACAGCCCGTCTCACATGTACGTTTCAGCTCTCCCTCGAAATGTTCTGCTTGTGCTTGTTTCTTGAAGCCTTACGTTCTGTTTTTCTCATTAGAGGGTCTTTTGATCTCCGAATTTGAGGCTACAGCCCGTCTCACATGTAAGTTTCAGCTCTCCTTCGAAATGTTCTGCTTGTGCTTGTTTCTTGAAGCCTTACGTTCTGTTTTTCTCATTAGAGGGTCTTTTGATCTCCGAATTTGAGGCTACAGCCCGTCTCACATGTAAGTTTCAGCTCTCCTTCGAAATGTTCTGCTTGTGCTTGTATCTTGAAGCCTTACGTTCTGTTTTTTTCATTAGAGGGTCTTTTGATCTCCGAATTTGAGGCTTTAGCCCGTCTTACATGTAAGTTTCAGCTCTCCCTCGAAATGTTCTGCTTGTGCTTGTTTCTTGAAGCCTTACGTTCTGTTTTTCTCATTAAAGGGTCTTTCGATCTCCGAATTTGAGGCTATAGCCCGTCTCACATGTAAGTTTCAGCTCTCCCACTAAACCTTTGATGTATATATTTGGTGAACTCTTTCTTACCTTCTGTTCTTTTTGAGGTTCCTTTAATCTCTGAATTTGAGGCTACACCCAGACCCAAACACAAGTTTCCGCTCTCCATCTTAACCTTTGATATCTTCATTAAGTTGAATCCTTACCTTCGGTTTGTTGCTCTTTTGGGGGGTGCTACGATCTCCGAATTTTAGACTGCACCCCAGTTTACAGGTGTGTTTCCGCTCTCCCCGTAAACCTTCGATCTCTTAATTTGGCTGAACTCGGTCGAAGGGAAGGGGGGATCATAAAAGTGGGGCTCGACTCAGCTTTCTTGTTATCTATTATGAAATACAGTGTGTAAAACTATGTTTGAAAGTTAAATCCTAGTTCTCAAACAATTTTTGATTTGTCAAAAAATGTAGTTTTTACAATCTTGCACTGCGAAAAAGATGAAGAATCTGTATTACAGGAATAATTTTATAGTTCTTCAGCTTCATTATAGAGGTCGGGCATGAGCTCTTTTTTTTTATTTATTTATTCTGAGAGAATGTTGTCAGCCCATCTGCGCCAAAGTAGAGTGGGGTAATTTGGTGGCTGGCCACAAGATGGTGCTATAGACGGGCATTAGCCGATATACTCATATTGGCGGGGGCGGGAAGGACACACATGCCTCCAATATCACCCGCCTCTGGTAAACACCACCTAGAATACACAATGTCCACTCCTACAATATATCCTTCCCGCCCCCGGGAATACAGATCTCCCGCCAAGATTTCAGAACCTCTCACAACTTCGTTTTTTTTTTTTTTTTGCTCTTCCTCTTAAAGAAGTTTAAGTTATATAACCTCATTCTTTCCTACTTGACTTTCTTGTCAATTCTTCTCGAAAATTGCTTTTACTTTTCACAGATGCAACATATGTTGTCTCAATCTATCAAAACCGTCATTTTTAGAAAAGTTTTTTTCTCAGCGTTTCACGATAGTAGGGATTGAGGGCGCCAGTAGCTCTTTATCTGATTGAAGAATCTTGAGCTCGTCGTCCTTCGGATGGGACGGTCCCGAACCTATACTTGTTGAAGACCACTATCCTAGTCTATGAAACATGGGTAGGCAAAACATTGAGTCCCTGACCGATTTCATAACTTTCCCTATACTTTTGTATATCTGAGGAAATAAAATGTGGATCTGATAAGAACGTTTTATCTAATTTCTCAACATGTTTAGAAAATATACACACATTTGAAATAAATATCAATTTACCTTCTTGTATACTACTTGAAACAACATACAAATATAGTTATTCTTTGTATAATATTTCAAGAGAATGGAATTATTAGACGTGTAAAGCAAATGAGCCGTTTAGATTCAGAATCAGCTACATCCACTTTTTTCAAAATACGTTTTTTATTTATTTTATAATGCATTCTACATAATGCCCAGTAAGTTAATTGATTTTATTTTTTTATTTTTGACCTTATGTACGATGCATATTAGCCATGCCACTGTGTTATCAAATTATTTACAGTTAATTTATTTAAAACATATAAAAATCAAATTGTAAAGCCAACGGTTAGTTTCAAAAGCTAAATCCTGGTGGGATCTGTTGGTACTACTCTATCAGCTGACTCTCTTGTTGCAACTTGTTGGGCCTTGTGTTGCAAATTATTTGGATGTGCGTTAAACGTTTGAATTTGAAGTAATTTTGTGTATTGTGCGATTAAATTTAAAGTGATTGTTAACAATGATAAGTATGTTGTTTTTTGGTTTTTTAAATTTGCCTAAATTAAACTCTTCAGTTTTGAGGTTATTTTTCCAATGGTAGAACATTATTTTCCTAACTATTTTTTGCTAGAATAGAAAAGTAAATTAAAAAATATATAATTATTGGTCTGCCTGAATTTTGTACAACATTTTAAAAGTATGGTACAAGAGTTCCTCTAGGAGACAAAACTTTTGATTGAAAAAATGCTATACAGGTGAGTGAAACAAGACTAAAATCGTTGTATAAATTATGGCGCCATATTTGTTCTACTTCATTGGTTACTCTACTTATTTTTTCTGAGTTTATGTTAGTGGTTTAGTTTCCAATAATTTTTTTTTTTTGTCTTAATATTGTTGGTCGCAATTGTTGCCATGACGCAACAAGCAGCTACCAAGAGGACTTGATTGATAATGGATGTCTTCATTGGCGTGAGAGAGGAAGGTTACCCAGCGGTAGCTCCTCAGGGCGAAATTTAAAAACAATGAATATTATGATTTGTGTTCCAAGAAGTGGGCGGTTGCAATTTGGGATTATTGTACGTCACGGTTCCACCTCCTCTTCAATCCCCTGGGTGGATTGTGTGGTGAAGAAAGTGAGTGGATGTATGGATTTGAGTGTGAATGCAATTTGCTATGGAAACATCTGTAAAGGTCCTGAATTGTTTCGTGTACTGTGTTTATCATGAGGTCATTGTGAAGTGTTCTGTTACTTACGTATGGTGGGCATTGTGTAATGAGTCTGAGTGTCTTTGACTGGAAAACCTGAGTACGTTTCAGGTTAGATATTTTAGCCGAACCGTAGATTTGTGAGCCATACATCCAGAGTGGTTTTAGTAGAAATGTGTAGCAGTTACGCTTTTGTGTTAAGGGCCAATAAAGGTTGAGCAGAAAATAAAAAAGGTACATATGGCATTACGACTTAAACAAGAATATATATATATTTTTAATAATTTTATCACGCAATAAGAGATTCATAAAAGTGACATTAAAATTATTACCAGAATCAGACCTTTCTATTACTACATAGTAAGGTTTGTTTAGCTGATTTAAGACATAAAATCAGCTAAATATTAATATATTTTAATTTAATAATTATTAGCCAATTAAGTCTGAGAATTCCTGTACAGTTCTCATATAATTTAATAGTTTGTCAAGTATCCTAATCTACTTTACATAATATTTTTTGGGTTACTGTTCTTTGTTTCGCATTTGAGATGTCCCACATAAGGATGAAGTGCTCGCTAAAGGATTAGTGCAGTAAATTCCATTCTTAATCCAGGACTCCGATTGTTGCATTTCCCACTGACAATGAGAAGATTCATATCGGTATGTTTTTTTAAATATAATTTTTGTATATTCTACTGCTGTTAGAGGTATCAACAAATATAGAAACTGTTTTCAATATTCTACTTATGTATACGTTTTTGGCAGTTTAAAATTTAATTGCATTTTTCTTTCCTAAAATTAATCAACAGTATTAGTCTTAAAAATGTATTTTTTGCTGTGTTTATCAGGTAAGTAATGACACTTTCTGAAATTCTACTGCAGCAACCTTATTCCCCAGATATTGCTCCTTCAGAGTATCATTTGTCGCGGTCTATGCAGTCAGCCCTTTTCGAGCAGCACTTCAATATTTATGATGATGTTAAAAAATGGTTTGATGAATGTTTTGCCTCAAAGGAGCAGGATTTATTTTTTCGTGGGATCCATCTTTTGCCCACTAGATGGGCCAACGTTGTAGATTCTGATGGGGCATATTTTGATTAACACAACCAACAAATAACTGTAAAAAAAAAAACATATATTTTTATCCAAAAAATTCCTCATTTTTAATTTCCTTACGCAATATTATTTTTATAACTAAATATCTCGTAATTAGCAGCATCGCGAATAATAGTTCTTCATATTAAATATTATTATTAATATCGTCTTCTGTTCACAGATTAGCAGCTGGGAACTTATGAAGATGTCAACTTCATCATGCAAAATGCAGCCCTTTTTTCTTGACTCGACCTGATTTATCCAATGGATTTAGGAAATATTATCCCCCAAAGTCTTCAGCCAACAGGTGTAAGCCCTAGTGGAGGTTACTACAGAATCCCTTGCATATTTCTTATTTTTTAACTGTACATTTCTCTATTTCCACTATCCCGAACAATTTTTTTTTTTTTTGACAATTGATTCCCCTCTAACCTATATAATTTTGATAATATTATGTTTTACTGATTTTAGACGTATTAAAAAATATCTAACGTATTTTCAATATACTACTTATTTCTAGTTTTATGGCGGTTTGAAATTTGATTTATCTTTTCTTTCTTTAACAGTATTAGTCCTAAAAATGTATTTTTTGTTGTGTTTACTTGGTAAATAATCAACAACGAATCAACACAAATAATATTTCATCTGAATATTATTAATTGTATTATAGGTTAGGTTTTATGACCAATGTCCGGGCTTTAACTACGAGTGGACTTGAAAAATAAAATAAAACTGGTTTATTTAATATATTGTCTAATTTCACTAACTATATATACATCGGAGTACTTTCGGTATTTCTTTAACTACGAGGTCATATCGCCTACTACCAGAGTGCTCTTTCGTCACTCTGGTGGACATGAGCCCGACTCTACTGTGGGAGTCCTAAATTTTGCCTACCCTAAATTTTTAATCACCTAGGATAGGGGAGGGGTCTTTAACGAGTACCTGACATCGTACAGGCTCGGGACCATCGCTTAACGTCCCATCCAAAGGACGGCGTGCTTAAGTTTATTTTACCTCCCAGATAAAATAAACTATGGGCCTCGGTTGGGTTCCGAACTCACGTTCTTGAGCTCAGAAGGCAAGCACGCATACGACTCAATTGTATTATTAATATAGTTTTCTGTTCACAGATTAGCAGCTGAGAATTTATGAAGATGTCAACTTTTTCCCGCAAAGTGTAGCTCCTCTCTCTTTCTCCATCTCCTCCCTTCATCTCTCTCCCTCCATCTCTCTCCTTCCATCTCCTCCCTCCATCTCTCTCCTTCCATCTTTCTCCCTCCATCTCCTCCCTCCATCTCTCTCCCTCGATCTCTCTCCTTCCGTCTCTCTCCTTCCATCTATCTCTTTCCATTTCTTTCCCTCCATCTCTCTCCTTCCATCTCTCTCCTTCCATCTGTTCCCTCCATCTCTCTCCCACCATCTCTCTCCTTCCATCTCTCTCCTTCCATCTTTCTCCTTCCTTCTTTCTCCTTCCATCTCTCTCCTTCCATCTCCTCCCTCCATCTCTCTCCTTCCATCTCTCTCCCTCCATCTCTCCCCTTCCATCTCTCTCCCTCCATCTCTCCCCTTTCATCTCTCTCCCTCCATCTACTCTCCATTTATCTCCCTCCATCTCTCTCCTTCCATCCCTCTCCTTCCATCTCCTCCCTCCATCTCTCTCCTTCCATCTCTCTCCTTCCATCTATCTCTTTCCATTTCTTTCCCTCCATCTCTCTCCTTCCATCTCTCTCCTTCCATCTTTCTCCTTCCATCTTTCTCCTTCCATCTCTCCCCTTCCATCTCTCTCCCTCCATCTCTCCCCTTTCATCTCTCTCCCTCCATCTACTCTCCATTTATCTCCCTCCATCTCTCTCCTTCCATCCCTCTCCTTCCATCTCCTCCCTCCATCTCTCTCCTTCCATCTCTCTCCTTCCATCTATCTCTTTCCATTTCTTTCCCTCCATCTCTCTCCTTCCATCTCTCTCCTTCCATCTTTCTCCTTCCATCTTTCTCCTTCCATCTCTCTCCTTCCATCTCCTCCCTCCATCTCTCTCCTTCCATCTCTCTCCCTCCATCTCTCCCCTTCCATCTCTCTCCCTCCATCTCTCCCCTTTCATCTCTCTCCCTCCATCTACTCTCCATTTATCTCCCTCCATCTCCTCTCCATCTCTCTCCTTCCATCCCTCTCCTTCCATCTCTCTCCCTCCATCTCTTTCCTTCCATCTCTCTTCCTCCATCTCTCTCCCTCCATCTCCTCCCTTATCTACTCTCCATTTATCTCCCTCCATCTCCTCTCCATCTCTCTCCTTCCATCTCTCTCCCTCCATCTCTTTCCTTCCATCTCTCTCCCTCCATCTCTCCCCTTCCATCTCACTCCCTCCATCTACTCTCCATTTATCTCCCTCCATCTCCTCTCCTTCCATCTCTCTCTCTCCATCTCTTTCCTTCCATCTCTCTCCTTCCATCTCTCTCCCTCCATCTACTCTCCATTTATCTCTCTCCATCTCTCTCCCTCCATCTCTCTCCCTCCATCTCTCTCCCTCCATCTCCTCCCTCCCTCTCCTCCCTCTCAAATTCATTTCATACTATCCTTACTGGGTGCATACAAGTAATGTTTTGGTATCAGCACTCTTCTTTGTTTCATTGCACAATGTCATTTTGAGAATGACTTTCATATGATATTTACCTTGTCAAAAAAAGCCATTTACCTGAAATAACCACATGACGTCTTACGACTTATCAATTATGAACTCACTTCATACTGTAAAGAAATCATTTGGGCAATGCTGAAATCGGATCGAAGGTAGGCTCATGCTCTCATTATGAGCATTTTATCGATTATACTTGATTTTTAACCCAAACAATCGATTGATTTTAGAGGGAGTGTGATAACCTGATCAATTCGTTTTGAGAAATTACCCATGATTCTCTGGCGACTTTTTTTTCTTCTTTATGTCGTAAAGATCATATCGCTCGGTCATAATCTACTATGGCAGTACTTTTTTAGTCTTCCTTACTAGAACATAACTTTTGACTGTCCTTAGAAAGATTTGATATTAAATCTTAACAAATGAGCAGTATACAGTAGTTGTAAAGATAACGTTCACTGATATTTGGTCCAGGATGAACTTCATCATCCAACTTAAGGAGACCATGAAATTTAATTTGAAGCTCTTATTTTTGTGTACAACTTGTTAGCAACTGGAATTTCCTGGCAAAGATGAGTAAAAAGTGGATAAAGGTTCAGGTTTTTTGGGTTTTTGAGGTGTTTTTTTTAAGTGAGTACGTTGAAAGTTTATTCATTATATTCATCTCTTGAGTCGACCAAAACGTTGATGTTAATGACAGATATGCTGGGGAGCTACCTCGTTAAAAAGCCAACACCTCCCCAAGCTACGGGGGGGGCTCTTCATAACTCTCCACAGGTCGGAGGTAGGCAGGCCCCCCCCCCCCCCCCCCCCCCCCGCATGAATATTTCATCCATAGCTACACTAAACTATTCACAGATATGAATTGGGATATGAACTTGGTACTAACAGGATTTCCCGGCGGTTTGGCCTAGGTCCATCCTTTATAAAGCCGTGACACCGGGCACCGGGCCTCTCATCCGGCCGCAGTCGTCCGGACATGTCAAATATTAACCAAGACGGTAGTTGGTCTGATTAAATGATGAAGGAGAAAAGGGGTCGATGGCTGAGTGGGTAATGGCCTTGTAAATAAACCCAAAAATACGGGGTTCGAAACCTAAAGTGATAGTAAACCGCTTTCAAATAACCTATAATACTTCTCCGGCCATACAAAGTAAAGAGGAAGTTATGTAATCAAAAATGGAGTTTTCAGAGGAAGTGTGAAAAAAAAAAAGTGTGTGAACACGATAACTACCGATATAATGAATGTATCGACACGAATTTTTATATGTCGGTCCAGAACCTTCTAACAACGACACATATCGATTTTCAGCCAAATCGAAGAAGGGATGTAGAGGATTAGAGAGGAGGCTTAACACAAAAATTCTAATAAAATGAATGTATCGATACAAAAGGAGTCGAACAGATATTTGGATTACTTTGGTACTTATTGTTTTAATAAAGTTTTAACTATGAGGTCATATCGCCTATGGACATGAGCCCGATTCTACAGTAAGAGTCCTAAATTTTGCCTTTCCAGGTTTATTCACCTAGGGTAGAGATGGCGCACAGTGGGACGACCTACGTAAAATCCCTGACATGGACTTTTTGGAATAAAAAAAAGTGGGGACATTCCAGAGACATGCAGTGATAACGCCTTGTTTCTTGCATATGTATCTAAAATCGAGAGCTCTAGACTTTAATTTGCATGAAACCGTATCTTTCTATTTAATTGTTCCTAAAAGTTTCCTTCTTTTGGTAATGTTGTATAATTGTTTCCAATTTATGAGGTGTATTCGAGCTGAGAAAAATATGAATGCAATAAAAAATGGCTGTACTAATGTTTAACACTTGATGTTTAGTAACGTTGTGGACATTATGCGTACATTTTGTCGCGTTACAAAAAAGTTCCGAGTTGTTCCGGAAAAAAGGAATCCACAGGTGTTTGCTCTAGCTTCTTTCACATCATTCCTATCGCCAAACGGACTTCACCATTCGATTCAGTACGAAAAAATACATAGAGTATGACCCACATTGAAATTGTTATAAACGAATAATAACTGGATGAAAAAGCCATGACCAGTGAATGGCCTGTTTCGTCCCACTGCGCGGCGTCCAAATTTCTCAATATCGAATTTCTGACAGTTGCATACTACGTATATAATAATCTTGAAAAGTAAAAACACAAAATGGAGGTTTTAATTTTGAAAAATGCTGAACGCCGTTTATCCCATTTATGAAGCTATAAAGACTTGCATCGCATTCTGGGGGGGGGGGGGGGGGGGGGGGATGAATTCATGGTAACAAAGGACTAGGTATAAAGTGAGAAAATAAAACGGAGGGGGGGGTCTGGAAGATGTCAGGTTTAGTGCCAATGAATACCTCGATATACCATTTATATCCTAATTTATCGGGCCCCCCCCCTCAAAATCGTTTTACTGCTATATACACATAAAACATGGTGGATTCTCCTCTCTGCCGTATCCTACCATCGTCCCAAGATTGTTATTGGTTTCCAACTCCACTTCCCCCCCCCCCCAAAAAAAAAAAAAAGAAAATGAATTGCAAGATTATATCTTTTTATTTTCACCTCTTATTTCATGAAATAATGGGAAAATCGTAATTTACTTTCGTGTACCTAGATTCATTTTACGTTCCAAATTTCAGTAAATCTAATACTATAGGTACAAAGAGAAACTGTGTATTTCAGGTAATCCCAAAAACTAAAACCCGATTTGAATTATTTTTTCGCAGTTGGGATAGACTTACTCCTTTCGGTGGAAACCGTCGTCACTGACTCCTGGTCGAGTACTGTGGGCGAGAGGTTTCGATGAGAAGAGAGATCTAGCCACTGTTAATATTGTATTGAGGTTAATCCGTGTTTTTGCAGGTTATCCGGACTGCTAATTAAAAATAAAATTAAAAAATAATTTTCTACTGTATGTTTTGTAAAAAATTAGTTAGTGTTATTTTTCCAGCATCATATGACATCCAACAGGGTATTTACTATCAGATAATATTTTGTTTTTTGCGATCCCCTATTTTTTATCACTTTTTTTTTGCTATATGTTGGATGCATATTAGCCATGACTCTGATAATAGTGTTACATAGTTATTTACGACATCCATGGCCCCGGGAGGGAGTTCTTTCTACCAAATAAAACTCACTCAGGTGTGTGTTGTGTCAATGTTTAAGCCTTGAGTATTGACTATAACTGGGGAAGTATAAAAGTACATAATTGGTTCAATATGAAAAGACACATGAGAAATTGACAGGGGCGTAGCCAGGATTGTCAGCGGGGGGGGGGGGGGGGGGGGGTGTCGCCCCGGGATTCGAACCCGCAAACCATGGTGATACTATGAGACCAAAGCCCTACGCTCTAGCCCGCACGGCCACCATGGCTCCCTTTTGTCACAGACTGCTTCTCCTAAATTTTTATCCACATACATCGCTTAATGTCCTATCTGAAGGACGACGCAGACTGGGGCAAGAGGTCTCAAAACCTGATCAAAATACAAAAAAACAGATGCAGTTTTTAAGGAAGGAGTGAAGGTGGGTTTACTTGCATTCACCTATACAATATATAAACAAAACCATTGCAGCCTTTTAATACCCTCTACATTGCCTCAGTCTATATTTATAACGTGTTAAAACCCAATATTTTTAATTCTTTTATTGTCTTAAATATGGAGATCTCTTCTCTTTTTGTTATTGCCGGGCACTCGCTCTTTCTCCTTCTTGAAGTATTTTCATGAGATAACCATAAAATGAATTTGGGAGAAACTTAATTTTAAAGTTATAAATTCGTCCGAAGAAGACGCAGACGTTTAATTTTAGCGAATTTTTAAGAATTCTCATTTCAGTTACCTAATATGAATTGTATATTTCTCATAAGCTGTATGAGCTACAACACGTGTTCACCTCCTCTTGAAGAGCTGATGTATTTATCAAAATACAGTACTCAATGAAGAGTCGGGGAATTTTTTAAGTATTTGTTTCGTGTTCAGCACACCAAAAAACATAAATTATATAAGTTTCATAATTTTGATCAGAAAGTTCATTTTTCCCCAGTGTGCGACGTGCTCAAGGCATTACATATTAAACTTAAGGGCCTTCGCTGGGTTTTGAACCCGCGATCTTGAACTCAGTTAGCAAGCAAGCATTTATGTTAAGATTTAACTCGCCTCTTCCACATTTCACGGGTTACAAATAATTCGAGCTATTATAGTCATTTCGTATAAAAAAAATTAGCATTATTACTATTAGAGCACATAACCTCCCCTATAATTGGTGCAAGAGGGGGAGCAAAACGAGTGTACGAGTTAGGGGTAGTAAGCCCAGGAAATCCTCCCCTGCGGGGTAATTGTATTCACCGTGTTTTCCTTGTTACTCCCCAACCTACACATAGTAATGGGGAAGTTATGTAATCGGCCGGAAAATCGAGGTTCATGTTTTCCGACTACCTGAATCCAAAATGACCAATTAAAAAAAATTATGCCTGTGTGTACATATGTCTATAGTGCTACCATTACTTTCAATGAAAACTGACATTATTGCAGAGATATTGTGAAATAATTCAAATGGACTTGAAAAAATAAAATAAAACTTGTTTATTTAAGATATTGTCTAATTTCACTAACTATATATACATGGGAGTACTTTCGGTATTTCTACCATCCTCAGCCAAAAGCATAAGAGATAGGATTAAGTTAATTTTACCGAATGTCAGCCTCTCGAGGAACCCATTACCATTACTATCACATTGTCAATGCATTATAGTTTACAATATTACCTAGACCTTAGAAGGGGTCACACATTTGAAATATGGGGACCGCCTTGTCATAAAATATCTCACAGCTTGACAATTTAGCTTAGGAATGTCTGACGTCATGGGGAACACCAGGGGGGAGGGTAAGGGGTTCCTCGAGAGGCTGACATTCTGTAAAATTAACTTAATCTTATCTCTTATGCTTTTGGCTGAGGATGGTAGAAATACCGAAAGTACTCCCATGTATATATAGTTAGTGAAATTAGACAATATATTAAATAAACAAGTTTTATTTTATTTTTTCAAGTCCACCATTACTTTCGATAGAATGAAGATATCGACACGACATTTTATATGTGTAACCAGGACCCGAAGTGCAATGCACCTATTGTTTTTCAGCAAAATCCGCAAAAGGGGCGGGAGTAACTAAAAATCTCTAATAATTGCCCCAATTGAATGTGTTGTAATGAAAAAAATTTGCCCAGATTAAGATTATTAACATACAATAGAACCTCTATAAGTCAAACATCAAGGAAGACGCCAAAATATTCGAGTTATAGAGTTTTCGACTTAGGCAGAATTTCAACTTGTAGAGGTTAAGATTCATTCTAATTAATTTTGCTGAAATAAATAAAAATTCAAGTTACAGAGGTAACAAACATATTTATATTTATTATAA
This sequence comes from Aradus depressus, assembly GCA_963662175.1. Lineage (NCBI taxonomy): Eukaryota > Metazoa > Arthropoda > Insecta > Hemiptera > Aradidae > Aradus > Aradus depressus. The sequence continues at coordinate 5,814,346 of OY759224.1, forward strand.
ATCAACATTATTTCAAAACATCCTTAAAATAAAAAATACGTAGTATATTATAGGTATTAAAAAAAGGTAAGTAATTTTTTTTGCTTTAGATAATTGGTAATCCTATTTATTGTATACTCCTAAATTGTTTTCTAAGAAACAATGGTGTACATTGTCGGCAAATTCTTAAAGTCGGTAACTTATTTTTCTTCGAGCTATAGAGGTAATAAGTTTCAAATAATCGAGTTGTAAAGGTTGTAAAATAAAACATTGCTATGTTCGAGATACAGAGGTCCAATTTATTTTTTCGAGTTATAGAGGGAAAATATGTACCAAAATGGCTTGTAGGGATTCACTGATTATTTCGACTAATAGAGGGTTGAGATTTCGAATAATGGAGGTTTTGGGGCTTGAAGGGAAAGGAACAAAACTTTTTTTCGAGTTTTGGAGGTTTTCGACTTAAAGAGGTTCTACTGTATTATATAGTCAATAATTATTATTTGTATAAAAACAGCTGTTAGGAGTGAAGTAACTTAATAATTATGACAAACATTAATTTAATACATTTAATTATACAACTAGTCGCATTTTGTTTTAAAACGAAATGTGAACAACCAATGAATGGAGTACAAAAGACAACGTTTGAATAGTGAGAAACAGTCTAAGTAGTGTTGTGGAAGTGGACAGTCTAGAGAGAGAAGCGTTTTTAGGGTTAAGGAGTAGCGAACCAGTCTGAGTGAGAATATGTAGAGGAGATGTAGGAGTGACAATTATAACATTGCATACGTAGAAGAGAAAAGGTACTTTTTATTTATATGTATATATTCCCAAAAATATAAAAGAATTATGAATAGTGGCAACTATAATACAGAAAAAAAGACGATATAGTTTTATATAATTATTTTGTAAGATTTTTACTGTAATTTGATTTTTTTATTTGATATTGATATTTTGATTCTATTTATAATGTAGGTTTAGATAAATAAACCCAATATTTGTTCTCTTATTCTATGCTATTAATTTCCCTGTGAACCTAGTAAGATAATGTATACCTTTTGATTAGATTTAACATTAAGAAAAACAAGATGGCATCTCTTAAATAAATTCTTCAAAAATGCACACCTTGACCTTTCGATATTTCTTCAGGGTCCTTTTCGGAAACTACTAGATTTAGTAGGAGACGAGCTATAATTTCTACAGGAAATGTGGTAATTTTATTTAATTATTCATTTATTATTAATTTTATTAATTCAATTATTATTTGAATATTTATTTTATTTAACCTTTTTTTTTATCATCACAGTATTGTAAAAAGAATGTATCAATACAAAATTTAATATGTGAATTAAACATTTAGTTGATCAGTTCGTTCTGGGGAAGTACAATTTCGGTGATCCACCGACAACTTTTTTTTTTTATCGTTTGTTATAGTATTAAAATCAAATTGAGAGTGGTAACGTTGGAGACTGAGCTAGTAAAACTATGGCATCTAAAGTGTTAAGTGCACAGTCTGCCCACTACTTAGGTCAGGATTTAACAGACCCTCAGAGGGTAAAGAGGCGGTTTTATTGTCGCCATCCGGATTTACGTTTTGTGTAGGTGTCGTAAAACGAACACAAGAGTAATAACACTATATCTCGGTCTCACTATACAACCATCCCACACTCCGCAGACCACATTTCCACCTATAACACATGTCTTTACATATATAGTGTTATAATACACAGAGTTATAGTAGAACCTCAATATCCGACGTACCGATATACTGAAGTCAAATTATAAAGATATGATGTTATTGAGTTGACCTGTGATCCTATCTTGGATAACAGTTAAAGAAAGAAGCCGTCGGTGTATCACCGACACGAATTAATTAAATTTTCACTCTACCTCCCTAATATTCAACAGTTGACTTACATAGGGTCTCCATTCGTTAGATCGACAGATATTAGGGTTTTTCAATTGAGTCCTCACCCCTCAATCCCCCCCCCCCCCCCTCCTTTCTGCCGATTCCTCTGAAAATTAATTTGTCGTCTACGAGTTTTTGTTTTAAGCCTCTCCCATAAACACTTCCCCTTAGGCCGATTTGGGTGAAAATCGATAGGTGTTGTTCTTATGGGCTTTTGGCCAGTCATATAAAATTCTATGTCAATGTATTCATTTTATAGGCAGTTATTAGAGTTTTCATATTAAGCCTCCCCCCTAATTCAATCGGGAGTTATCGTGTTCACAGACAGACATACATTGTACCTCCCTCATATAAGTATAGGGGAAGTTATGTAATCGGTCAAAAATTCGAAGTGTAATTTTCTACTGAATTTTATGTTTTCGCATCTAGATTTCATATATGAAAAAAAAAAAAAAAAAAAAAATGACTAGATATCTGAACTGGATAGCTCACGATAGAATGAATGTATCGTCAGAAAATTTTATGTGTTAACCCAGAACTCTCTAACGACGATTGTTTTTTAAAGTCAAAGCGATCAAAGGGAAGAGGGTCATCCCTTAACATAAAAACTCTAAGAACTGCTGATAGAATGAATGTATTGACAAGAAATTCCTTATGTGAATTCGAAGCCCCATAAAGATGACACTTATTAACTTTCAGCAGAATCGATAGAAGGGGAGGATGAGAGGGGGGCTTAACCCAAAAACTCCAATAACTGCCGATGTAATGAATGTATAGACATGAAATTTCATATTTAAAATCAAAACACAGTGAGGACATAACCTGTCAAATTTCAGCGATATCGGCTGAAAGGAAGGGGGAGTTCAGGGGGGGGGGGGGGGCTCAATTCAAAAATCCTAATAACTGCCGTTATAATGAATTCATCGACACACAATTTAGTATGAGGTATTAGGAGTCCCTATATAAATCAACTGTTGAATATTAACGCAAGGGTGGTTTCAGAGGGGGAGCGAAAATTTAATTGATTAATTAGTTGTGGGGAAGTACATTGTCATGATTCATCGACCATTTTTTTGTATAATTACAATACTTCTTTATACAAAAGGGGTTGGTCTATGTGCTATTCCTGCTAATAGGTGGCGCCGGTAGCTCAGTGGTATGCGCGATTGTCTTCCAGAGCTCAAATTCATGGGTTCGAAACCCGACCGAGGCCCCCTATCTGGGAGATAAAATAAACTTAAGCACGCCATCCTTCGGATGGGACGTTAAGCGATGGTCCCGAGCCTGTACGATGTCAGGTACTCTACCCAGGTGAATAAAAATTTAGGGTAGGCAAAATTTAGGACTCCCACAGTAGAGTTGGGCTCATGTCCACCAGAGTGACGAAAGAGCGCTCTGGTAGTAGGCGATATGACCTCGTAGTTAAAGGCCGGGCATGAATCATAAAACCTAACCTAATTCCTGCTAATAGGTGAAGAACATGTGTTGGTTTACGGCCTCTTGCCGCTGAAGTTCCAAGAAGCCAGGAAAAATGTTCTGGGTATCGGTTGGCAGTAGGTTACACTGTACTGTGTTCACAGTAATGGCCGAGTTGAGGCCCGTGCCAACTAACCCCCCCGTCCTATAACTTATAATTAACAGTTGACTTAGAATATAGTTTAACTACCCTCCAAGTCCTGTCTGGAGTCTGGATTGTCTTCCAGAACTAGAACTTCTCCTTTGTCCCATTTCTTATATCATTGTGAAGATGTTTTTTTTTTACTTCTCCAGTTTTACTAAGTATAGGGAAAGTTATGTAATCGGTCAAAAATTTTTTGCGGAGATTTCAACAGAATTTCATGTTTTCTGACCTCTATATTCTAAATCCTAAACGTGCAATTTCATACAAAATAAAAATTATGTATATTAATCAGCATGTCTTAATGCAAAAAAAAAAGGCAATTGCATCGGAATCCGGGCTCTAGCTATAATATATCATTGAGGGCGCTGTCCTTCGGGTGAGACGTTTAAGCGAATGTTGTCATGTCAAGTACTGGGTTAAAGACTCGTACCTTGGGTAGACTATCGGAATCCCACAGTAGAGACGGGCTCATATCCACCAGAGAGTAACGAAAGAGTACTGATATCACCAAGTAGTTAAAGCCCGGGCATGAGTCTCAATAACAAAACAAATATTTCTGTTCTATGTAGATTAAGTATATAAATTTGAAAAACAACAGTACCAAAATAAGTTGAATTAAACCTGGTGGCTATTTGCAATGCAATGCAAATATTGGCCATGGCCGTCCTCTAGAATTTTTAATATTGGTATAATTAAATAAAGGTTCATTAAATACAAACTTTTATCAAATTAAACTGACCATACGTCCCGCATTTTTTTTTATTATTTATTTATTTTTGTATAATATTTACATATACTTTTTAATTTGGTTAATCAAATAAGAAAAAAAAAGGTAATTTCATAATGAAAAATTTCATTCATCTACCAGTTTGGCTCATTTCTACTTCCCCAGTTATACAAAGTATAGGGGTAGTTATGTAATCGGTCACAAATTCGATGTTGAGTTTTTACCAGAATTTTCCGACACTGATTTCAAAAACTAACAACAAAAAAATGACTTCTGAGCTCAAGAACGTGGGTTCGAACCCGACCGAGGTCCTTAGTTTATTTTATCTGGGAGGTAAAATAAACTTAAGCACGCCGTCCTTTGGATGGGACGTTAAGCGATGGTCCCGAGCCTGTACGATGTCAGGTACTCGTTAAAAACCCCTGCCCTAGGTGATTAAAAATTTAGGGTAGGCAAAATTTAGGACTCCCACAGTAAAATCGGGCTCATGTCCACCAGAGTGACGAAAGAGCGCCCTGGTTGTAGGCGATATGACCTCGTAGTTAAAGCCCGGGCATGAGTCATAAAACCTAATCTAACCTAACCAGGATTTTATTTGGGGGTTGGGGGGGGGGGGGGGGGGGGGGGGGGGATAACATATATAAGTATATATATATGTACTTGAAAAATAAAATAAAACTTGTTTATTTAATATATTGTCTAATTTCACTAACTATATATACATGGGAGTACTTTCGGTATTTCTACCATCCTCAGCCAAAAGCAGTCTTATCTCTTATGCTTTTGGCTGAGGATGGTAGAAATACCGAAAGTACTCCCATGTATATATAGTTAGTGAAATTAGACAATATATTAAATAAACAAGTTTTATTTTATTTTTCAAGTCCATTTGAATTATTTCACAATATCTCTGCAATAATGTCAGTTTTCATATATATATGTGTGTCTGGGTGTATACATAGTTAATTGTTTTAGGGTCTTCTAGATTTTGATTGTGCAAGCTTGTTTAAAACTGTTTCAGAGTCTAGATGAATGTCTCGGTGTAGTGACATCAGAGCTAATCCATTCAATCTGTCTTGGCAAGTACTATTTCTGATATAGCTTTTCATACGTCTAAGGGTTGAGAAAGACCGTTCACTTGTTGCTACACAAACTGGAAGTGTAGTCAATAAACTAATCCATGCAAGTAAAAATAATTATATTATTTACAAAACAGACAATTTTTTTTTTAAATTTTGGGGGTGGATTGAGTCCCCACATCTCCCCTCCCTTAGGTAACGCCTCTGAAGCTTATATATATTTTCCGCGAAATCGGTCATAGGGGATCAGAGAAGGGGTCTCGACACAAAAACTATAATAACTGCCGATGTAGTGAATTTATCGACACAAAATATAGTATGAAGATTCACAACTCCGTATGTACATTAATTATAGATCTGTATCCCAAACGGAATTGTTAATATTGGTATAATTAAATGAAAGTTAATTATATATAAATTTTATCAAATTAAACTGATCATAAATGGTCCCTCGTTTTATTTATTTATTTTCATAAACTTTTTAAACTGAGCTCAAGATTGTGGGTTCGAAACCCGGGCTCCACTGGGTTCCCGGACACTCGGGGATTCAGGGAAACGAAGAGGCAGACCGACTAGCCAAGGAAGGTTCAAGTAAGACCTTCATGGGGCCAGAGCCGGTGCTGGGAATATCTCGGGAGGCATGGCATATAGTGCCCACGGAGAGAACTCGCAAGCTTGCGGTGGATATTTCCGAAATTCTATCTGATGTCAAGTCCCAAATTACACATAAAACTAAATTGTCTACAGCAATCTCGAACTTTATTACATATATAATATACTCCCATCAAAATTATCCCACTGGAATCCCAACAGACCTGCATCCTTCAGGCAACCATGAACCCCCCATGGTCGAAATGCCTCCAAAGAAGATAAAATAAAAAAAACGAAAAGTATTATTACTGTATTGGTTTTAGTAATTATAGCAGATTTCGCGACCATTGTGAGTTTTATGAAATATATTTGAAGAATATGACAAAGCAGAGGGACTTAATAACGGCCTAATAATAAAGTTAGCAAACTTTGTGCCAAGTTTTTCACTTCTTTTTCAGACAATATTTGGTCTATATGTGAATACTTCTACAAACTTATATTTTGTATAAAAAGAAAGGATAAAAAAAAAATGAATATTTTTACAGTTTGAAATAAGTTGTGGGAAGTTGTGAAGGGAGACAATGCTGCTCTCTTCAGGGTGAATTATTCAATTTTAAAGGTAGGATGGTAGGCAGATATATGAAGAAAGTTGTAGAGCACTAAGGGAGGGGATAAGCCCCATGGTATTACAGATGTGGGGAGGCTTAACTTCCAGATCAAGCCAGGGTACTTAGCTCTCATTTCATAGACTTGTAATTACAGTACAGTAATATTACACAATACAGTTATACTACAACTTGAAAAATATTTCAAGCAAGTGGGATCGCGGATTCGAAACCCGGCCGAGGCTCTTAGGTTTTTTATCTAGAAGGTAAAAATATCTTGCGCACGCCGTCCTTTGGATGGGGCATTAAGCAATAGTCTCAAGCCTATACGATGTCAGGTACTCCTTTTACCGATTGCGTAACTCCCTGTGGTTGGAGAAAATAAGAAAACTTATGTAAAATTTTTCTCTTTTTACGAGGTTGCATAACTTTTTTGTACTTTGTTAATAAAATAAAATTGAATTTATTCTGTGAATTCATTCCCATCAAGCTAATATCCTGTTCAGATCCATTTGGTTACGTAAAACCTGGTTTACATAACCGACAAAACCGTGTACAGTTTGAGGACACATTTCCAGCCCCCCCCCCTCCTGTCAACTTCAGTTAATCAATCTTGTTAATTATTATTAACTTCCAAATTTGAGAAACAGATCTCAATCGGCTTGTTCAAAGGCTAATTCGTAAAAAAAAAGGTGTTCGGTGAATCACCGGCAATGTACTTCTCCTTATTGTGACTCATGCCCGGGCTTTAACTACGAGTATGTTGCCTACTACCAGAGGTGATCAAAAGGTTCTAGGACGCTTGGGATTCCCCACCAACGGAGCGTCAGAGAGCGGTGGCAGCATTAGTTGTTGTGACTCTTCCTGAGCTTAGCTGTTTTTGTAGATTCTCTACAACCTACATACTTTGTTGTGAAGTAACAGATGTTTTTGAAAAACAAGTTGTTCGTGTTTGGTTATTTTGTAATATTTCGTCAAATGAATCAAAAAGAAGAGCAATGCGTCTGTGTGAAGTTTGGTAAAACGTTTAAAGAAACTTTGCAAGAGGCTTTTGGGGATGAATGTCTGAGCCGATAACGGTACAAGACTTCGAAGACTGACTACGATCATGATGCCAGAGTGAACCTTCTCGGTGCGATCAAATCGTCGACTAACCATCCTTGAAATGGCAGAGGAATGCAGAGAGGCATTTGCGCGAGGCTGTGAGAAGGAAGAGACCGCTGCACTATGACAACGTGTCTGTTCATTCTGCATTGCTCAATCGTGATTATTGCACAAAAAACGCCATGGTCGTCATGCCCCATCCCCCATACTCACCAGACCTGGCTCCTCCGGACTTTTTCTTGTCTCCGAAACCCACGAGAGCCTTAAAAATCGCTGAAGGAGCTAAACAGCATTCCAGAAGATGAGTTCTCATGGTCCCCTGAACAGGGGTTTGTCCATTTCCGAATTTTGTGAGCGCAGACTGTAGCAATGAACTTAACGTTTAATAAGACAATGTCACATTTGCTAATTTGCATCTTCGTTTCCTTCCAACATTTTTCAAGTTTTCTTTTGAAATAGCCAAAAATGCATCTGCAGTTAGAAAATAGTGAATATTGAGTTACTCACTATAAGCCACATTAAACCATAACATGTAATATGATATATTATATCCTGTTACCATGTTATGGTTTAATGGAAATAAACATTATTATTATTATTATTATTAACCTGCGGCTCACCAGAGTCAGAGGAAGAACACCCCCCGACTACATCAGCTATCGACCAAGTATCGACTTACATTCCTGGCTGATAGTAAGAGTATTTGTCTGTCCAAGGAAGGAAGGGGCGTCAAGCCGTCCCCCAGCTTGACAATGTTCACAATTTTTTTTTTTCTTATAACATTAGTTTAAAGAATTATTGTAATTGTGGAAAAAATTCTAGAATTTTCAATGAAATTACAAACTTTTGAACATATTTTGAAAATGTTTGCGATGATGACTTTCTGTGCTACTGTCTGTATATGTGATGTAGATGTCAATATCTTGATTTAGATCTGATTAGATTTTGGCTTAAATTGGACTTAAATCTTAAAGCCTCTCCAAATAAAATTTGTAGAAAATATTGAAAATTTTCTATGCAACACGATTTTTTGCAGGTCAACCAGTTAGCAAGATACATGCCGAAAACCCTCGATTCCTGAGGGTTTATATGAGGAGTTGATACTTAACGCTGGCCCAGCTATGAAGACTTCTGATGACCTTTTTTTTTTTTTTTTAGACAATATGAGAGAGAAATTCTCATTTATCCGGACCATTAATTTTTGTTGGTCTCATTTAGGAGAAGAGGGAGAAAGTGTCACTTAGCGCCGGATAAGAAAAAGAGAAAAATGTTAGCCTCTGGCCCCCATCTCTTCAGCAAGTCATCTATAGAATACATCTCCATCTCGGAAAAGCCTATAGTAAGTAGCCACTCTCCCTCTAGACCATGGAATCCCAAACTACGAGGTACTGCATCCTCAGCTATACGAGGTATAGGGGAAGTTATATAATCGGTCAAAAATTAATTAGGAGAATTTTAACCTCCAGATACCAAAAAAAAAATTGCATTTTCGGTTTGTGTGTCTGAACTCAAGATAGAATGAATGTATCGACACGACATCTTATATGTGAAACCAGAACCCTCTAACGATGACACCTATCGATTTTCAGCCAAATCGACCAAAAAGAAAAGAGGATTATGAGTGAGACTCAACTCAAAAACTCAGCATTATATTATTTTACCTGAAATTAATTACGTGAGATATCCGGACAAAGAGTGAATGGATTATTTCCCCTACCTCTCGCCTCTGTCGTGTACCTTTTGCTATTCACGCTACGCGACTCTTATTATCCTTATTTATTATTATTATTATTATTATTATTATATCTGTATTCACAGGGAATAAATGCATAACTTTTCAGGGCAGCACTTTTTTACTTTTGCATTTATCGTGCAGTTTTTGAAATAAATAAATTATGTTTGCATCATTATTAATCATATACCTTCTATATCTATAGTAGTGAATGAAAATGAATATTGTTAATCCTTTCTTGGATTTTCCCTTAGTTACCTAATCATTCCCCATCACTTACCTAATTATTAACCATACTTTTTGAAATACTCGTGATTGATGCCTCTATAAAGTTGATTTAACCGAAAATACCCTCTTCATTTGGAATAATCTGCCGTAGTGAAAAAATGGTTATATGCAGTTACCTCGTGAATGATTCGTCAAAGAAGTAGATTAAGTTGATTTAACCGAGAACATGCACAATTTTACGAGATATCAAGAAACCCACATGTTTATAATTCCGAAAGTATTAGAGTCCTGAGCTCCCAACTTCTTCACAGTGGCGCAGATGGCTTGGGAGATGATCACAGTACATTTAACTCATTTTGGCTATTTTACGACTTAACAACTTATTCCCTATGACCCAGTGGCGGATTTCCATATTTGGCGCCCTAAGCAATTTTCGGAGTTCGCCCCCACCCCCTCCACCCTGGATTTTTTAAAAACATTTTATTTTGAATAATTAATTTTTATTTTCATTTTCTTAAACATTGAAATTTATAAATAATATATAATTTATAAATTTCGCATTTTTATAATCTTATAAATAACATATATATGTTTTCATAATTTATACAATCACTCGTCTCGCTTTTTGTACCGCAAATTGACTAATCACGTCGTTATAATCTATCGTTTTAGTTAAATCAGATTCAATTGTCAAGCTCGCTAACGCGTTCAATCGATCTTGAGATATCTGTGATCTCAAATAATTTTTTATCCGCTTGAGAGACGAGAAAGACCGTTCTGCACTCGCATTGGCGACCGGTGTACAAACAAACATTCGCAAAGCGATTTCTATGTTTGGGAAAGCCTCTTGCATTTCACTATCATTTAGATATTGCAATAATTTACAGGGGCGCACACACTTTAATAACTTATATTTTTTTTGAAGAAAATATTTAGTTTTTTTTTTATTTAATTTTTTTATTAATCAATAGTTTTCATCTCATTGAAAAAATTATGAATTTCATTTTTTTCCGCCCCCAAAAATTTCCCGCCCTAAGCAGGTGCTTACTTTGCTTCTAGAGAAATCCGCCACTGCTATGACCATAGATAGATATAGTAGTACTTATGAGACAGAATGGGGGCACCCTGGGAACGAGGACGTCGCCCCCTCCTCTCTACACTGCTTTGTGCTCCACTCAATCCATCCGCACATCAAATTTCATCTAAAAATGTTCATTCCTTTAAGAATTAATTTGTTTTGAGTTGAATATTCTCTCTACCCTATTCTTCTTTCGTCGATTTGGCTGAAATTGGGTGACCAAGTATTATGCTGCTGAAGCCACATATTACAATTTCGAATCGATATTTTTATTCTGTTCTGGATTTTTAGCGTTCACTCACATACTTCTTGTCTCTTTTAGGATGAAAGAGCTCGAAAAAATATACATTTTTGACATATTACATAACTTCTTCTATACCTAACCACACGTGAGGTATTTAACAAATCTTTGATTTGCAATTCTAATCCGAAGGAATATCATATATGAACAAAATATATTGAATAATATAGAAACAGAAGACAATTTACAAAGTTAGTAAATTAATTATTGTGCCTCATGCCCGGGCATTAAATATGAGGTCATATCTAGTGGGCATGAGCCCGACACTAAATTTTGCCTACTCTAAATGTTTATCTGACGTCGTACTGGCTCGGACCATCGCTTAACGTCCCGTTTTAAAAATTCAAAGTTCTTTCACTTCTTAGATAAAAAATCTAGAGGTGTCGTCCGAGTTTCGAACCCGCGATCTTGAGCTTAGTAAGCAAGCACGTTACCTCTGAGCTTTTAGCGCCCTGTTAAACGTTATTTATCAGCACAGACTCTGTGATCCGATCTATTAAGTAATAGATAATGATTATAAAATATAATGACAATAAAATATACTATCAATGTCGACGGAAAAAAAGTAAGGAAAATAAAAAAAAGAACATAGAAAAACTATTGAAAATTTATGAAAATCTGATTAAGGTTCTATCCTAGGGATTTGGACTTGTAGCAGAGTGAAGAGTGGGGATACCCTTGTGAATAATTCAGAAGGGAGGAAGGGACTCCAGGAAGAAAGGACTGATAGGGGCTGTGTGAGTGTCAGAATGGGAGATTCGAACCTGGAACTCTAGCCGCTTGTTAGGAAGCCTTCTCTTGGAACACCTTCGGCAACCAAAGCCCACACAGTTAGTCCTCATTTAGTATGCTAAGAAAATAGAGTTAGTTATTATGACTCATCCGGGCTTTAACTACAAGGTCATATCGCCTACTACCAGAGCGATCTTTCGTCACTCTGGAGGACATGAGCCCGACTCGAGACTCCACAAAATACATATAGAGCGATTGAAACTTCGTGATGAGTAGTTTTCTTAATTCTATTTTTACATATTTAGTTGGTGTTTATGTGTCTTATTTATCTAAGAAGATCTTATTTATCTAAGTCTTATTATCAATAAATAATATCGTTATTAAGTATGATATCAAGTTCTATTCAACGCACCTATAGTTTAACTAAGACTTAAAACTTTAAGTTAATTTTAGGAAGCGTTGTGGAGTGAAAGAAGATGTAGTGTCGAGGATTGAGAAAGGTTTGTTGAGATGTTGTGGACATACAGAGAGGATGAACGAAAGGACGAGTGTGGATGGCAGAGTTGGAAGTGGTCGACCTCAGCGAACGTACCTCAATCAGATTTAGGACGCTTTTAGCAAAGGCCAGCTTAGGAGTACCCTAATTAAGTTAATAACAATAATAATCAAAAGAAATTTCAATCGTTGTTCTGTTGATATTGAGCTCTGTTGACTAATGAGTTTGCCGACCACTGGCCTAGGGTAAAGGTCTTTAACGAGTATCTGACATCGTACAGGCTCAGGACCATCGCTTAACGTCCCATCCGAAGGACTAAGAAAATAGATAATGTGAGTGATTTGGCACACCAACCTCAATACGGTTGTGTAACTCTTTATTCATTATTTTCCTATATTACATTGTTAGTTGGTTAGTTAATGTGACTGATGCCCGGGCTTTAACTACTAGGTATTTTCGCCTACTACTAGAGCACTCTTTTCTCGCTCTGGTGGACATGAACTCAATAGAATAAATGTATCGACAACAATTTAATTTGAAAATTCAGAAGCTTCTATGTTTCATTTTTGGGAACAGAGGGCCGAAAACATGAAATTTCGTTGAAATCTCAACATCGAATTTCTCACCGATTAAATAACTTCCCCTATCCTCAAATAGGATGAATATGCCACATACTTCTGTTAGCTTATATTCTAAATTAGATCGTCTTTGAAATATCTTGTTACTTTCCTCAATACAAATGCAATCTATTTTGCATGATGTGAAGACAATTTATCAATGTCAATAATATAATGTTCGCGGGTTCGAAACTCCTATTATGGGAATTCTATATGTTGCCCACCTAGGTTTATTCACCTAGGGTAAGGATCGTCAACGAGTATCTGACATCGCACAGGCTCTCGGGACCATCGCTTATCGATCCATCCGAAGGACGGCGTGCTCAAGGTTTTTTCATCTTCCAGAAGAGAATTAAGAGCCTCAGCGGGGTTTCGAACCCGCGTACATTATATTGCATTTGTATTGAGGAAAGTAACAGGATATTTCAAAGACGATCTAATTTAGAATATAAGCTAACAGAAGTATATGGCCTATTCATCCTATGTGAGGTATAGGGGAAGTTATTTAATCGGTGAGAAACTCGATGTTGAGATTTAACCGAAATTTCACCTGAAACATAGAAGCTTCTGAATTCTCAAATTAAATTGTTGTCGATACATTCATTACATCGGCAGTTCTTTTGGTTTTTTAAATTCAGTTCCGCTTTCCTTCGACCGATTTGACTGAAAATAGGTGTTGCCCTTATGGAGTACTGGATACACAAAATTTCGTGTCGATTCTATCAGAAATTATCGTGTTCACAGAGAGACAGAAATATTTTTTTTTCATTTTTGGGATCAGGAGTTAGGAAAACATGAAATTCCGTTGAAAACTCAACATCGAATTGTTGTCTTTTTACATATATTTATTACAATAGCAGTTTTTAGAGTTTTTGTGTTATGCCTCCTCTCAAGTTCACTTTGTTGATAGGGCTGACAATCCATAGTCCTTAGGGAATTATGGATACATATATAACATTTCGTTTCTATAAATTCACTCTATCGGGAGTTATCGTGTTTATAGATCACACACATTTTTTTTTTTTTTGAATTTCTGGAACAGGATGTGGAAAAGCATTGAATTTCTGTGAAAACTTAACTTCGAATTTCTGTCCGATTACATAACTTCCCCAATACTTTGTATAACGAGTAGTAATTTTTTGGGCGGAAGGCCAACTTTTAAATCCCATTTTTAAAAAATAATTTTAATGTTATCTGTGGAAAGTGGCTGAAGACCATCTAGTGAACTCTATTGAGCATTACAAGAAGCTGCTAGTTTCCTTTGCTGTCGATAGGTGGTAGCACCTCTCAGCCAACTTTCCGAAACAGAACTACACAAGTGTTCGCGGGGTTACGTTCTTGTAACCTCTCTCCATTATTGGGACTATGATACAATAGGAAAAAAAAAATAATAATCTGTTTTAAGAAAAAAATGTTTTTAGAAAACGTAACTTTTATGAGATTTTTGAGCTCAAATTTTTGGACCCTTGTTAGCAAAAAAAATTTTGTATAGAATTAATTTTCTATAAGATCCGCAAATATCGACGTTTCAAATTGTTACAATCTGCATAACTATATTGGTTTTTAAACAACAAATTATTCAACTAAATATTTTTAAAGTAGTCACTTGAGTCCTCCAGAATCAAAACTCACAATATACAAAATTAACAAAATTGAGATAGCAGTGGTTATTTTTGCAATTTTTTGAGCTGAATTCAAATATGGCGTTGGTTAGAATCAAAAGTCACCATATCCTAGGTTTAATGGGCCTAAAAGTTGAGGGTTGGAGTCAGAACTAACATTATCCTAGTGGATAATGTTAGTTCTGACACTAAGCGTCTTTTAACCAATCAGAAAGCAGTATTTGCAAGCATAACCTGCTCAAAGAGATTATCGTTTATTTATTTATTTTGTGCTGTATTTTTTTGCAGTTTTTATTTTAAATAAAATTGTATTATTACCTATCCTTTATGTAAAATTATAATTATGTGTCATTTTTCATTGTCATTTTAATCATTTTTCATTTTTTAAGAATTATTTTAAGTTGTAATAATTGTAACAATAAATTTACATTGCATTTGAAAATGTTGAATGGTTTTGATTTATTTATACATTTTTGAGAAAGTTGGTAACAAAACTTACATTATCCAAAATTTTACTGCTTTTATTTTTATAACGCTATATAAAAATCCGTTTTTTTTGTATGTATTTCATTTTATAGTGCTAACAGGACGTAAAAAAAACACTTGCAAGAACCGGCGAAGCAAATTGTAGTCGAGAGAGGTTTTCGGCAAATTCCCAAAATTTTGATTTTTGGATATTGTGAGTTTTGATTCTGATGGACTCACTTGTCAAGTTGAAGCATATTGAATCAATCAGGAATATACAAAGCTCCAGATGTTGGGGGATTCTTGTATTTTCCCTCAAACTGTGTGTGAGGGAAGGGAGGGGGAGGGGGGGGGGGATTCAAAAAAGTTTCCCCTATTTCTACATATGAATGAGTTACTGGTGCGAATCTCTGGGAATCACCAACTTCACCAGATTTCATCCCCCGAGTGGTCAACATGCAAATTAGATTCAACAACTTTTATACATATTCAACTTTTTTCTTATATATTTATAAACAAATATCTGTTCTATATTTGAAGAAAAATATATAAATATTATGGAGGGCGCCGGTAGCTCAGTGGTATGCGTGCTTGACTTCTGAGCTCAAGGTTGTGGGTTCGTAGCCCGACCGAGGCCCTTAGTTTATTTTATCTGGGAGGTAAAATAAACTTAAGCACGCCGTCCTTCGGATGGGACGTTAAGCGATGGTCCCGAGCCTGTACGATGTCAGGTACTCGTTAAAGACCCCTACCCTAGATGAATAAAAATTTAGGGTAGGCAAAATTTAGGACTCCCACAGTAGAGTCGGGCTCATGTCCACCAGAGTGATGAAATATCGCTCTGGTAGTAGGCGATATGACCTCGTAGTTAAAGCCCGGGCATGAGTCATAAAACCTAACCTAACCTATAAATATTATGATTAATAGAGTCAACAGTATCTTTTCAATGTAGAAGGAATTCGAGGTTCTGTCGCGTAAATAAAAACTCAATATTTGGCCAACGTTTCGGAATATTTATTTCCTTCTTCAAGGCCTACATAATACAACAAACAAATTAGTCATTATGGACAATGATATAAGTAGATACTTGATAATAATGTTAAAAAGAGATACCACCACGACGCCTCAAGCGGATATGGCAGAGGGACCTGCTCCAGGACTAGCCTGGATTCCTCTTCGGTCACGTACCTCAGCAGTACAGCCATGCATTGCTAATGGCAAATGTTATGTCGTTGTAAATATATAAATAAAAATAAATAAATAAAAAGAGATGGAGACTATTTTAATAAATACCTATAAATGAAAGAGACATTTTTTTTTTTTTTAATATAAATAAATAATAAAAATATGTTTTGGACTCGAACTCTCAACACCTTCACCACACACATCCATTCAAGTCATTACAAGATCCACATTACAAATTCCCACAGGCCTGATATTGGACTTTTCCAAGAGGCTTTTCTTGGAAAAGTCCAATATCAGGCCTGTGGGAATTTCGCGAAATGGCCTGTCTCAATCTTGGTTAAAGACCTAGCCTATCCTAGTTAGGCAACATTTAGGATACCCACAGTAGAGTCAAACTTCTGTCCACCAGGGCGATGAGAAAGCGCTTTGGTAGTAGGCGACATGACCTTGTAGTTAAAGCCCGGTCATACTATTTTATGCAAATAATGTTTTAATTGCTAATTTCTATCTCTGTTTTTTCTCTTCTTTTCTTCAGGTTTCAGAATGATCGGAATCTGTCTTTCAACATACAACTGATTGGATAACGTTGTATTTTATCCTTTATTTCTTTCTAAATTAAACTCCGCCACTATTAGGTTATGTACGATTATTAATTCATGTATAATATATTATTATTATTACAGCATCAATTCTCCCATTTACTATTTGCCTTCTCAAAAACTAGCAAGTATAGTATATAATCTAAGGGGTTAGTTCCGCCAGTAAATATGTTACTGTTGTCATACCTTTCGGTGGATACTCGACCAGCAGCCAGTGACGACGGTATCCACCGAAAGGTATGACAACAGTAGCAAGTATAGACATTTCGGGAAGCACTCCCAGCGTCAGTATCTATAATTCATCTGTTCTTTAGGTATATTCCTTCTGTCAATCAGAATCTTCCTTTTGTAGAACATATTTATTGAATCGACTTCTATATAGGTTAGGTTAGGTTTTATGACTCATGCCAGGGCTTTAACTACGAGGTCATATCGCCTACTACCAGAGCGCTCTTTTGTCTGGTGGACATGAGCCCGACTCTACTGTGGGAGTCCTAAATTTTGCCTACCCTAAATTTTTATTCACCTAGGGTAGGGGTCTTTAACGAGTACCTGACATCGTACAGGCTCGGGACCATCGCTTAACGTCCCATCCGAAGGATGTAGTGCTTAATTTTATTTTACCTCCCAGATAAAATAAATCCGGACCTCGGTCGGATTACGAACCCATGTTCTTGAGCTCAGAAGTCAAGCACGCATACGACTTCTATATATAAATGAAAATTAACACTATATTAGATGTTTAAATATAGAAGTCGACATAATAAATATGTTCTATAAAATGAAGATTCTGATAAACAGAAGGAATAGTTAACCTAAAGAACAGATTAATTATAGATACCTACTGATGATGGGAGTGCTTCCTGAAACGTTTGCAATTTCTATTACACTAAAAAATAAAATGAGTTATGATTAAAATAAAAAAATATTTTCAATATATGTTGAAAACATGAAAGCAATCGACCGTAGAAATATATTTTTTAGCCCGCATTTTTCCTTAAAATTATTTTCGAAAACCAAAATTTTATGAAATTGTGCCATTCCAAATTGACACTTCGCGTTCTTCTGTAAATAATAAACGAAATGGTCTCAAAATAAAACAACTGAAGAAAAATGTCTAGAGTAATTTTATTTCAAAGAAATAAAATCATAACAAAATTATACATATAATTTATTTTAACTTAAAACAAAACATAAAGTATGTGTATACAGTCAAATAACGTCATTAAAGATGAGATGTAGGTACATATACAATGTGGAATATTTACAGGGAAACTTACAACAAAACATATAAATATATACAATTTAAATCAAAATAAAGCTATAAAATTCTTATTTACAATTAATCTATTTATAATTATAAACAAAATTTTTTTCAATAACGAAATAGAGATTTGAAAATTATTAAATAAATTCAAATTGAACATATTTTAATATTTCTCATAAAACACCATAGGAAATTTTAAAAATATCACATTTGTGCACTTATATAAGTATATATCTTAGTTGATACTGCAATAAATTGCCACAATACTTAACTTTTCAAAAGAACTGAGGAAACCGAAGCCGATTTCTCAAATTTTAATGAAATTTAGTGAACCTGAAAAACACTTAATTTTAGTTGAAGCGTTCAAAATATTTTTAAAAAAATTAACTAGCTATGTACTTCCTCAGCTAGAATTATTTGTAATCTATTAATTTTTTACTTCCCCTCTAAATAATTTATCTCCTTTTGTCTGATTTGATTCAAATTCAGTCAATGTTTTACCTATGTAGTTTTGAATACATAAATAAAATTTCATATTGATACATTTTTTCTATTACAAATTATTATTAGGCTTTTAGATCTAGGCGGAGCAATAAAAAAATGGGCCCCTCTCACGCTAGTTATTTCTGGGATAATGTTAATGTTTCAACAATATAGTCTGTGAATATATCTATGGTCACAGGGAATAAGTTGTTAAGACGTAAAATGGCGTGATGATCTCCCAAGCCATCTGCGCACTGTGAAGAAGTTGGGAGCTCAGAACTCTAATACCTTCGGAATTATAAAGATGTGGGTTTCTTGATATCTCGTAAAATTGTGTATGTTCTCGGTTAAATCAACTTAATCTACTTCTTTTGAGAAATCATTCACGAGATAACTGCATTTAACCATTTATTCACTATGGCATTCTATTCCAAGTTAAGAGGCCGTTTTCGGGTAAATCAACTTTAGAGAGGCATTATTCACGAGTATTTCAAAAAGTATGGTTAATAATTAGGTAAGTGATGGGAAATTATTAGGTTACTAAGGGAAAATCCAAGAAAGGATTGACAATATTCATTTTCATTCACTCCTATAGATTTAGAAGGTATATGATTAATAATGATGCAAACATAATTTATTTATTCCAAAAACTGGATTTACACGATTAATGCAAAAATAAAAAAGAGCTGCCCTGAAAAGTTACGAATTTAGATAATTTATTCCCTGTGACCACAGATATGTTTCTAAGGTGAGAAACACAAATATATTATAAAAACAAAAATAAAAATAAAATTATTTTTGAAATACTGTTTATTCCACTAAAATTTATAATTCATAAGGATACCGACTTCACCGAGAGCGATTTTAATGAAATTTGGTTAGCTTGAAAACATGAGTATCTGAAATGGAGGTGATCAAAATCCTTAAAAGACAGATTGTCTTTGAATCACCAGCTGTGTACATAGTTAGTTGTGGTATATGCCCGGGCTTTAACTAAGAGGTCATATCGCCTACTACCAGAGTCCTACTCAGATTTATTCGCCTAGGATACGGGTCTTTAATGAGGACCTGATATCGTACAGGGTTGGTACCATCGCTTAACATCCCGTTCGAAGGCAGACGTGCTCAAGGTTTTTTTACGTTTCAAATAAAAAAAACCTAAGGGTTTTGGCCGGGTTTCGAACTCGCGATCGTGAGCTGTCTACTCAGCTTTTTTTTATATTTATTATACGCTACCTTTGAGCTGCCGGATCTCTCGCTATGTACATATAATTAATAATAATTTTTGTGTAAGATATTTTTGTGTTTCTTTTATTTCCTTTCTTCTCGATGTTTTCATTATTTCTTGTTTTATTATTTTAAGTTCGTTATTAGTGTTCAAAGTTTTTACTGATAAGAGGTTATATTTCATTTCTTGTGTTCCATTGTGTTTTTTTTTCTAAATTTTGTTCTTGACTTGTTTACTTTCTATTTGTTGATTCTATTTTCCTTTTCTGGTCTTTAAATTTCTTCCTGATACATTACGGTTTTTTCTTTCAACTTAGTTCATGGAAAATCGTTGTTGCCATCCGTTGCCATGGTGACCATTGCGCCGGTAGCTCAGTGGTATGCGTGCTTGACTTCTGAGCTCAAGAACGTGGGTTCGTAACCCGACCGAGGCCCTTAGTTTATTTTATCTGGGAGGTAAAATAAACTTAAGCACGCCGTCCTTCGGATGGGACGTTAAGCGATGGTCCCGAGCCTGTACGATGTCAGGTACTCGTTAAAGACCCCTGCCCTAGGTGAATAAAAATTTAGGGTAGGCAAAATTTAGGACTCCCACCGTAGAGTCGGGCTCATGTCCACCAGAGTGACGATAGAGCGCTCTGGTAGTAGGCGATATGACCTCGTAGTTAAAGCCCGGGCATGAGTCATAAAACCTAACCTAACCTAGTTCATGGAAAATTGTTGTTCACCCGTTGCCATGGTGACCATTGTTTACATAACAACTCACCTTATTGGCCTTTTTACTGTAACCATTTATTTAGCCAAAGTTTTTCTTACATCTTCCATATATTCTTCTATCTTTAAAGTATGAATCACATAACAAATCTCCTGCAGTGGAATTGTAATGGTATCTGGCAACAATTAGCGGAAGCGAAGTTACTAATAAATCCCAATGAATACTTTTCACCAGCAGCTCTTCGTCGGCGCGAAACTCCTCACCTCCCCTATTCATCCCAATGGCACTTAAAGTAATACAGTGGAATTGCAACGGATACAGAACCCACCATCCCGAGGTACAGTTGCTCATCCAGGAAGAGAGTCCTGCCTGCTTCTGTCTGCAAGAGACGCGCCTCACAGACACCCATCCTGTCAATATCCCAAATTTTGACGTTCACCGCTGTGACGGACCCGTCGAGGGTCACGGCGGCGTCCTGAACCTCATATTAAATACAATAGCAGCTGAAATGTTAACACTCAATACTGAACTCCAAGCTGTAGCAACCAGACTCCATACTGATCATCCCTTCACCTTATGCAATATTTACATTTCACCATCTGAAAACCCTTCGGAGAACGAACTTACTAACCTTATAGATCAGCTACCAAGACCCGTACTTTTAGTGGGTGACTTTAATAGCCACAACACTCTCTGGGGATCGATGACGAACTCCCCCAGAGGGACACTGCTTGAGAGAGTCTTTGACTCCAAAAAATTACTTGTCTTGAACAGCGGAGAGCCAACTTACCTTAGTCCTGCTTACGGAACCTTCTCAGCAATAGACCTAAGTGCATGCTCCAGATCCCTGGCTACGGATGCACAATGGATCCCACTGCCCGATCAATATAACAGTGACCACTTCCCTGCATTAACACTGATAAAGAGCGAAGTAGAGTTGACTGGAAGGAGAAGACGATGGGTCGTGGAACAGGCGGATTGGGACCTATACAAAACCCTAATGGTAAGGGACAGCCAATGGTCAATGGACCCGGAAGAAAACTGCGCGTCTCTCGAGAATATCATCCTCTCTGCAGCAAGGGAAGCGATTCCCAGAACGTCTGATCAATATAAAAGAAAGCCTCTTCCCTGGTTTAATAATGAGTGTAAAACAAGTATAAGGAATAGAAGAAGAGCTCTCAGAAAGTTCAAGGAAAACATGACAGGAACCAACCTCATAGAGTACAAAAAACTAAAATCCATCAGCAGGAAAGTTATAAAAGAGAGTAAAATGAGTTGCTGGAGAGACTATATCTCAGGCATCAACTCATCTACTCCCTCAGAACAAGTATGGAAAAAGATAAGAGCAATCTCGGGAAAAAAAGTAACTCCACAAATTATACTCGAAATAAACAGAAAACTCTGTTCTAATCAAAAACAAGTAGCCAACCGACTTGCTGAAACCTTTTCACTATCCGAACTAATACCAGACCCATCATTTGTTGAATACAAGCATAAAGAAGAAAAAAAAGACATCATCTTCACTTCAGTTGACAACAATGAAGACTACAATATACCATTTAGCACGTGGGAACTCGAAACAGCCTTAAGAAAACTTAAAGGTAAATCTCCTGGTCCCGATAACATCGTATATAAAATGGTTAAAAATCTTCCTACAGAAATCTTACAAGCCTTACTCCAATTATATAACCAGATATGGGCAACTGGGATATTCCCAAGAAGATGGAAAGAATCTTACATTATACCCATACTCAAGCCTGGAAAAGATAAACGAGACCCTTCTAGCTATCGCCCCATCTCGCTCTCTTGCTGCCTCTGCAAGATCATGGAAAGGATGGTCAACAGGAGACTCTCGTGGAAGCTAGAGAACGAAAAGTTACTTTCTAACCTACAATGTGGCTTCCGGAAGAGGAGATCAACGGTCGATAACCTGGTAAAAATAGAAGCCGTACTACAGGATGCATTCATCAACAAACAAGAAGCTGTAGGAATTTTTTTTGACATCACAAAAGCTTTCGATACAACATGGCGCTATGACATCTTAAAGACTCTGTCTGCCTGGGGATTCAGAGGTAGTCTCCCAATTTTCATAAAAGGCTTCCTCACACGCCGCTCCTTCCGAGTATTACTAGGTAACACTCTGTCAAGCTCAAAAACGCAAAACCAAGGAGTACCACAGGGAAGTGTTCTAAGCACTACCCTCTTCATGATCGCTATAAACAAAATTGACCAATGCCTAACAAAAAACGTACAAGGATTTCTCTACGCAGATGACTTCGCCATAATATGTAGAGGACACAACATGAAAAATGTCCAGTCGAACCTCCAAAACACAGTCAACAAAATACAAAGGTGGTCGCAAGAAACAGGACTAAGAGTCTCCTTGGACAAGACCTGCTGCGTTCACTTTCACCGGAAAAGAAACGTTCTATCAAATCCTGTAATAACATTTGAAAGTACCCCCATACGCTATGTCAATCAAGTCCGTTTCCTGGGAGTAATTCTGGACTCCAAATTAAACTGGACAGCCCATATCAAGTACCTAAAGGAAAAATGCTCGAATTCCATGAAAATCCTTTATCTTTTGAGCAGTTTGGACTGGGGCTCTGATAGAGCAACATTGATCAAGATATACAAAGCCATCATATGTTCCAAAATGGACTACTGTTGTTTCGTGTACGGATCCGCGAGGAAATCCTACCTGGAAATACTCGACGCCATCCATCATAAAGGTATCCGTGTCGCAACAGGAGCATTTAGAACAAGCCCTATAGCGAGTATTTGTACTGAATCCAGCATTTGTCCCCTAATATTCCGGAGGCATTTATTGGGGTCAAGATACATGGCCAAAGTATACTCCGATCCTGAGCATCTTTGCTACAAATATATATTTAAGGCTAAATATCAAGGACTGTACAACACCGCGAAAAACCCTACACTGCCTCTAAGGATCCGGCTGAAAAGCGTCATAACCCAACTGGAAGAAGTTCCCAGAATCACAGAGCATCAAGTAACACCTTGTTGGATCTTTCCGAGACCCAATTGCTGTACTGAACTACTGAAAGTATCTGCCGCGAGAGGAGCTGGTGTATATCTACCACAACTGTACGCCCTACTAGAGCAAACGGAAGGAGCCCGAGTATTATATACCGATGGATCGAAAACGAATGATTCAACATCCTGTGCATACATAGATGGCAATGAGGTGAGAAAGTTCAAACTACATCCTCTCAGCAGTATATTTACTGCAGAACTGACGGCAATCTATCATGCTCTATATCATTCCTTGGTTGCCCCAGAAAAACATATAGCTATTTGCACAGACTCATTGAGCTCAATGCTTGCCATTGACAATATGTACAGCGATCACCCATTAGTATATAAGATTCAGAACTGTGTCTATCAGCTGAAAGAAATGGGGAAAGAGGTCACTTTCGTCTGGGTCCCAGGTCACTCGGGGATCCCGGGTAACGAAAGGGCAGATCGTGCGGCAGAGGAAGCGCATAGTCTCCTCGAAGTGGTCCCCACTCGTCTCTCCGCCCGGGAATACGCTAAACCACTAGCCACAAATATATATGACAGCTGGCAGTCTATGTGGAGCGAAATACAAGACAACAAATTGAAAATGATCAAGAGATCTGTAACCAATTGGAAGTCCTGCTATCGGAAGAACAGAAGAGAAGAGGTGTGTATCGCACGACTCAGGATAGGACACAGCCGCCTAACTCACGGGTACCTGATCAACAGAGAGGATCCCCCCATCTGTCCCACCTGCAACGTGCAAATAACAGTCCGCCACATCTTTGAAGACTGTCTTAGATACCGGGGACTCCTGGAAATACACGGCGTTCCCGGGAATGTCTCCGAAGCACTAGGGGATGATAAGAATACCATAAACAAAGTAATTAATTTTATTAAAGAAGCTGAACTTACTTCTAAAATATAAGTAGTAGAAAAAAAAAATAATAACAATAATATAATATGTATATAATATACATATACGAAAAAAAAAAAAACAATAATAATAATAATAAAAAAAAAAAAATAATAAAAAAATAATAATATTAATAAAAAAAATATATATATATATAAAAAATAATAATAAAAAAAAAATAAAAAATAAAAAAAAATGAATAATAAGATTATGCGTATAAAACGACATTTACATATATACTACTAATGATATACAAAACATGTAAAAGTTGGTTCCTGAGCCGATATATGTGCCTCTAACGAGTGTAAGAAAGACGGGCGTAAATGACCATAGCAGTTGAGCGCCCTCATTCCCTAATTATTCAATTATTCGGCCAGACTTTATATGATTGTTTTTTTTTGAAAGTCAAGGTTCTGTGTAAAAAAAGTCACTATTTGCCCAACGTTTCTAAAACTATTTATTTCCTTTTTGAGGACCTAACAGAATCTAATAGAGGGCGCCGTTAACTCAGTAGTACGCGTGCTTGCTTACTGAGCTCAAGTTCGCGGGTTTGAAACCCGGGCGAGGCCCTTAGTTAATTTTATCTTGGAAGTAAAATAAACTTAAGCACGTCCTCCTTCGGATGTGACGTTAAGCGAAAGACCCCCCTATCCTAAGTGAATTAAAATTTAAGGTTGGCCAAATTTAGGACTCTCACAGTAGAGTCGGGCTCAAGAGCGCTCTGGTAGTAGGCGATATGACCAATCAGTTAAAGCCCGGGCATGAGTCATAATAACTAACTAACAGAATACAACAAAATAGTTGGTTTTGCATTAAGGAGAATGAAATACCAAAAAAACATATATCTTAAAAAATAGAGAAAAATATATATATATATATATATATATATATATATATAGTTCTTAAACAAATTAATAATAATTAACTTATGAATGAATAAGATTATTGCAAATCTATAAAACAAGAATAAAGAGAAATATTACTTTAAACTAACTAATTCGTTTGTTATATTACGTTAGGACCTGAAAAAGGAAATAAACAGTTCCCGAAACGTCGGACAAATACTGAGTTTTTTTATATACAGGATAGAACCTCGACTTCCCTTAACATAGAAAATATATTGTGACTCTATCAATATATTGTCGACTCTATCAATCAATATAGATTAGCGGTATCGGTAATCTACCATCGTGAGGTTTAGTTATAAAATAATATCTGTCTAAACCTGGCGGTACTGTCGTATAACTCGCCCTAATTAGTTCTTGTTTTCATAACTCTTTGTTTGGCCCAGCTTATTTCGGAAACTATCGGAATTCAATAAGAATTGGCTATCTATAATTCATTGTCCCCTCTAGCAAACAACTTGTGTCCAAGTTAGATAGTTTGACAAAGGGTACATTCAAGATAATCTCATGTTCTAGACAAATCGGCCCTCCACAGGGAAACAGAGTAATCTCCTAAGGACAAAATCCGAGGTCTATTGTATGAAACCAGAGAGAAGGGTCATGTAACGATGAATCACCAAAATCTTAACTATAAGAACCCTCACGAAATAATACCCGGGGTTCAGTCGGTACGGTGAGTTCAGTCAGTGTGGAGTTCGAATATAATTAGTAGCATCTGTAAGTTGTAGTTTAGTTTCCATCTGGTCTTCTCATCATTTTTAAGAGATATTGTCTTTGATCAATAAAACTGTTGGGAATTTATATCATCTGTTCATTCTCGATTCCCAAAGGTTCGGAAGCACCTTCGTAGCTTGCCCTGGTGTCAGAAACTCTCCTGTGTGGATACCAGAAACACAGTTTCTGTTACGACAGTACATTGCCGAAACCGGTAATTTATATTTAAATATCTTGTGGAATATATAATATTAAAAAAAAAATGAAGTTTGTTTTATTTATTTAGTTATATTATAGATTTCCACAGTATGTCCACATTTCTCTACTTAGAAGTTGTTCGCTCGGAGGTAAAGTGCAACTATTCTGAACGGTAAATCGGACAAACACACCTAGATCAACCTTATTGAAGCAAATTTTATATATAATCTATTTCTGACAGAAAATTACAAATTTAAAAACGTTTAGCGCAAAACTATGAATGTTTTCAAAATTATTATAATATAATAATAATGTTAATGTTTAAATAGATCATCCCTTTATAATTGATTCAGTGGAAATTACATTTACATTATTAACATTCTAATATTCAGAATTACAAATTGATCAGCTGAACGTTAATGTCATACATAAATTAACTAAAATAAATAAACAATACATTCATATTGATAAATCGGTAATAAACTATGAGAATAAACTCTAAAATATTTAAATGACATATGTTTTCAAAATTTTCCCCTCATGATGGTCCCATTTTTCTTCTTTAACGAACTTTCTTACGAATAACATAAAAATATCAATGAACCCCCCCTCCAGAAATAGTGTTGAGGGGGAGGATATTTAATGACAATAAGTTGGTAGTTTCAGTCTTGCCAACCAAGTGAGCTAATTTCTTATAGAGAAAGCCCTGATACTTTACTAGCGAAAAAAGAAAAAATTCAATTTAATATATTTTTGCTTACTATTGGTAACTATACTGCTCCTATTTAGTACATGCTGAAATTACATCCAACAAGTACTAAAGAAATTTGAGCCATGTGCCATTTTTCTCCTTTAATAAAGCTCCATATGAATATCATAAAAATAACAATGACCAAAATACAATGGTAACATAATAATGAATAAAACAACAAATTTTGTATACCTAATAAATGTATGGCAACATGTTTTAAATTCAGATTTAACAATGGAAATATTTGAGAAATTATATCTTAAAACTTAATAATCCAGGATTTAATAAGAAAAAGTTAAGAGAAAAATTTGTTTTTGATATGATTAATTCTATGTATATTCTAGTAAATAAAGCCAGAGGTAAAATTAATCAATGAATACATGACAAATTGGTAACTATGGAAAAAAAAGTCATCAGTATATTACTGTCAATGTTCTCCCTCAGTGCCAACTATTTAACTTATCGCTATCTCTTTGAAACCAAGTTAAAAATTAATAAGTGCCTTAGTTGGGGACTTAGGGGTCATTCATAAATTACGTAAGGCATTCAGAGGGGGGGGGGGGGGATAAGCTCAATATTACTAATTCTTACTATAGGGGAAGGGGGTAAAGAATTTGATCTTATGTAAGTTTTTGAATTTAAAATCTACTACTTTCGCGCTAAGAAATGGCGCTATTGGATAGCGCCATCTGTACTTAGTTCTCAAATTCAGTATTGAATGCTACACAAATCATATGGTCTCAGTACTTCTGGACATTATTTTATTCTATTGTCTCGCTGACGAGGGATTTCCCTATTGCTTCAATTTTGAAAAATAATTGTCATTTTAGTATCATCTATTTATTATACCTGACATGTCTGGATATTTACATGCACTATTATTTAAAGCTTGGGTTTTAAAAAGCCTTACGTAATTTATGAATGGCCCCTTATTTCTCTGGTAAATAATCACACGCTAGTATGTTGGACTTATGTTACTTGACTTCTAAGGACGCCGGTAACTAACGCCGGCCGATGCCATTAGTTTATTTTATCTGAGAGGTGAAAAAACCTTGAGCATGCCGTCCTTTGGATAGAACGTTGAGCAATGGTCCCAAGCCAGATCGATGACAGGTAGTCGTAAAGACCCCCTCCTAAGTGAATAAAAATTTAGGGTAGGCAAAATTTAGGACCCTCACTGTAGAATCGGGCTCATGTCCACCAGAGTGACGAAAGAGCACTCTGATAATAGGCGATCTGACCTCATAGTTAAAGCCCTGGCATGAGTCATAATAACTAACTATTAAATCATCATCCAACAGTAACAGGAAACTCTGTTAAATGTTTTTGTGAGAAACAACGCAATGCTTATGAAAACACAACATATAAAAAAATTTAAATTAATTTAAACAATTATTTCAAAAACAGGGTACATTTTTTTCCTTGCACTTTTTCAAAATATTATTTTAGAATTTAAAATTGAAGCTGCTGCCAAAAAGTGGGCAAAATAAATCAACAATAATTTTTTATTTAACTTATCATAATTATTATGAGTTTTACATCCCAGCTGGACAAATTACAAAAGTAGTTATGTAATCGGACTGCAATTCGATGTTGAATTTTCACAGGAATTTCATGTTTTCCAAAACCGTGATTCCAAAAAGGAAAATTAAAAAAAAAAAAATTTGGTACAATGATTCAAAAGTTCCTGAGTTAAACATCTATTGATTTTGAAACAAAATTGATAGTTTGGTTTGAGAGGGATAATGGACATTTAGTTGATTATTCCGCACTGGGGAAGTACACTGGCCGTGATTCTCCTTATTTTCTCAATATAGTAAAAACAAAAATTTAGACTACAGGAAGAAGTAAAGTTCTATATATGAAAGAAGTGTATATGAAATATGTATAAAGAAAAATATGCACTCTGTTTTACTTCCTTAGCTATACATTATACAGGGTGATTCCCTCGTAACTTTAAAAAAAATTTGTATGAAACTAGACCGGAGTAGAATGCCGCCAACCGCACCTTTCTATTTCAATCCGTTGCCGAGATATGATTTTTTAAAGTTTTTTTTCGAGAAAACCACGTTTTTTGCCATCAAGTTCCACATTTCTCCCCTTTAAATCAATTTTTCTCAACTTTTGACCACATTTTCGGAATCAGCGTTACATTTCCTATGAGACTAGTGTACTTTCAACTTTGAAAATTACCAACTTAGAACCGAAATAACAGCTAAAACGTTAACATTTTAGAAAAAATAAAATTTCGGGAAATACTTCCACGAGAAATGTGGGACTTGATGGCAAAAAATGTGGTTTTCTCGAAAAACCTTTAAAAAATCATATCTCGGCAACGGATTGAAATAGAAAGGTGCGGTTGGCGGCATTCCACTCCATTTTTGGTCTAGTTTCATCCACTTTTTTTTAAAGTTACGAGCAAATCATCCTGTATAAGGGAAGTTATGAAATCTGTAAAAATACGACTGAATATATCGATACTATTTATAGGTTGATCCAAAAGACATACGATTTTCGGCCAAATTAGCCAAAGGGAAGGGGGTACTAGCACAAAAACTTCTAATAATAAACGTATCGACATGAAATTTTATATGAAAATTGAGAAGATAATAAAACTAGGCATATTATATTTCTGCAGATTGCGCAGGAAAACGTGACTTCTTCTCTGTTTATATTTTTCAATTTTACACAAATTAATACAATAACTAACATATAATTAGATGCAGCGGGGCAAAATATAATTAAAACAAACTAGAAAAATAGAGAAGCAACAATATCAAAGAAATGTTAATCTATTGATTGAACTCAAAATGGGGAGCCATGGTGGCCGTGGGGGCTAGAGCGTAGGGCTTTGGTCGCATGGTTTCTCCATGGTTTGCGGGAATCCCGTCCGGGAGTGAGTTTTATTTCGTAGATAGAACTCCCTCCCGGGGCCACATATGTCGTAAATAACTAGATAACACATTGACATGGCTAATATGGCACCGTACATAAAGCAAAAATAAATAAATAAATAGTTTGGGTACAAAAATTAAATAATTGTAATAAATAATACATTCCAGAGGTATTTTATATCAACATAATTATTTAAAGCAAAAGGAGAAACATATAATAGTTTATATTTATAGTAAGTTATTGTGACTCACTCCCGGGCTGTAACTAAGAGGTCATATCGCCTACTACCAGAGTGCTCTTTTGTCACTCTGGTGGACATGAGACCGACTCTCCTATGGCAGCTTTAAATGTTGCCTACCATAGTTTATGTACCTAGGATAGGTACTTTGAACGAGTACCTGACATTCTACAGGCTCGGGACCATCGCTTATCGGGCCTCTGCATGGTTTACCGGCCCCATCATCTAAAATGTATAAACTAGACTATTAAAAATCTTTCTTTATCTGTGAGATTGGAAAATTGGGACTGAAAAAGTTGAAAGAAAAGATGACGAGACAGGAGAGTCGTGCGGGACCGATAACTAACTACTTTATGCAGTGTTGCCAAAACGAAGACGGCAAAAATCCAAAATATGTATACATTATGATAACTTATAAATTAGATAGATAGATACATTGTTCTTAACTGTTAAGGGTCGAACACACATGTGATTGGTAATAACAATAATAGTAAAAAATGAAATGAATAAATAAAAAAAACTAGAAAATAAATTAATACAAAAATAATAATATTAATAAAGTAGATACAATTTTTTATTATAATTTAAGTTATGATAAATACGTTTTTATAATTCTCTCAAAAGTGTTTTTTCACAACGATATTTCGGGACGTTCTTATACAAATCACCCCCGTAATAAGGGCCTTGATGTACTTGTGTATAACGAAATTAGGGTCTCTTAACTAATTTAAGTTAAATTTTTAAAATTAAATTTCTCTGGCAATTTTTAGACTTGAAAATTCCCTGAAGGAAAGAACAGTTGTGGCAATTGAACCGTTTAAATTGTGCTGTGTACATTTTTATTAATTATTAGTGTAAATAAGTGGAAATAAATTGTTTAAAAAGTGCAGCAGAATAATAATAATATTTCTCAATTTATTTTTTTATTAGCCTTCATATTACATCAATATCGATCACTGAGGACAAAAAGAATGTAACAAACTGACACGGCTAACCACCCGGAAGGTTACACAATACCAAACTTGAAGCAGTTAGACCAAATGTTGATAAAATTAAATTAGTTATTATGACTCATGCCCGGTCTTTAACTACGAGGTCATATCGCCTACTACCAGAGCGCTCTTTCGTCACTCTGGTGGACATGAGCACGACTCTATGGGAGTCCTAAATTTTTATTCACCTAGGGCAGGGGTCTTTAACGAGTACCTGACATCGAACAGGCTCGGGACCATCGCTTAACGTCCCATTCGAAGGACGGCGTGCTCAAGTTTATTTTACCTCCCATATACAATTAAATTATGTTTTGAGTAAACCCAGAACAGCAAGAGGAGGCCGAGGAGATAACTTAGTGATCTCATATGCCTACTTTATTTTTTTCAAATTCTTGCATAAAAAAAATGCAGCAGCGAAAAATTATAAGAAAGAAAATTAAAAATTAGATGCAATTTATAAACAAATGTAGTCGTGGGATGGAGGATCGGTGGAGCGAGCCCGATAGTCGAAACTAACTATAACAGAGTAGATAACATAACTTTCCTAATGCAATTTATAGTTGGGAAAGTTAAATTTTCTGGTGCATAATTATTAAACATAACATATAACACAGTACTTTCATCTGACAATATTCAACACTGATAACTCCCTCATTCATAACATTTACACAGTCCATTGATAACGATAACGGTTTATATAGATACTATATACAATATATAGATATTAAACATTATATCTATATGAAGGTAGACAAAACAACAAACATGAGACCCTGTGAGAGGTATGAGTGCGACGTTGCATGACTTGTGGAGTTTTGCCGATTCTGCGGTTTCACTTTGGCCCGGTTTTGAGTTCTCCGATTACTATAGATGGCATTTGACTGGTTCGTGGGGACAGTTACATTGCAGTACATCTCGTCACAGCAGGAGACACAAACCTAGACAGACAATACTCACATTAGATTTACAAAATATTATATTATAATAACCAAACATTATAATAACCCTTTAGCAAAAATAATCAATTACGTTTTTTCTCTCGCTCCAAAGCCAATCGACAGGTTGATCAGGGGCGTAGCCAGGAGTTTGAGCAGGGGGGGGGGGGGGGCAAAGTTAGGCTATAGAAGTGGGGGATATAGACTCCCGGGGGCACAGCCCGCAGTTTCAATGGTTAGCGCTGCAGACTTTTTGTTATTAAATTGGGAGACTCGGATCCTTAGAAGCCTCCCCTGAGGTATTACTGAGCTGACTTTACATGAGCAGCAAAAACGCAAAGCGCAGCAGCAGCAAATGCACGCTGTGGTTTCTGTGCTTTTAGAATTAAATGACTCACAGCCAATAGCGTGTATTTGCTGTTGTTGCGCTTTGCATTTTTAGTGCGCATGTAAAATCACCTTTAAGAGTATTAATAATAACATAAATGAAGATTTTGAGCGAGGAAATGAAATGATGGAATTCATATATATTTAAATAAATGTAATATGACTTGTTTTGTACATGTACATTTATGTAACAGCTGATTGCTGATTTGAGAATCCAAGCAATCCATTTTTAATAAAAACAAGTTTTTTTAGTTTATTTAATTTTTATCTTGGTTTTTCGCATGTGGCGCCCCTGCCCTCCCCCCTGACTACGCCCTTGGTTATAATTATATATATATATATATATATATATATATATATATATATATATATATATATATATATATATATATATATATTAACGATTTAAACAACACATAGATCATATCGTAAATCGTATAATCATAACAAATATATTAAATTCTTTATAGATGTTTAGTTTACATACTTCGGGGCGCTATAACGTTTTTCGTATTGACCCTATCTCAAATTTGAAGATTATTAGCGATTGGAAATTTTATAAGGAACATTTTTGGTTAGAATCAATGTTTCGATAGGACTAAACGTTTTCTGGTAAATCAAGGAAACGTCAAGAAATATATATTTCAAAACGACATTTCTGGACGGTTTTCTCGAAAACCGGACCTGTGGAAAATAGCATTTTCATAAAAAATGTGTCTTTTTAAATTTATTTTTCATTTTATTTTATTTCAGCAAAAAAAAAAATAAAAAAATAAAAGTTAAAAGCGATTTACAAGGAAGATAAAATGTCAATAGATAATTCTGTCTGGGTAACTTAAATGACACGGAAACACAATCAAATCAATTGCAGTCTAGTTGGGAGAGCGAAGGTTAATTAGAAAAGCTCCGAAAGGAATACAATTGGATACTGTTACCTTCCAAACAAACAAACAAACAAGGCAATATTATCAGAAAAAACAAAGCACACACACAAAAAAGGAATTTCATTTTTGCATGATTTGATTGGCCTCTTGTGTGTTTTTTATACTTCCCCAGTGCAAATTAATCAACAAAGTTAAAGCTCTGCCTCTGAAATCACTTTAGCAATTTAATTGAAAATCAATGGATACTTTTTTTTTAAATCTTCGCCGCCCTAAATGCGGCGAAGATTTAAAAAAAAAAAAAGATTGTGTCAATAAATTCATTACAATGGCCGTTATTAGAATTTTTGAGTTAAGGCTCTCCCCTAATCCCCCCCTTCCCTTTAGTCGATTTGGCTGAGAAACGATACGTGTTGTCCTCCTGGAGTTCAGGTTACATATATAAAATGTCAGGTCGATATATTCATTATATCCGCAGTTTTTAGTGTTTTTTGGTTAAGTCTCCTCCTAATCCCATCCTTCCCTTTAGTCGATTTGGCTGAGAAACGATACGTGTTGTCCTCCTGGAGTTCAGGTTACATATATAAAATGTCAGGTCGATATATTCATTATATCCGCAGTTTTTAGTGTTTTTGTGTTAAGCCTCCCCCTAATCTTATCCTTCCCTTTAGTCGATTTGGTTGAAAATCAATAAATGTCGTCCTTAAAGGTTCTTAAATTCATATATAAAATTTCGTGTCGATACATTCATTCTATCGAGATATATTGTGTTCATAGATATACATTTTTTTACATATTTGTAATCTGAGGGTCGGAAAACATGAAATTCCGTTCAAAACTCAACATCGAATTTTTGATCGATTATATAACTTCTCATATACTTCTAGCTGGGGAAATAGAAAGATACTTATCCATAAAGATACAGTTAGAGTTCCAGAATTTGTGTTTGAGTGCGGACCCATTGCATTAGAAATAACGAGATGTATTAGGAACGTAACGTTCCCTTCTATAACTGAATAAACCAGAAGAGGCTACTGGGATGCGCGTGACCTGAATCTCCAACAGCGACATTACTCGAACATGCGGGGGGGGGGGGGGGGGGGGGGATAAATATGTTAAAATAACATTAGATGACGAAAAATGTGCAGACAGGTATGTCAGTGTATTTGGATTATCCAGCATTTTTTGAAGATATCAATATTATTCTTCAGCACATTTTTTTGTGCGGTTACACATCTTCTAGATGATCCAGATCAGTGGTCCAAATAAACATACCCATGATTGGAATACCTTAGTCTCCATTTTGGAAGCAACAACATTTCATTGTGTAACGGATGTGACGTTAAACGACCAATTTCGTTGTAGAAGGAAATCGAGGTTCTGTCGTGTAAAAGAAAATGCAAAATTTGGCCAACGTTTCGAAAACTATTTATTTTCTTCTTCAGGGCCTTATAATGACTAGAGTGGATGTGTGTGGTGAAGGTGTTGTGAGATTGTGTCCAAACACATTTAACGTGGTTGCGGGGATGACTGCTGGGTGTTGTAACACGGCCCACCTGCGACCATACCCGGCGCAACGCAGCCATAAAACATACATAGCTCTCTCTCTCTGAAAACGACAATAAGGTAGGTTGGAGGTAGGGATGGGTATCGATTAATCTAAATAATCGATGTTTTGTTAGAATAATCGCTGGTTTTTAATAGATATCATCTGGGTTTGATTAATCGGATAATCGATGATTATTTAACGATTATTACATTTTAAATTAAATTACAACTCATCCGAAAAACAGGTAAAAAAAAAGAAAAATGAATTAATTATAATTCATCCGAAGTGCAACTCGCCTAAAAAAGTGGGAGGAGACTATCGTATCGACTATCGATACAACACAGTGCCTCTGTGGTGAACTGGTGATAAGTAAAAAGTAACCTTCTAATATCTAATCATTTGTGTTTTGTCATTTGTGAGTTGTGATTGACTGATTGTATTAACTTTTGTTTGTGCTTTCGATTAATCGATTAATCAATTATTTAACCAACAATTAATAAGTGTATCGATCAGTTAGTATAAAATATTAATCTATGTCATTAAGTTTTGTATGTCGATACCCATCCCTAGTTGGAGAACCCAACTGATCCGGCGTGTGGTGGAGTCCTACAACCGGCCGTAGCACTATGGATATAGTTTAAATAAACACAAATTAAAAAAAAAAAAAAGAGCTGCAAGAGGTATAAATACTTAACAATAAACAATGGAACTTGCAAAACCAAGGGCGCCGGTAGCTCAGTGGTATGCTTACTGATCACGGGTTCGAAACCAGGCCGAGGCCCTTAGATTATTTTGTCTGGGAAATAAACTTAACACACATTCGGATGGGATATTAGGCGATGGTCCCGAGCCTGTACGATGTCAGGTACTCAATAAAAATCCCAGCTAGGTGAATAAAACTTTAAGGTAGGAAAATTTTGGGACTCCCAAAATAGAGTCAGGCTCATGTTCACCAGAGTGACAAAAGAGCGCTCTGGTTGTAGGCGATATGATATTGTAGTTAACACCGGGCTCATGCCATAATAACTTTATATATAACTTTAATTAACTTGTATTCCAATTGTCAAACTTGCAAGATGTTATACAATTATTATTATTATTTAGAATAAATAAATAAAACAGAGTCGCCTGTTTTGGACAAGACTATAATAAGGGCATTCAACAAAGTTAGCATTGTTTAAATTATACAAACAGAAGTATTATATAACGAGAATACTTCGAAAAATGTTTTTTTTTTAGGTATTTTATTTTTTGTTTGTTATAATTGTTTGTTCTTTTGCATTTTTTTTCTGTTGAGTGGGACAATTCTTTATTATAAAAATGTCTGTTGTTTCTAAACCCTGTACGTTGTCGTCTCAAGAATAATTATTCGCATTATTAAATATGAATTTCTCACATTTATATTTGAAAACCCCTGATTAAATAAAAATCCTGAATAATCTATTAATTGTTCGAGTTTTCCCCATTATTTAATAGTGTTTAAAGAAAAATTTAAGAGAATATTTTGAAAAAAAAAAAAAAAAAATCGAGGTCATATCGCATACTATCTTTTGTCGCTCTGGTGGACATGAGCCCGACTCTACTATGGGAGTCCCAAAATTTGCCTACCCTAGATTTTTAATAACCTAGGATAGGGGTTTTTTAATGAGTATCTGACATCATGCAGGCTTGGGACCATAGCTTAACGTCCATCCGAAGGACGGCGTGCTCAAAGTTTTTTCACCTCCCAGATAAAAAACTTAAGGACCAAGGCATATCATTAAGCTACTGGTACCCTCTTACATGTGTGTATTGGTCGAGAAGTAAAATGAACGATCGCAACGCACTCTTATCTGGATGAAATAGTACTGCACGTTACAACAAACTTATTATACAAGATAATAACAGGAGAATAACCTTTCAGAGGTGTATGAAGATCCTACCACCATTTTGGATTACTGATCCGGTTCAGCATAAGAACATGTCTGCTAAAGTAGATATTCCAGAAACACCTCTAGTAGGCTACCGCAATTTTCGTCTCTATATATATGTATCTTTTCCAATGAATTTGGAAACAAATGGACAGTTTATAAATAAATAAATCCTACCCATGTTCAGATTAAACCTTGGTGGCACGGCGTGACCCTCCTGTTGACGGGAAGTTAGTCGCAGAGATAACAGGGGTAACAGGCAAAGATCTGACCAGACGATACCCCCCTGAGAGAGGCGGTAGTAATCAAGGCAAGCCTGCTTGCCTGTTGTGCTCAAGTCCGCAACTTTTAAAACAATTTCGGATTCAATATCCAATCAGATCTATTTTAGGACATGTGATACCCAATCAGATCTAACTTAGCATATATGTGACATCTTCACCTCAAATTTCAAGTTTATTGTTACAATTCCTGAATTTTCAGAGATTTCATAAAGTTCCAGTCAAGTGCAAAAAAAAAAATAATAAAAAAAACGGAAATTCGGACATAGGATCATGGAGATCGCACAGCATTATCCGCTTATATTTCCCTTAGAAATTTCTGGAGTAATCCATAATAATACTCTAAATAAATCCCGAGTTCCGAGTATCTGCTACTCTATAAAAACTGGCTTTACCGGAGTACCGGGAGTATTGAGATGCAATGGACGAGGTCTAGCTAAAACAATAAATATCCGATTTACATAAAATATGAAGGCCATTAGCTGACCCCCCCCCCCCCCCCCCCCCCCCTATAATAAATTAGGAGCCCAGTATCCAGTATTAGCCTAAATCGAAATCTATACTATGTACCCTTGGAAAATATTCACTGAATTGATAGTGTTTAGCTAATTTCATTATTTTACTAAAATACTTTTCAAAAGCTATTTAAAAAAATAAAATAAAATAAAATTTCGGTTAAATACTGATGATATACTCCCCCAGCTCAAATTATTTGTAACATTTTAAGTTTCCATTCAACCTTTTAACTATTATTTGTCCGATTAGGCTAACAATCTATAGGCACCAAAATACGCCATATATTTTGAGGAAAGGTCATCATTTATTTATTTTTTATATTTATTTATTTTATATTTATTTTTGTATATATTTTATTATATTCTACATTATTATTACTATTATTATTATTGTTTTTTTTATATAGTCACTGTCATCAAATTTACTTATAGTTTTATTTTTTATTTTAACTGATTGTAAATATACCAAATAAACGCTAAAAAAAAAAAATAATAATTTGAAATAAAAAATAATCATCAGTGATTTAGAGAGCGATTTGGCTGAAAAACGATTCGTGTCTTACTAAGGGAATTCTGAATCATAATATTAAATTTCTTGTTATACATTCATTAGCCCCTTTTCCCATTGCCCAACGTGGCTGAAAATGAATAGGTATTGTCGGAGTATTTAAGAATATAGTGAAGTTTGACAAACAAATTGTGTATTTTAATAATCTATTCAACATTTAAATTTGAAAAATTGATCTTATGAGAGCCAGGCAAATGGCAAATGAACTAAGGCAAAGTCGAAATTATTCACTTTTTAAAATGTAAAATTAATCGACCTCCTGGAGGCCACTTTCCACTCTTTTTTTTCTTTATTCTGACTCAATTGATTGATACTTGTATTCTTTTGTTTATTTCTTATGTCATTATTCGTAGGGGAATAACTAGGTGTGCAATACATTCTGCTGTTTGCAAAAACTGAGCTGAGTCAGGCATATCTGTATAAAAAACTCAATGTTTTAATAATTATCAGTAACTTCTCACCTTGTATGTTCTTTATGAATATATTAATACTTTAAATAGATTTCTATTGAACTCAATGGATTTTTTATAGCCTTTTTGTTGACAACAGCTGTGAATATGTTTATCGAAAAAAAGTCGAAGTTTATACGCTAGAACACTGAA
The DNA here is from genome assembly GCA_963662175.1 of Aradus depressus. Classification (NCBI taxonomy): domain Eukaryota; kingdom Metazoa; phylum Arthropoda; class Insecta; order Hemiptera; family Aradidae; genus Aradus; species Aradus depressus. The sequence goes on from OY759224.1 coordinate 5,852,960, forward strand.
AAAAACGGCTTAAAAAAAGTGGTGTCCGATGGTAAACCGAAAAGGGCTTCGCCCGGATTTTCACATTTGAAATTGAAAAATTCTATTTTGTCTCTCAATTGATTTCAATGGGGATTTCGTTTTTCGGTGATTATTCCTCCGTGGTATGTTTGATTTCAGATTTTTTTTAGTGGTAAACCATCGTCACCGTGTCCACTACCATCGTGGCAAATTTGAATGTGATCGGTAAATGGGTTTAGGAGGAGACGAGTACAACGAAATACATGAGTCGCCTAAGAAAGAGCTTCGTAAACTCAGCTCAAATATTATTTTTCATTCATGAAGTTGAGACACCTTAAAGAGGTTATTGTGTGAGGGGGTGAGTCGAGTACCAAAATTGGTGGGGGCAAGTAAGTGGACAGCTTCCTACCTTTTGCGACCTTCACCAGCCCACCACTCCAGCATATATGCTCCAAACCCGCTTTACTGATTACGGACCCTTCTTTATCAGCATATCATCAATTGTTTTATTCATCTGAGATACTTTTAGAAAGTCATTCATTGTTAATCCAACCAAAAATACACCGACATTAGGGACGGTGATGAACAGAAAGTGGTAAAACCTCCAACCAGCCTAACTGGGAAAACAGACATATTGAAATAGCTCGGTTTGATGTAGGGAGGCCATCAACATATACATTAAATTCCTTCATAATTTGGTCTAAATACTTGACATTCCAGAGTTCTATGTAAAATGTGAGATTACTACAGCTTTAATGACTATCTACTTAACTAATTGGTCATTAAAGATTCTTATTGTTATATACATTAAAGATTATTAATTATTGTTATATACGAGGTGTGTTCAAAATTAACGGGAATTTTGTAATTTTGTGAGTTGTACTAGTCCGATTCGCGCGATTTTTTCGACTCTTCTACACTAATTAAAACAGCTGATGGTCGTGTTTTGTTATTTATTCATGGATTGTTTTAAAACAAAATGCATTCATATTATTATTCACCAATTTAGTTGCTTCTTTGTTTTTTTTATATAAATAAATAAATATAATCATTTGAATGTGTGTATTTTTTATACATCATAGATAGGTGATATCTTACCGTTTGTGAATCCAGGAGAACACATCCGACTCCACGTGGACCACATTCTGTTTTGTCGGCACACTTTTTGTTGACAACCACACTGGCCCCTGTCGAGTCCATGATGTGAAGGGTGTGACAGAAATCCTCTCCTAGAAAAACATTGACACAGATTTACAAGAATAGCAACCGAGTAGAAACAGGGGCGGATCTAGAGGGAAGTTTAAAAGATAGAAGTTTTAGCGGGGGGGGGGGGGGGGGGAGTTAGAAATATGAGGTGTCAAAGAGGCTAAATTTCACCTGCCTGTGGCAAAGTAATTTTAAGTAAGTAATTAAATTATATGAAGACAAGTATACGAAACTAATTAATTAATTAAATATGACATTTTAGTTGCTAATAAAAAATTAGTTATATATATTATTTAGGTACCATATTTTTTATAATCAAGATAATATTTGATACACTTTTTTTTTTTGATAAACGTAAGTAAATATATACCAATCTGTTACGACTTGAATGTATACTGTATTTTTTTTATTCATATGAGAAGCGTTATCGACAAGTAATCTGAATAATCATCAGTTCAACCAGGGTCCGACACCCATGATCTCAGATTTTGATGAAACTTTCTTTTATGGATGTAAGTAATTTTTCTTTTTGCTCTATCTCAAGCGGTTTAGGTTTTACAGCCTGTTAAAGTTTTTTTTGGAATTTCGCGGTTTTTATCGATCGGGCGGAGGAAAAGTAATTTGTTTTTTTATAGAAAAAATAAATGATATCTGCCTTGTTTACCAACCAATGTTGATGAAATTTTTTATGAGTATACATCAATATGGAAGGAGTCCAGAAAAAAAATAATTAAATCTGCAAGTATCTATACATGGTCAGAAAAAAATTTTTAAGTTTTATATACATATTTTTTTTTAATGAAATACTGAGTTCTACGCGGTATAGTTGAATATCTTCAAAATGGAAAAGGATAATCAAAACTTTTTTTAAATTTTTTCATTCTTGTTCTAAAAGATATGGTCTACCACACGAAAATATAAAATGAATGTTTTTTTCACTCTTTTATTATTTTTTCTCAATTTAAAGATAGAAATCACTTGACTCACTCATTTTCTTGAATTAAAATTACAATTTTAGTAAAATTGTATTAAAATTTGAACTAAAAATGTTACATATCAACCAATTTCAAATAAAATTAGATAAAGCCATTTAATTAATTCAAAAAAATAATTGACTAATTCAAAATGTTTTTCAAAAATTTCAAAATTCACACAAATTTAAAAAGAATCATCAAAAAAAAAATAAAATGTTATAAAATAGGTTATCCACAATTATATCTTAATAGACATTATTTCTAAATAAGATAACTGATTTCCTTATTTTCAACATTTAGGCCTAATTAAAAAAAAAAAAAAAAAGACTACAATTTAATTTAGTTTTAAAAACAAGTTTTAAACTAGTCAACTCACTAACAATAACTTATTTCAAGAAATCTTATAAGCAAGATACATATATCTGACTCCCGTTTCGATAAAAAATCGTTATTAAACAATATTAAAAATATATTAATCCTTCCTTATAAAATCAGTGGTAGAAATATTGTCTCTGAAAGTGCAATATGATAGTTGGTTCTCTAGTTTTTTTAGAGGGAAATTTACATTTACAAATAAACATTTTGAACAATTAAATAATTTGATTATCAAATTTACTTCAGGGCCTAAGTACATTATACCGTTTATATTCCTCTGTTGTTTGGGCAAAAGGGCTTAAGTCAGAATAAGTCTTGTGATCCAAAGGACTTAAGTGCATTTAAATATTTTTACCAAATGTAACTCAATGTTGGGATGTTTTACTTTGTTTATATTTAATAATTTTATTTAAATAATATTTCAAGTAACATAAACCTGATTTGCAGGAATTTTTCAAACCTTCAGAAATTCCCCTCCTAAAATTCAGATTTTCTGACTTAGGCCCTTTTGCCCAAACACCCGAAATTTATGACCTTAACAAAACTATTTTCAAAAGTTGTAGAGAAAACTGAAATACGCACTTTATATTAATGCGATTTCTCGCAGGACGTCCGGTTTTTAACATACAATCAGTAACAAAAATTTTCGGACAATTTATAATTTTGTTTTTCTTTTGCAGTTACACATAGTTATATGGCAAAATATTTAATTCAAGCAAAGTTTTAAATTTCGAGATCATCAATCATTTCAAAACGCCGTAAAACAATTAATTAAACATTTACAGCTAATAGGAAATTTTGCATTAATAATTGAAGGTGAATAATTCACGTAACAAAATTTTCTGGACACCTGTTGTTTGTTTGGAAACAAATGCGACTCTGATCATGATCTTTAATCCCTTCTCAACCAACCGCTAATACCGAACAAATGAAATGTGTTTATATCCTTCTATTACTGCATTCAGTAGTTATTTGTATTTCCTGCTGTCAAGATGGGTCGAACATCTTTTGAAGTTCAACAGATAATAATTTTTATTTATGAAAAAGGATTAAGTGTCCGCAAAATCGGTGGTATGGTAGGCCGAAGTAAAAGCACCGTAGCCGATGTAATTCGAAGGTATAAGCACGAGGATCGGATAGATTTGAAATCTTCCTATGGCCGTCCAAGAGTATTAAACGACCGAGAAAGGTGTAGCGTTGTCCGGAAAATTAAAAACAAGCCCTCGAGGAGTGCACCTCAGATCGTCGCCGAGGTATACAGAGAAACGGAAAAGAAAGTTCACCCACAAAATGTTCGAAGAATTCTAAAAGAAGCAGGATATAATGGGAGAGTACCAAAAACCGTTTGTGAGTGAAAAAAAAATAAAAAAAAGATTGAGCTTCGCAAAAGAGTTCCAGAATCATTCAGAAATTTTTTGGAGTAATGTCATTCATCTGCGAGGTAAAATAAACTTAAGCACTCCGTCCTTCGGATGGGATGTTAAGCGATGGTCATGAGCCTGTACGATGTCAGGTCAAAGCGTTTGAGCTCTCACATAAACACACACATGCAATTCATCTCTGATGTTTACACGATTACAAAATTTTTAGTACATATTATTATGTATACATATATTATATGTATAGGGAAGTAAACAAAAGTAAAGTAATAGTATATGTATACATATATTATACGGAAGTAAACGGACATGATCTGGAAACATTTATTTGTCGAAATATCGGAGAAAAAACGTTTAAATTAGAAAAATTAGGTACTTAGTTTCTTTAGAGGGAAGGTGGAGGGGATAGACGGGAAGAGGGGAAGGGACGGTTTCTGCCGAGGGTCAGCGCTGCTGTCGCTCTCTTCCAACGTCATATCACAAAAATCTAGTTTTCTGACATTGCATGACCTGAGATTTCTTTTTATGTTGTGAAGAGTTACAAGATACAAGAATATTTTATTATTGCGGTTTGTTCTATTGCAAGCAAATACTTTTGAATGTAAGTTTAATATATTTAGTCCCGACAGTCGCGACAAAATTTGGAGAAGGCGTAATGAGGGTCTGAATCCAAAAAATTTAAAACCAATAGTAAAACGTGGGGGTGTATGGCGTCTAGTGGAATTGGTGAACTGGTTTTCATTGAAACCACCATGACTGGAAAAGTTTATGCCGAATTACTAAGGAGCAATTTGAAAAAGAGTGCTGAAAAACTTGGGATTTTACGGACTTTTCATTTTTACCAAGACAACGATCCGAAACACACCTGTGAATTGGTACGTACTTGGCCTTTGTATAACTGCCCTAAAGTTATGAAACCCCCCCCAATCGCCCGATCTCAACCCAATTGAACACGTATGGGGTGAGCTCGACAGGAAAATTCGATTAACACCCATTGCTTCAAAAAACGAATTGAAACAAAAGTTATTAGAAGAGTGGGGTAAAATATCTCCAAATTTCACCAAAAAATTAGTTTCATCATCAATGCCGAATCGAATGAAAGATGTTATTACACAAAAAGGGTACCCAACCAAATATTAATTAACATTATGGTTTTTGAATTTGTGAAATCGTAAAAAAAACATTGAATTTATTTATAGTTGTTTACATTTTTGTCCGAAAATTTTTGTTACCTACATTACTTGTTATAAAATTTATTAAATTAAAATATTTATTTGTTCTAATCAAAGCTGTTTTTCCTTTATCCTAACCCACTTTTGAATTCTTATTCTTGATTGAAAAATGGCTTTAATTATTTTTTTAAATTATTTTTTATTACGTTTGCATTTAATTATTATAATTTTTTATTGAAAAATCAAACCGTCCGAACATTTTTGTTACTGGCTGTACATGCCAAAAAACGGTCCTCAAATGTTTTTTTAACACATATTTTTGGACGTTTAATTGACATAAAATTAAACAAAAACGCGTTATGAAGATGCAAAAACACTTTCCGCATATTCAGAACCATTTTAAATAGTTCGCAGGAATCAAACTCGTTTCAACTAGACCGAAAACTCAAAACTTGAATAAAAGTTTGAATGGATAAAACTTTGTAAAAATCAACTTAAAAATTGTTTAACGAAATCTGAAATATAGATTCTACGGTCAGTTTCATTCTATTTTAAATTATGAGAAAGCACTCTTAGATCACGTATACAAATTACTTCATGAATAGGCCTATCTGTACAAGTTCAAGTAAAACTTACAAATACATAAGTAAACAATAATAATCACCTGGGGGACATGGCCTGTCTATAGCGTATTTGTTGCACATAAGGTTGTCTGACACATTCACACAGGTATAACAGGTTACTCCTTCTTCTAAAAAAAAAAACAATATATAGATATAATAAAATAAAATACAGAATATTACAAAACACGAAGATAACAAAATAACCTGAATTAAAACTGTAAGTTAAAAAAATATAAATCTGAATATAGTTAATTATTAGAACGTAAAGATATTTGTTCAAAGGATACACTTCTTCAAAGAATCTTTGACTATAATATATAAAATATAATATTTGCACTATATAATATAATACTGAGACTTTAAGTACACTTTAGTAATTAGTAACTATAAATTAGCAAACTGAATAACAAATATGGCTATTATCCTAAATGAAACAGTAAATAAAACTCCCCAGACAAGAATATTCCAGGAATATTGCTCGTGCTGATAGTAAAATACAATGTTGCCAATTGTCTAACTTTTTTTAGTTTTACATCTATCAATGATAATTATATATTTCCACAATTATAGCTTTAATTTAATTTTTAAATAGTGATTTATCATTATGAGAAATCAATATCAATAATGTTGCGCAATAAATATATAACGTTTGACGCAACTGCTCATTGGTTTTTTAAATAGTTTTTTTTTTCTCAAACTGCAGAAAAAAAACCTGAATAAACTATTACATATAATAAAAACTGTTAAATTGTTTGTAATGTTCCAATTAGGGAATTGGTTGTTCCGACCATTATATTAACGAGCAATACAACTACAGAATTCAGTTATTGTGACTCATGTTCTGGTTTTAACTACTAGTTTATATCTTCTACTACCAGCATATGTTTTTCTTTATTTTTGTTTTATTAAGTGTTTCACAATATTCCTGAAAAAATGTTAAGTATCATCAAAATCATTCGAAAAAATCGCAAATCGCCCGAAGGGAAAAGGGCTATTAAAGTATATATTTTAATTGTAGCTATAAGTTAGTTATAATGTTTTTGTTATGCTCGTGATACACTTGCATTGATGCATTTAATTACTGAAGTGCATTTATTTTACTTGTTCAGCTTCATAAAGTGTAATGGAATTATGTACCTAATCGGCAAAAAATTTGAGTTTTCCCCATTTCACATTTTCTGATCCCCTCATTTCAAAAATGAAAAAAAAAAAAAAAATGTATGTGTCTGTGAACACGGTAACTCTCAGTATAATGAACATATCGACATGAAATTTTTGATGTGTATCCAGAATTCTATAAGGAAGTGTGGTAATAAAAAGAGGTTTAATTGTGTCCGCCACGACGTCTCAAGCGGGCATGGCAGAGGGACCTGCTCCAGGACTAGCCTGGACTCCTCTTCGGTCACGTACCTACTTCAGCAGTACAGCGACACACTTGCCACCGCACATCATTACAACCACTAGTGACAAATGTTGTCGTTGTGAATATGTTAATAAATAAATAAAATAAGTGTTAAACTTAAATAAATAATAATTAGAACAAAACAATAAATTACCACATTTCCTGCAGAAATTTTATCTCTTTTCTTTTACTAAATTTTGATTTCTATAGTAGTTTTCGAAAAGGGCCCTAAAAATATCAAAAGTTCAAGACGTCCAATTTTTAACAAAGTGTACGTATTTAAAAAAAAATTCAATTATCCAACTTTTCATTTTGATTTCTAAAGAGATGCCATTTTAATAATTTTAAATAATATTAAATCTAATCCAAAGGTTTTCAAATTATCTTACTGGGCCAACAGGGAAAATGAATAGAACAGAATTTATGAGAACAAATATTGGGTTTATTTTCTTGAATCTACATTATAAAATAAAGAAACTAAACATTGAAACAAACAAAAATCAAAAGAAAAATCTTATAAACTAAATTGTTGACACTATTTCAATATTTTTTCTGTTTAATATTTTTTGGCCATTCTTTAAAATTTAAGTTATATATTTCTGGGAATATATCCTGTACATAATGAACAAATAAAATTACCTTTTTTTTGGAACAATTTCACAGTCAGTTTACTTTTATTTAGTTCATTGTATCTTAAGCCTAAACACCACTCTCCATGTTTCACTCAGCCCGTCTCCATTCAACCCAGACCTCGACTCTCTCCACACACTAAAAAACAGCTGATCGCCATGTTTTGTTTTTTTACTCATTTGTTAAAATTGATTAATATAGATAAATAAAATTGATTTTTATAGAAAAATAAATATAATTAATTTTTTAATATTAATAATTTAATCATTTTAATGTGTGTATTTTTTTTTTATACATCACACCCCAATAACTGGCAAAGTAAAGAATGTATCGACACGAAATTTTAGTATGAGTCAACTATTTATTTTAGCCAAACCGGTCGGTTTTAGAGATAGACCATTCACTGACAACTTTCATTTCCTTTGCTGGTACGGGAGGACAACTCGCCTTGCTAATCAATGAATGGACACAACAGAACTGCCCTGTACAGGACCCTGTGCTTGTGCAGTAGGACAGGACCTCTTGTCCTAATAAAGCTAACACAAACATTTAGAGGCCATACTGTGTATATTGGTTTCACGTCTATAACAGCTGCAGGTCACTAAAGCCCCATGCACTAATGCAACTCACTAAAGCCTGCATTTGGTCTGCTCAGATCTACTCTATCGTTTCATCATCTATTTCAGTCTCCCTTCGCCTTCTTCACCAAAGACTACACTCGACAATAACCAGTTCTATTCACCATATCCAAACCTTTTGTTTGAATCATTTATCTTCCACCAGTGATCGTATTTCAGGTAAACTTGGTGAATACCCACTTCACCTATAATATAACTGTTACGAAATGAGTTCCATTTTGTAATCTTAATATTTCAAATTACTTATCGAGGGGCCATGGTGGCCGTGCGGGCTAGAGCGTAGGGTTTTGGTCGCAGGGTCTCACCATGGTTTGCGGGTTCGAATGCAAAAAAGCAAGATAAAAAATGGATTGCTTGCAAGTTACCAATAGGATCTTCGAATTTCCCGTGCGTCTAATTCTTAAATCAGCAATCAGCTGTTACATAAATGGACATGTACAAAACAAGTCATATTACATTTATTTAAATATATATGAATTCCATCATTTTATTTCCTCGCTCAAAATCGTCATTTATGTTATACTTTATACTCTTAAAGCTGATTTTACATGCGCAGTAAAAATGCAAAGCGTAGCAGCAGCAAATGCAGCAAAAAGTCTGCAACGTTAACCATGGAAACTGCGGGCTGTGCCCCCGGGAGTCTATACCCCCACCCTTGTAGCCTAACTTTGCCCACCCCCACTGCTCAAAATCCTGGCTACGCCTCTGCCAATAAGCATATATTGTATATGGTATATAACCTAAGGGGTTAGTTCCGCCAGTAAATATGTTACTGTATCCACTGAAAGGTATGACAACAGTATATTGTTTATATTATACAGGGTGGCCCAGATAAGCTGGCCACAAGTGAAATAACTCCTAAATGGCTAGAGATATCAAAATTGTGCATAGGACTAAAGTTGTAGCACTCACCGAGAGCTATAGTATGGCGTCCTCGAAAAGACAAAAATGACTTATTTAATGGCTCAAACAGCCCTTCGAATGGTGGGGTTCCCTTTTGACCCTTAAGTTTCATTACATTTTATTAAATTACTAAAGAAACAAGGAAGAACTGTGCAAACAGATTTTTGATACGTCAAGTAGTTCTCGGAACAAAAACGTTTAAAGTTGCAGTTTTTCTTATTCTGAACTTCAGAATCTGAAGTTAGTTGGAATTCAATAACCAGAATAAGTAAAACGTGCAACTTTAAACCTTTTTTTCCCGAGAACTACTTGACGTATCAAAAATCTGTTTGCACAGTTCTTCCTTGTTTCTTTAGTACTTTGATAAAATGTAATGAAACTTAAGGGTCAAAAGGGAAGCCCGCCCTTCGAAGGGCTGTTTGAGCCATTAAAAGGGTCATTATTGTCTTTTCGGGGACGCTATACTATAGCTCTCGGCGAGTGCTACAACTTTAGTCCTATGCACAATTTTGATATCTCTAACCGTTTAGGAGTTATTCCACTTGTGGCCCGCTTCTCTGGGCCACCCTCTATATACAATTTATAAAACATATTTCCTGAAAACTCAAGTTTTTTTTACCTCCATGTTTTAATTAGAAAATCATATCGCTCATTTGCTGCAACAACGACATAATTAAAAAACGGGCGTTCTTGAGTTATGGGCATAGATGAACCAACCATTCTCAGATATACATACTTTTAGCGGGATGAACGTAACATCTGAGCTTCAACTGCTCGCCGAGAGAGCGCAGGTTATGTCACTGTTGTGTGACACCATTTAGCCTTCCAGCTATCGTTTGACAAGTTTCTTCAAGAGCGGCTTATTAGTAGTATTCTTTAAGGCCAAATAAAAAAATAGGGTGTGTGACGTCACAAAATTGTGAACGTCAGGGGGGTTGTGGGTGTAGGTCTAAATATGAAGATAGTGATCGGTCATTAACAGATGATCGAATTGTCATGGAATTTCACTTGTAGTATTTTTAAAGCCGAAATAGAAAAATACACTGACATCTCAAAAATTGAAACGGGAGGGGGGGGGAGGGGGGGGGGGGGGGGGCTAAGCATAAAAATAATACTGACTCATTAAAGGTAATCGGATTCTCATGAAATTTCACATGTAGGAGTAGTAACTACGTACTAGCTGTGGTGCCCAGCGTTCCTAACTACATACTAACTGTGGGGCTCGCCGTTGCAAGGTACATACTAGCTGTGGGGCTCGCCGTTGCAAGGTACATACTAGCTGTGGTGCCCAGCGTTTCTAACTACGTACTAGCTGTGAATAATTGAAAATTATACATTCATTACAACGGCAGTTATAAGAGGTTTTGTGTTAAGGCTCTCCCCTAATCCCCCCCCCCTCCCCTTGAGCCGATTTGTCTGAAAATCGATAGGTGTTTTCCTTAGAGGGTTCTGGTTGCACATATAAATTTTTGTGTCGATATATCCATTCTATCGGGAGATATGGTGTTCACAGACACACATTTTTCTTCCATATTTGGAATCTAGAGATCGGATCATGAAATTCCGTTGAAAACTCCGCAACAATTTTTTGGGTCGATTACATAACTTCCCCTATACTTTGTCTAGCTGGGGAGGTAAAAACAAATCCCCGAGCTCCATTGAAGTAACTGTCCCGGCCTATATTCCCTGTTGGGGGAGGCACAGCTCTGGAGAGATTAATGGGATCAGTTAACTCAAGTTAAATTGATGTGAGACAACTCACCTGTCTGGTGGGCAAAGAAGAAAGAAGAAAAGTACAGAGAAAAAAAAAAAAGAAACGGGGGAGGATCGAGTTTGAAAAGAAAAGCTCTGGTGTTTTGAAGAGATTTATGGGAGGCTTAAAGAGGCTCAGGATCCTGGAGAGGATGGGGGGGTGTTCGGAAAACAGAGAGCAGGAACCACTCTACATAGTCCTGGATCTCCCTGTTCCACAGTGAAGAACAGCTCTGCCAGGAGTAAGTCCTGGTTAAGCCGAGGTTTGAGCTGACTCTTCCAGTGGCTATTGGACAGTGGTCAGATAAGTCAGTATTTCATGGGAAGGGTTGGAGTCTCCCTTCATCAGAACGGCTTTTGACTCCAAGAGCTAGCATTGTCCAAGGCTTTGATTGTTCAGTAAGATGCAACTTACACTTAATGTCTAACTGCAGGTGCGGATCTATGGCGGGGATTAGCCCCACCTACAGGTTCCTAGTTGAATAATTGGCAATGTTCACCAGCTTGAATTAATCAACTGTTCTTGCACTCCCTCTGAAAACCAATTTACCGATTTGATAAGAGACTTCTGAATCTTCATACTAAATTTTGTTACGATCGTTCCCACTTTCCTTAGGCCGATCTGACTGCAAATTGATAGGTACGAGGGTTGATCAAAAAATGTACACATTATTGGACATTGCTCCCTTCAAAGTACCCCTCTTGGGAAGATATACATTTTTCCCACCGCCGTTTCTACTGCTGGAAGGACCCTAAGCACTCATCTTTTGGAATGCTGTTCAGCTCCTCCAGCGATTTTTCTTTAATTTCGTCAGTTGAATGAAATATCCTCCCCGTTTAGGGGCCTCTTGAGATTCAAAAACAGAAAAAAGTCCGCAGGGGCAAGGTCTGGTGAGTACGGGGGCTGGGGGATGACGACCATGGCGTTTTTTTGTGCAATAATCGCGAATGAGCAACGCAGAATGAACAGACGCGTTGTCATGGTATAGCACCCATTCCCCACTTCGCCACAGCTCAGGTCTCTAAATATGGCATGCATACTTACTAACTAGGTTCAAGGTCGCTGGTATGGGACATTAAGCGATGGTCCCAAGCCTGTACGATGTCAGGTACTAGTTAATCTACCCTAGGTAAATAAAAATTTAGGGTAAGCAAAATTTAGAACTCACATAGTAGAGTCAGGCTCATCTCCACCAGAGTGACGAAAGAGCGTTCTGGTAGCAGGCGATATGACCTTGTAGTTAAAACCCGGTAATGAGTCATAATAACAAACTAACTAACAAATAACTCGGTTTTCCCTTAAAATAACCAATCTGAATAAAATAAACTCTTGAAATACTCACAAATTTATAGTTTATAATGTGTAGTATTATAGTTTATAATAAAAACCCTTGTTTTATTTGCTTAATGTCACTTTGACATTAAAAGAATGAAACTAAATACAATTAATAACACACTGATTCAACATAAATATATTATTATTATTATACTTTATTATATCTTTATTATAAGGAAGTATTGTAATCGTGGGAAAATCCGAGATCGAGTTTTCAAATGAATTTATTGTTTCACCTCCTCGGAACATGTTCAGAGTATTTTATAGATAATGTCACTTTTGGAACTTTGTGAATGCACTAATTCTGAAAAGATTGTACTAGTAGCTAATTTAAAATTTGAAATGTAGATGTCACATGTGCTAAATTAGAACTATTTAGATTTTGGACGAGTTTAGACGAAAATTGAGAGCATTTACTTCGGGACCTCAGTATATTCTACAAGATGCCACTTATGTAGAAAATGCAATGTTTATTGTTCAAATATCATGTACAAGTAACTATGTATGTATAATATAAATAATAAAAAATATATACTACAAAATGAAATAAATAACTTCATATTAAGAAAATATAATATTGTAAATTTATATGAAAAGCACAGAGTGGAAAACAATTTGATTACTCAAAAAGAACTCTTGAATAAGGCAACCATCAAAAAATAATTTTAAAACATAAAAATGGTTTCAACATTCCTCGAGGAAATAAAAAAAAATTTCATACGTAGGAAGTTCAAAGAATCGCAGGTTTGAAGTAAAATTTATTTTGATTGCTAGCATTATGAGTTAGATTTACTAGGTTTATTTTATTGCATTTTGATGCATTTTTTCGTTTCTGATGCAAATGGATGCCCGGGCTTTAAGCTACCTCTACCCCAGTTGTAACAACATGCGTAAGCGAAAAGTGGTAAAATGTTATCGATACTCATATTGATAAAAGTCCATAGAAAAAGAAGAACTTGAGAAACTAAAATCTTCTTCATCTATGGATCATATAATAAATACGTTCGCCGGAAAAAAGGCAAGAAAAGTACCTATTTAACCATAACCAATAGAATATTTTTTTTAGAGTTGTTTTTTAATATGTAGGGGAAATTGCTGTACCTTGGACCTATAGCACCTTGGACCCATGCGATTTTAGCGCTGCCTAGTGGTTTTTCTGCATTCCTAATGTCATTACTCATTGTATTTCCCATCCTGCTTCTGAACTGTGGAGGTAATAGCCAAGTGTTTTGTTTAGTGTCTCAGTGAAACCGTTTTTTTGTTAAAGCTACCCAAACAGTAAGTATTTTTTTGTTTTTATTTATGTCCTCCAGGTGATATAAAACTGATATAGCATTAAACTGTTATAATTACTGTAACTGTTACTGCTAAGCTTAATAATGGCTAGTGAAAAACGAAGCTAAACAAGCTTTTAAAATGGAGAACCAAAGAAATGTGTTCAAGGGGTTGAACGTTGGTCCGTGAACAATGTCAGCATTACCGGCTGAAACAAAATGATAAAAATCGAAATGTCAAATTAGGTCCGAGGTACAGCACCTTCCTCTACTGTTGTTTTTTGTTATTTTAAAATATTTTTGTTTAAGTGAGTGTTTTTGTTTATTTTCCAAAAAAGGGTCCCCCGAAAAATATTGATACAGAGTTCACTCACTAGGGTTAGCTACGCCACTGGTCATATCGCCTACTACCTGAAAGCTATTTCGTCAATCTGGTGGACATGAGCTCGGAGTACCTGACATCCCACAGGATCGGGACAATCGCTGAAGGTCCCATCCGAAGGATGGCGTGCTAAAGGTTTTTTCACCTCGGAGATAAAAAAACACCTGAGGGCCTCAGCCTGGTTTCGAGCGTAGGGCTATGGTTGCATGGCTCCACCAAGGGCGCGGGTTCGAATCCAGTCTGGAGGATATTTTTATTTCATATATAAAACTTCTCTCTAGGGTCCGTGGATGTTTGTAAATAACCCGGGTAATGTAGCCCACCCTGATGGTGCCAAAATAAAAATGAGCTACACCGCCCTGTCCTTTAAGGGCCGAAAGGGAGACATTAAGGTCGTCCTTATAAAAAAAATATATATATTTTTTTATGCACATTGTTAAATTATTGTTTTTGGAAAGGTAATAGAATACTCGACATCCCAACCCTCCTTCCCCCACTTCGCGCCTTCCAATAGCGGAGAGACAGTAGGCATGTTTACTAAGTTACTATGGTTACCTTGTTTCTTGTCGTTGCCTGCGGCTGCTCTGATAATGGTAGCCATCATGAACCAGCTCAGTAGCCCCACGTCTTCCAGTAACGGAGAGACAGTAGACATCTTTACTAAGTTACTAGTTGGTTACCTTGTTTCTTGTCGTTGCCTGCGGCTGCTCTGATAATGGTAGCCATCATGAACCAGCTCAGTAGCCCCACGTCTTCCAGTAACGGAGAGACAGTAGACATCTTTACTAAGTTACTAGTTGGTTACCTTGTTTCTTGTCGTTGCCTGCGGCTGCTCTGATAATGGTAGCCATCATGAACCAGCTCAATAGCCCCACGTCTTCCAGTAACGGAGAGACAGTAGACATCTTTACTAAGTTACTAGTTGGTTACCTTGTTTCTTGTCGTTTCCTGCGGCTGCCCTGATAATGGTAGCCATCATGAACCAGCTCAGTAGCCGTCCCAAGCCATCCACCATCACGAACCGACACCCAGCGTACAGCACATTACCTGCAACACAACACACTATTATTAGGTATTTTAATTTTCACTAAATATTTTAATGTACTTCCTCTGCATTATCAAAAACATATATGCAGGTCGAAGCTGCACTAAACTTTCCATGCCGTTCGTTGGCTTTGGAACAATTGAGAAATGCTCCTAATGTTTATATGTGATTTAGCACGAAACATAGAAAGTCCTATGGGAAACTTCAGACCTCCATTTGTCTAGAACATGTATGGGCAACCTTTGACATGTTGCGGGCCAAACTTTAGTGTGCAAATACGTTCGCGGGCCGCGTAGATGGTTCAAAATAAAATAACGTCGGATTTTAAAGTAGTGTTCATAATTTTTAGCGATAGATATCAGACATGAAATAATAAGACAATGTTATTATAATAAAATTTATTAAAATAACAAAATGAAATGAAAAAAAATTGGTACAATATTATAATTAAATCGTGAAATTTGGAATTATTACAAACTACGAAAGTTAAGTAGCGACATCGAAATCAATGAGACATTTGAGCTTGAATTTGGGAAACTAATTCATTGATGTTTGGATTAATTCCACTGATACAAAGACGTAAAGAATTTTCCAAATTATCTTCAGTGAGCCTTGTACGATGTTTTGATTTATTAACTTTCATCATTGAAAAGAACTGTTCGCATTTATAAGTACTGCCAAACGCACAAATCAATCTTCTTGCGAATTTTCTATGCTGCGGAAAATGGTCTTCTTCGAGGTATATACCTCGATTTTTTGTAGAAATCGCACAACTCCACGTCTTCAAATTTAGATTTTAGGAGTGAGTTTTCGCATCCGCAAACACGCACATTAAAAACACAAAAAAAATACGCAAAATTGACCATAAACAAACACGCGATGACATGAATTTTTCCTCACTCGCCTTGCTCGCTCACTTGATTCCGCAGGAGCAAGCGACAAACCCCATCCTACTCGATCATCCTAATTTGCAGTGAGTGTGAGTAAGTGGTGTAATTTTTTTTTTTTTTTAAATTGGGTTTTTCAAACTGTCTCGCGGGCCGGACCAAATCTTACAGCGGGCCTGATCAGGCCCGCGGGCCCGTTGTTGCCCACATATGGTCTAGAACATAGCAAAGAGTTGCCAAGGTAAACCACTATCTCAAAGAATGATCAAAAAATTAGTATTGCAGTTAGTATACAGCCATTTCGTATTCATTTCAGGGATTTCTCATTTCTTTCAAGTGACAATAAACACAACGTGTGCAGGAAAGGGACCTGTCTCAACTGTTCTATTGTAGCTAGCTAGTGACTCTAAAGAGAATATATATTATATATAGAGGGCGCTGAGTGGGTTCGAAACCCGGCCGAGGCCCTTAGTTTATTTTTTCTTGGAAGTAAAATAAACTTAAGCACGCCGTCCTTCGGATGGGACGTTAAGCGATGGTCCCGAGTCTGTACGATGTCAGGTACTCGTTAAAGACCTCTACCCTAGGTGAATAAAAATGTAGGGTAGACAAAATTTAGGACTCCCACAGTAGAGTCGGGCTGATGTCCATCAAAGAGCGCTCTGGTAGTAGGCGAGATGACCTCATAGTTAAAGCTCGGGCATGAGTCATAATAACTAACTATATTATATTTTGAGGGCAACAGTAGCTCAGAGGTAGTGTCAGGCCCTTGTCCATCAGAGCTTACTGAGATCTCGGGTTCGAAACCCGGCCGAGGCTCTTAGGTTTTTTATCTGAGAGGTGTAAAAACCATCGGATTTGACATTAAGGAATGTCAGGAAAAATTTAGGACTCCCTCTGTAGAGTCGGGCCCTTGTCCATCAGAGGGCTCTTTCGTCGCTCTATAGGCGATATGACCTATATTTTTTTCACAACTCTACAATTCTCTTATTTATTTTTTGTTTTTACTACGTAGGAACAAATTGTAAACGTTTCGGGATTTACTCCCATCAACAGTATCCATAATTTATTTGTTGATCTTTCTTGTTAATAATAAAGAATAGAAAGTAAATGATGGGTGCTGAGCTTTAACATTTTTGCAGAGACACTGTGAAACACTTAATATAAAGTAAAGAAAAAAGTACCTTTTTTAAAATATACTATTGTCTATTTCACAAAATATATATAATATGGGAGTACTTTCGGTATTGCTACCATCTTCAGTCACGACTTAACAAATACTAAATGGACTCCATATTTAAGACATAACTGTACAGGAGGGACAGGAAAAACCCCGTGGGGGCTGAAAGAAGGGAACCGTTTGGATTGTAAACTGGTTGAACTTCCATTTAGAAATTTGTTAAGTGGCTGAAGATGGTAGCATTACCGAAAGTACTCCCATATTATAGGTTAGGTTAGGTTTTATGACTCATGCCCGGGCTTTAACAACGAGGTCATATCGCCTACTACCAAAGCGCTCTTTCGTCACTCTGGTGGACATGAGCCCGACTCTACTGTGGGAGTCCTAAATTTTGCCTACCCTAAATTTTTATTCACCTAGGGTAGGGATCTTTAACGAGTACCTGACATCGTACAGGCTCGGGACCATCGCTTAACGTCCCATCCGAAGGACGGCGTGCTTAAGTTTATTCTACCTCCCAAATAAAATAAACTAAGGGCCTCGGTCGGGTTACGAACCCACGACCTTGAGCTCAGAAGTCAAGCACGCATACCACTGAGCTACCGGCGCCCTCGAGAAAATATTATATATAGAATGATTTATTACTAACAATAAACATCTGTGAGAGGTAAGACTATCTTATATTTGACATCCTGTGAAATAAACATAAACATAAAAATAAAATAATAATTAAAATAAAATAAAATGAACATGAAAGCTCGAGTGATCCTCCCTGCCTTCTCGCCCCGCCTTTCACTGTCCAGCAGTGGAGGCAGGCCAAGAAGGAAAGGAGAGTTGAAGGTAAGAGGCTTACATGAGGGGAGAATCTGGTCATCATCGGCACTCCCTAAATATTTTTGCTACAGTAGCAGGTCTCTCGGCCAGCGCCTCCTCAGTCTTGGGGGGGATTATCTCATGAAGAAATGTTGAAATTTCCAAACAATGTCTATATTGTATCGTGTTAGGAAGACCATTCGCATTCCAATTTAAGTTAAGTTTTGATCCTACTACGAAACTACGGCTGACTACTAGAAGAAAGTACGAGTATATTATCTAGTAGTGTGGAGATGAAGGATTTAATTTTGTGAATGAAAGGTTTAATTATACTTAGTAATAAGTGAGACAAGTCTGATGAAGGGTCTTGTTCGTTAAGTTGATGAGGGTGCTTTCTGGGGTCTGTGTGTGATGTCTGCTCAACCAAGGGTTTGTTTAACTTCTGGCTGGAGTGTTTTCTTGTGAGTGTGGAGAATTTTCCGAGGCTGATTGGGAACTTAGCCTAGTTAGATTTGCATTTGTTCTTGCGTTGTTGGGATGTGTTTTCTGAGTGTGAATTTCTGATTGAACTTTTAAGAAAGTTTCACACAGCCTTCTATTTTGCCTGCGCTGTATATATTTGAAACATTAATGGTTATTAGAAAAATAAAATTGTTTTCCCTCTCAACAATAATTGTGGGGCAAAAGGAAATGTGCTTTTACGATGTGTTGAAGTCCAATGCTAGGGAGCCATGGTGGCCGTGCGGGCTAGAGCGTAGGGCTTTGGTCGCATGGTCTCACCTTGGTTTGCGGGTTCGAATCTCGTCCGGGAGTGAGTTTTATTTCGTAGATAAAACTTCCTCCCGGGGCCATGGATGTCGTAAATAATTAGGTAAAACACCATTAATAAGAGTCATGGATAATATGCATCCTACATAAGGCCAAAAAAAAAGAGTCCAATGCTCCTTCAGCAGCAAACAACGAAGATTTCGATATGACAGAAACCCAACTTGAAGATGCATTAACTTCATGTTTATTAACATTTTAGTATAAACATTTAAATAAAATAATTTTTTCCGTGTTTTTTAATGAAAATAATATTTTTCTTTCAATTTTTTAATCCCTGATTTTATTTATCTCTTTATTTCTACAGGCCAAGCCTATTACTACACAAAATAAAATGGTTCACAAATAACCTCATAAAATACTTCGTAATAAAACCTAAAGTAAAATAAATTATTTTGATATGTACAAATATAACAATTATTTAAAAAGGAAAAAAAAAGTGAATAAAAAAAAAAAATGAAATATTTTTTATTTATTTTATTTTTTTGGCTTTATGTACGGTGCATATTAGCCATGTCAATGTGTTATATCTACTTATTTACGACATCCATGGCCCCGGGAGGGAGTTCTATCTACGAAATAAAACTCACTCCCGGACGGGATTCGAACCCGCAAACCATGGTGAGACCATGCCAACCAAAGACCTACGCTCTAGCCCGCACGGCCACCATGGCCCAAAAAATTATGAAATTTAATGTTTTTGATATATTTTCTTATTAAAATATTTTTAGCATTTTATTTTATATTTTTATTACAACGATTTCCCATAATTTTCGCCAGTTTTGTACAAGTTGGTGCAATAAAGAGGCAACTCCAACTTTCAATTTTGCGCTTTTCGCTCTGCAAAAATGGAGGGGGGATCATAATGACATGGAAATATTGCATTTGGAAGTATCTAAAAGGAGGATAAAGAAAATGCATAATTTAAAAAAATACATTTTTTAAAACGTTTTTTTCGATTATCCCAACATTTTGCAGAAACGGAGCTGCCTCCTTCTTGCTCCAAACCCGTCAATTCTAGTCTTGATTACGATACCAGGAACAAAGGACTATTTCGAATAACTAAACATTGCTCTTCTCTTTTTGAAAAAAGTATAACTTATAAAGGAATTAATTTTTTTAATGATAAGATAAGATAAGATAAACTTTTTATTGCACAAAAGATTACAATCCTCATGGCAATGAGTGGGTTTTTTTTTTTTTCACAAAATAAATAACAAAAGAAGTGTAAATGAAACAATTCGAAAATTATATAAAACAAAACAACACAGGAATAAATTTAAAAAAAATTATAATAATAATAAAATATATATCCATCTTACAAGCACAAATTAAATTAAATTATTCTTTATTTTTAAAGCAACCGAAAAAAATAAAAATAAATCGTTAATTTCTCTAACTTTTAAATTATTTAAAATATGTACAAATGTTTCTGAGTTATATTCTGGTCTATTGGTGAGATGATTGTGGAGAAATGCTTGCCTGGGGATACACAAGGAGGGACAATTGAGCAAAAAATGTATGAGATCCCTCCAAGTAATATTCTAAAATTTTTATTGGTATTGTAGAGACGGATTTGAGCTAGAAGTCGGCGTTTTTCAATATGGCAGTTTATTGAAAGATAGCTTTCCTGAGGTCCTAAAGCACTGACCAATCGGTAGAGGGAGTTGTATTTAGAATTTACTATTGAATTTATATCGAGACAGACCAGATGATTCCTCATAGCTGCTACCAAATCACCACGGAGGGGCCGGATATTAGAAATAGAGGGGCCGTCCAGAAGGTGGTCAGCCCCGATCAAGGCCAGGTAACACCTGAGTTGGGTGACCCAGTTGAAGGGCAAAACAAAGTTTCGGCTGAGTTGGGCAAGGCGAAGGTAACAGAGTCTTGGGAGACGGTCCTCCGACATGGCCAGGAGTTTCTGCCACCAGCCCAACATCCTGCTGAATATCTTCACTTTAGTGTAAACCCGGCCTGTTTCCATTCTAACATAGGCGCTGGGGGTGCTCACTGGAAGCCCTAGAACTGACTTAAAGAAGCCCAGCTGACCCCGCTCAACTACCTCCACATACTCACACCCCCAAACCTCGGACAGGTACAGTAGTACACTCTCAGCTATCGAGTCGAAAAGGTAGCATTTCGCCTCCCAGGAATCAGATCTCGTGGATCTTAACAGATTCATTACTGCTAATTTTTTTAATGTCCTTCCCCACTTCTTGAAGACAGTAAGACAATAAAAAAAAATTTAAACTTCAACATAAAAATATTTATGTTAGAGAAAACATCTTTTCGGAAACGGACTTTTTTTTCTCATTGTTCAAAAACAATAAAATAACCAAAAAAAAACGTGCTTCATATTCAAAAACATTATCTGATACATAACTTTCATTTTTATTTTTTATGCAGAGTTTCTCCATAAATATCCTCTCTAAGCTCTGTCGAATCTTCGTTTTAATCTAACATTTTTTATTATTTATAAACTAATCTATTTTTTTTTTTGTATTATTACCATTTTATTTATTTCATTTATTTATTGTTCTTTTGTTTTCTTTCTCTTTAGTCCTTTGTTTCGAACTTTGTGATCTGAGGAAGGAGCATAAAAACGTCCCGAAATGTCGTCGAGAAAAAAAAAAAACTTCTGGTAAAGCTATAAAAAATTATTATCTTAATTTTAATTAAATTAAAAAAAATATTTATTGTATTAATATTGTTATTTTTTTACTCATATTTTCAAGTATTTATTTATTTATTTCATTTTATTTTTTAGTAGTCTAGTTAATTCTAATCCATGTGTTTCAGACTAAGAGTTAATATTTTTTTATGAATCTAATTAATAGTGTTATAATACAGTTATGTATCTATTAAGTTATATGTATCTTAATATATATATATATTATTATAATATATATTATTATAACGACAATTGCGTGATGGACATCATGATCAAAGCATACTTGACACATTTGGATCAATGTTGTTACTATAGTGTAACACGTAACACTGACAGGACACAGTGGAGTGGGGCCTTTGTCCTTGTTCAGTAGTCTGGTTATACAGAGGACTGAGGACTGGCTATGACGGCATTAGTTCGACTTGTATTTCTGTTTAAGAGTATGCAACCCCTCAGATAACAAAGGAAAAACTTTTATTCTCGTATTTGACGTCGTTTTTTTTTTTTAGTAAAATTGGTAAATTCTCTCTTAATTCTTCAGATGTGATAAGGGATATTTTAATTTTTTATGTGGCATTGTTTTGATTCGAAGGGAAATGTGAAATTTTTAATATCTGTCACTTTTTGAAAATCATCAACTTTTACATGGAAAAATCGTGAAAGTTTATGTTTTTTTTTTTCTGTATATGGAGTGGTGTTGTTAAACTAAGGGCCTCGTGTTGTTTGTGGGTACGGTGGAGTGGATGGCTTACCTATTCCGTTTGGTTTGGTTATATCTTGTCTCCGATGAAGGATCTCCGGCAGCCGCTAAGACAGGTCAGGATGATTTCGGTTCTAAGTTACCTCAAGTTTTACTTTGAGGATATCTGGTTGCCATTTTTCATGTTGAGAGGTTTCTCAGTCAAGCGGACTTAAAGGTTCATGCTCACCCCTAAGCAGCCTGAGTTAAAAGTAAGATCATTTTCCTAACCATTAATCTTTAAATAAATTTTGAATTAATATAAAAAATAATTTTTTCAGTAAACAATTTTTTTTTCTTGTTTAATCAAACAAAAGTTGAAACAGCTGTTCTCTGGAAGAAGGACGCTATCTACAGAGCAAACAGGGTTAGTAACTCGTTTTTCCAGTTTATTGAAGCGTAAATCTTAAATGAGGAGAAGATGTTGGTTTTTATAAACGCTTACTTTATTAGCTATAGTAACTCATGCCCGGGCTTTAACTTCGAGGTCATATCGCCTACTACCAGAGCGCTCTTTTATCACTCTGGTGGACATGAGCGCAACTCTATTTTAAATTTTGTCTACCCAGTTTATTCACCTAGGATCTTTAACTAGTACCTAACATCGCACAGGCTCGGGATCATTGTTTATTGTCCCATCCGAAGGACGACGCGCTCAAGATTTACTGCTTTCTTTATTATTATAAATTCTAATTTAAATAAGAACATTTTCAAATTAAAAGCTACATAATTGAATTCAACGATACGGACATTTATATGTATTTCCTGTAATTGGCTTACACAAATGTCACATTTCACAATTTAGCTAAAAATTCGATATTGTCATTTAAGATAAATAGTAAATATTTTCAATTTAGTAAAAAATTGTTTGATCACTGCCAAAACAGATTTTTTATTCATTCAAATTTTTGGTTTTTATACTTTTTAGTGTTTCGTGCCAAAATGAGCAAAACGGAACACTTATGGAATCACTTCGGTGTCCGTGCGTCCTTCTGTCACAGGCGATTTTCTCTGAAGCTATTCGACGCATAAAATTTGAAATTTAGCACAGAAATAAGAGTGTGGTGGCCCAATTATAGACGTGAAGAATAAAAAGTTGAATTTTGATTCTGGGGGTTAATTTGAGGGGGTGAATTGCAAAATGGAAAAAAAAACATTTTTTCAAGGGCATTGTGTAGAGTGACAAATGAAAGCTCATTGAAGCACGAATTCAACAATGAATATATATGATGTATTTTTTATGAACTTTTCGGGAAAAACGCTTACAAATTGCTGTCCTCCACCCTTATCACAAACAATTAAATTGTTTATAACACTTGATCGTGCTAGAATTTTTCAACCCTGATAATTTTGGCTCAATCCACAACTAATTCTCAATGTTTATGATTTTTTCAGATTTTTGTGAGCATCCTTTTGCTGATAAGGGTGGAGGACAGCAATTTGTAAGCGTTTTTCCCGATCCTCATAACTGGGGGGCTGATGGCACGGAACACTAATTGTGATAGTATAGTTTGCACTTGACCGAGTTTTAATTTCAAATTTATATAAAAATTTAGAAAACTAGCTCCCTTAAATTGTAAAACACTATAAAACAGGAGGATGTAAGGCCTCAGTGGCCTCTTACATATATACTTTAGACCAGGGGGGGGGGGGGGGGGGGGGGGGGGGTGAAAATCAATGCTAAAAGAGAGTGTCACTAGTTTTTTTGGTTCAGGCTGGGGATTGTGTTCCATTGGGGCCTTGCAATTTCCTTCAACGATTTTACCATGGAGTTTATTTTCTGTTTATTTATGTTATTCTGTGCTTAAGACCCAGTAAGCCTTTTTCAACAGCTCAACTTACATATATAATAATGTAAGTAATTTATCTAAAGATTTCCCATAATTCTTTTCTTTAAAAAAAAGTCTAACTAATTTTAAATTATTAAACAAGTGCTACAAAAATACAAATAATATATTTTAATGAAAATTGAAATTTATGAGTTTTGATTTTCAAAATTCGAGCCCCCGCTCATTTTGTGATCAATTTGGATGAAACTAGGTGCAAAATATTTGTGAAAGCTGGCTTTTTATCAGATAACTGCGGGTTTCACTAACAAGGTATTATATGCCAGTGGCAAAAATAGTCAATATATTGACTTTGGACCACTTTAGGCCAAAATGACAACACTTTTGGCTAAAAAAAATATTGAATTCGTAATCAGCGACCCAAAAAAACATTCATTTAAGAGTTAACAAAAACTTGGACAAAAAAATTAAATTTTAAAAATTTTCGCGGGATTTTGGCAGCTGTCAAATGGCATATAATACCTTGATTGTGAAACCCGCAGTTACCTGATAAAAAGCCAGCTTTCAAAAATATTTTGCACCTAGTTTCATCCAATATGATCAAAAATTGAGCGGGGGCTCGAATTTTGAAAATCAAAACTCATAAATTTTACACTGTGCGCCAGTAGCTCAGTGGTATGCATGCTTGCCTTCTGAGCTCAATTTTATGGGTTCGAAACCCGGCCAAGGCCCTTGATTTATTTTATCTGGGACGTAAAATAAACTTGAGCACGCCGTCCTTCGAATGGGATGTTGAGCGTTGGTCCCGAGTCTGTACGATGTCAATGTACTCGTTAAAGACTCCTACCCTAGGAGAATAAAAATTTAGTGTAGGCAAAATTAAGGACTCCTATAGTAGAGTCGGGCTCATGTCCACCAGAGTGACGAAAGAGCGTTCTGGTAGTATGCGATATGACCTCGTAGTTAAAGCCCGGCCATGAGTCATATTAACTAACTATAAAAAAAACACCACATTGTTCATATAATAATAAATAGAGGGCGCCGGTAGCTCAGTGGTATGCGTGCTTGACTTCTGAGCTCAAGGTCGTGGGTTCGTAGCCCGACCGAGGCCCTTAGTTTATTTTATTTGGGAGGTAAAATAAACTTAAGCACGCCGTCCTTCGGATGGGACGTTAAGCGATGGTCCCGAGCCTGTACAATGTCAGGTACTCGTTAAAGATCCCTACCCTAGATGAATAAAAATTTAGGGTAGGCAAAATTTAGGACTCCCACAGTAGAGTCGGGCTCATGTCCACCAGAGTGACGAAAGAGCGCTCTGGTAGTAGGCGATATTTTATTTATTTTTTTTTTTTTGCTTTATGTACGTTGCATATTAGCCATGTCAATGTGTTATATATAATTATTTAAGACATCCATGGCCCCGGGAGGGATTTCTATCTACGAAATAAAACTCACTCCCGGACGGGATTCGAACCCGCAAACCATGGTGAGACCATGCGTCCAAAGCAGTAGGCGATATGAACTCGTAGTTAAAGCCCGGGCATGAGTCATAAAACCTAACCTAATAATAAATATTAAAATATGATAGCAATTTATTTTTAATAGTTGTATAGTATTTATGAAGTTAGTTAATGATAATTTATAATTAATAGACAATAATAATTATTGTTGGTTGTATTTTTTTCTCACCATTAAAGAAATTATTTCTTTAATGGTGAGAAATAAATACAACCAATATGGTGTATTAACAGTTACTAACGTTACCTTTTGAGTTTATGTTTTCTAAAATAGATTTATATTGTTTACAAACAACTCACAAAATAGAAAAAAAAAACAAAAAAAAACAGTTTATCATGTGTTTATTTTAGGGTTGAGGTTGAATTATATAAGAGCCTTTCAGTTGACAGAATGACGTAACTCCTTATTTGTTTATATTGTTCAACTACGTTGCCTTTCTTTTGAATCCAATTGAATGTTTTTAAAACCAATATTATTAATCA
The DNA here is from genome assembly GCA_963662175.1 of Aradus depressus. Lineage (NCBI taxonomy): Eukaryota > Metazoa > Arthropoda > Insecta > Hemiptera > Aradidae > Aradus > Aradus depressus. The sequence goes on from OY759224.1 coordinate 5,878,953, forward strand.
TACAGAAGGTCCCAAGCCTATCAATAGCTCAAAACTTATAAATATTTTATTATTGAACAGTAATTAAACAATATAAAATTGATTTAATATTGTTGCCTATTTTTTAAGAGAAATTTTTGGCAGGTGGCCAACCCAAATGATGTTGCGGACCAGTTTGGAAATGCATTATAATCCCGCGGGCCGCATATTAAATTATATATCCCCATATTAGATTTGGAGGCATTACAAACATTTTTTGGAGTGAAAATTTAAAACAGAATGAATTATTATTATTTGTTTTTATTATTATTTATACATATAAACATAGATAATATATTAAATGAAATGATCGAATAATATTTAATATTGCAAGGCAGCACAAAAATACTTACTGTCAGCACAAAACGAACACAATTCATTTGATTTTACTTAATTCAGAAATATTAAAGCGGGTGCCAACTTGACGTACCACTGTCTGTGCTGCGAATGGGTGCAGGGCTCACTTCTGATACATAGTCTAACCCGAGGTTTAAACAAAATTTATATATTAACATTGATGACGTTATCCGGACGCCCGGACACTGAAAAACGAAAAAAGAAAAAAAAAATATTTTTTGCCAATTTTGACCCTTCAAAACTTTGTCAAAAATTATTTTTTTTGACTATTTTTTTTTTTTTTTTTTGTTCAGCTCAGAGTTCTCCAGACGGCTATGTCGGAAAAAATATCATTTTGTTAATGAATAATATATTTTTTTCGAAGATGGAAGTGACAGTGATGGAATTATTAGGGAAGATGGTGTAATCATGGACAACCAGCTCAACTAGAGTCAGTTGTGGAGCAGATGTTGGATATGGGGATGAGGTTCGTCCATATCGACTGCGGATATCCAATGTGTACCAAATCCTCCTGCAGGGACGACTGTTGAAGAACAAGAAATGTGTTGGGGAAGAACGGATACCTGTGAAGATCGTTCTGCAATAAATTATTAAGTATACTTCATGTATACAATTATTTCATCCCAATATTGGTTAGGTTTTATGACTCATGCCCGGGCTTTAACTACGAAGTCATATCGCGCTCTTTCGTCACTCTGGTGGACAGGAGCCCGACTCTACAGTGGGAGTCTTAAATTTTGCCTGCCCTAAATTTTTATTCACCTAGGGCAGGGGTCCTCAACGAGTACCTGACATCGTAAAAGGTCGGGACCATCGCTTAACGTTCCATCCGAAGTACTGCGTGCTTAAGTTTATTTTACCTCCCAGATAAAATAAACTAAGGGCCTCGGTCGGGTTTCGAACCCAAGTTCTTGAGCTCAGAAGGCAAGCGCGCATATCACTGAGCTATCTCTCAGTCCAATAAATAATGTTAATGTTTATATACTAGTAAATGACCACTTCACATTGTCTACTGGGAGTCAGGGCTATTTTAAAACAAGACAAGGAAGATAACAATAAATAGTTCTGATAATGTTTACCTATGATTGGAGTTAAGGAAATGTTTTCACTGAAGTACGTGTTACAAGATAGTGATTCATAAAAAATTACCCATCATATTTCTACATTTAAAAACAAATAATATTCTATCCAAACAAAGACAACATCCTGAGCGAGCACACGTTTTAAAAAAAACAAAACATAATATTTTTTAAACAAAACACACCTATATACACAAACAACAACCGGGTTTCATGTTATCATTTTCCAAATATTTAAGTATAGTTTCGTTTATATATTTTTTCATTTCCACGATTATACAATACAGTGTTAGAGCCACCCTAATGAGCGATTACATAACTTCCCCTATAATTCGTATAACTGAGGTAGTAATAACAATAATAATAATAATAATAATTTTTATTGTTTAAAGGGATCACCCCTATACAATTGTATAGTGACCATTACATTTCCAAAATTATAGATTGATCAGCTGAACAATAATGACATTGTAGCGGGCCACAAGTTAAATATCTCCTAAACGGTTAGAGATATCAAAATTGTGCATAGGACTAAAGTTGTAGCACTCGCCAAGAGCTATAGTATGGCTTCCTCAAAAAGACATAAATGACCCTTTTAATTGCTCAAACAGTCCTTCGAAGGGCGGGGTTCCCTTTTGACCCTTAAATTTCATTACATTTTATTAAAGTACTGGAGAAACAAGGAAGAACTGTGAAAACAGATTTTTGATACGTCAAGTAGTTCTCGGAAAAATAACGTTTGAAGTTGCACGTTTTGTTATTTTGAAGTTATACAGCTTTAGTCCCATGCACAATTTTGATATCTCTAAAGAGTGTTGGGTGATGTCACGTCCCTATGTTTGAGCAGAACGTTTAAGGATGCTAGGAAATTTGCTAATTCAATGTTTTATTTAACGTTTTTGTGAACTTTTGTTTGTTTAAACACGTAAACAAATTGTCTCAAGAAAATTTACCTTTTTATTATTTGAAAAGTTATTTATACCCATAAAAGTGAGCAAAATTACTTACTTTTCACCCAAGTTACGGGTGAGAATGAAGCCCAACATCAACTCGCCCGAAAAACCGGTCAACACGAAAAATGGACTCACGGATAACCTCAAAGCACGACTGAACAATACAGGTAACCCAGATCAGTCGAACTCACCCCGACTAGTGAGCCAGCCGAAGAGACCCTGTCCCCCAGAAGAAGACATGGAGTTCCCAGCACTCCCGGAGTCAGCCATGCAGCTAGACGGAGAGCCCTCACCGGGGGCCAGCCACACCCAGCCCAAGCGGAACAGGTACGCAATTCATTCCACTATACCCACGCACAACACATTCGCGCCACTCGCAGCACTCATCACCGACCAACACACTAACGATACCACCCCACAGACCGAAAAACAACTTAAAATTCCCCCAATTTTCCTTTGTGAAGCCGACGATTTTCAAAAAGTACTGACAGACATTAAAACTATCACAACATCTCCCTTCGAAACAAAACAATGCCACAAAAAAATTAAAATATCCCTTATGACATCTGAAGACTTTAGGAAACTGACCAAATTTTACCAAACAAATGACGTAAAATACTATACTTTCCTGAACCCCGAGGATAGGAAACTTTCCGTTGTTATCCGAGGGGTTCCATACTCCCTGACTGAAACCGAAATACAAGACGAACTAACCCCGACATACCCAGTCCTCAGTGTAACGAGGCTACTGAACAAGGACAAAGGCCCCACTCCACTGTCTGCTGTCGAGCTCCAGAATACTCCGGAGGGGAAAGCGATTTTTCAATTATCTCGTCTCTTTTACACTATAGTGACTGTCGAACCGCGGAAGAGGTCTCAACGCATTGTGCAGTGCACGAATTGCCAGCAAGTGGGACATAGCAAGAACTTCTGCCACCTTGACCCAAAATGTGTCAAGTGTGCAGGAGATCATCATTTCACAGCTTGCTCATCATGTACTCTCCAAGAGTCTCCAAAGTGCTCTAACTGTGGTGGAAGCCACCCCGCCAATTATAGAGGCTGTGAAACCCTCTTAAAACTTCAATCACGAATCACACACAGAAAACACATACCAACCCACATTCATGACACAACAAATGCAAATCCCCAACCAGTCTCAGAAAATCCTCCACAGACACAGCAAAACATCCCCTCAGGAGCTAAATCAAACCCTTGGTTTACCCGGAGCAGACACCACACACAGACACCAGCAAGCACCCCTCATCAAACTAACCTCAACGAACAAGACCCCTCATCAAACCTATTTGACATACTACTAAATTTAATTAAACCTTTCATTCCCAAAATCAAATACTTCATTTCCACAATACTCAATAACATACTTTCTTCCAATTATGGTCAGCCCTAATTCCACAGTTGATCAAAATTTAACAATCCTAAATTGGAACGCGAATGGGTTGAAAGCAAAGCAACAATCTTTCAGTAACCTCCTAACACGATACAACATAGACATAGTTTGCCTAACAGAAACACACTTCAAAGCGACAGACACATTCAGACTGACAGGATAGGTGACATACAGACGAGACAGACAAACCCGAATAGCCTCTGGAGGAGTAGCTGTTTGTGTGAAGAAAAAAATAAAGCATTCCCATCTACTTCTTCCTGAACTGGAGCACCTGGAGGCTGTCGGGATTCAACTGACACTCACCAACAACAGACGACTCAACATCATCTCGGGATACCAACGACCAAACTTAAGAATAAAACAGACAGATCTAGAACACATTTTTACAGGAGACGCGACTGCACTTTTCGGGGACCTCAATAGCAAGCACACAATCTGGGGCTGCTGCAGAAGAACCAATAACAATGGGGTCAGACTTTTGTCGGCCACAAACAACCTCGGTGTTCAGGTCTCAGCCCCAGACGAACCAACCTTCTACCCGTCATAACACAGATATCATCCAGACATCCTAGAAATCACACTTATACAAAATTTCACATTCCCAATATATCACGAGACACTAACAGAACTCGATTCAGACCACGTCCCCGTCCTTAACACATTCACAGCACACAAACACTACACCGAACCGCTTCCACGACTTATAACAGGAAAAATTGATTGGAAAACTTTTCAATGGGAAATGGATCAAACTCTTGAAATTCCAATCTACTACAATCACACAGACGACATAGACTGGGCAATACAGACATTCACACAAACTGTTTACACATCTGTTCACAATGCTACATATCACCACTTCAAAGACAGACGACCACATATACATGACTCCATTCCCACTCAAATCCTAGCACTAATTCACGAAAAAAACACGGCTCGCAAACGCTGGCAAAGAACAAGAAGTGATGTAGATAAAAGAGACCTCAATCTCTTGACCCGACGGGTGAGATGGGAGCTCGACAACCACACAGAATTTGTAAGTACAGGGCTTACTTGACCGACATGATCCCCGGCGATAGTAGTCTCTGGAAAGAAACCCGACGAATTTTGAGACAAAACACATCCTTGCCCCCACTGACAGACGGACATCACACAGTGACGAGCGACGAAGACAAATGCGAAATCCTGGCAACACACCTCGAACAAAAGTACCGCACACACGACACTGCTAACACAGACATGAACACTACAGTACACACATATCTATCCATACCGACACAAACTGTTGAAAATTTCATCAAGTTCACCACTCCCTCAGAAATCACAACATTAATAACAAACTTAGCAAACAACAAGGCCCCCGGTGAGGATCTCATTCCGAACATAGTGCTGAAGAAGCTGCCACCCAAGAGTATAGCCTTTCTAACAGGTCTGTTCAACGCATGCCTGCGATGCAGCTATTTTCCTCGAAATTGGAAAAACGCGGTTGTAATCGTCTTCCATAAACATGGTAAGCCCAAGCAAGAGCCGGACAGCTATCGGCCTATAAGCCTTCTGAACTCGTTGTCGAAGATCTTCGAACGACTAATATTGAGAAGACTGGGTTCTCACCTGGAAAGCGCAGGAATTGTTCCAGCTCACCAGTTTGGTTTCAAACATAATCATTCATCTGTGCACCAGCTACAGAGGGTCTCGGAAAAGATTGTGAATGGTTTCGAACAGAAGACATATACAACCTCTGTCTTTTTAGATGTAGCTTCCGCGTTCGACTCGGTGTGGCATGAAGATCTCCGCTATAAGCTGAGGAAGACATGGGCTCCACAGTACTTGGAAAAGATCGTTGATTCCTTTTTGGAGAACAGGACGTTTCAAGTGCAGGTCAACAACATCCTCAGCTCCAAGCGTAGTATTCTGGCGGGAGTGCCACAGGAAGCTATCCTCAGTCCCCTCCTCTTCAGCTTATACTGCTGCGACATCCCCGAGCTATGTAATACCACTCTAGCACTATACGCAGACGACACACTACTTATGTGTCAACATGAAGACCTCCAGACAGCAGTTGACATGTTACAAACTTCTCTCAACCACGTCTCCAGCTGGTTCGCTCGATGGAAGCTTCAGTTGAACGCCAGTAAAACAGAAGCGAAGATTTTTGCCCTTCGCCGATTTTTTACAGAGGACCAGAGTAGGCTGCCGGTTGACGGACTTCCCATTCCATGGAACCCTAAAGATCAGGCTGTCCGGTACCTTGGTGTATTCTTAGACACACGGCTCACATGGAAACTTCACATCAACACAAAACTTACACAAGCATACACCCGTTTAAAACATCTCTATCCACTCATTAACCGCAACACACCCCTCAAACACTCTTGCACACTGCTCCTGTACAAAGCGTTACTTCTCCCATTGTTAACATACGCCTGTCCAATATGGCATGGCGCCAGTCCTTCACTCACAACACAACTACAAACATTTCAGAACAAAATTCTTCGTGTGTCTCTGAATGCACCATGGTTTATCCGAAACAGCCAACTCCATGAGGAACTGGGAGTTCCTCGGGTCGCAGCCTATTTAAGGTCCTTAGTAGATAACTACCACGGAAGACTAGGCCTGTGTTCTGGAGCAGCCCACTACAATCTTGGCCAACCTACTCTCCACAGAAGGCTCAAACCAAGATTATACCAAGACATTATTATTAATTAATTTTATTTTATATTTTCCATTTTATACTTTGTGTGAAGAACCAAGATGTTCTGGTCCAAATAAAGTGTGTTGTTGTTTTGATATCTCTAACCGTTTAGGAGTTATTTCACTTGTGTTCCGCTTATCTGGGCCACCCTGTATATATGTATATATATATTTTAAATATGAGTTTGAAACCCAGGCCCTCAGTTTATTTTATCTGGGAGGTAAAATAAACTTAAGCACGCCGTCCTTCGGATGGAACATTAACCGATGGTCCCGAGCCTGTACGATGTCAGGTACTCGTTAAAGACCCCTGCCCTAGGTGAATAAAAATTTAGGGTAGTCAAAATTTAGGACTCCCACAGTAGAGTTGGGCTCATGTCCACAAGAGTGACGAAAGAACGCTTTGGTAGTAGGCGATATGACCTCGTAGTTAAAGCCCGGGCATGCGTCATATTAACTAACTATATTTTAAATAATTTTTAATATGTCACATCGACGTCAGGGTCATTAGCGACAAGTATTGTTTGTCTAAATCTCCTCGTAGAATTTTGCGTCAGTCAATACAGTGTTTATTTATATCATTATTTTTAAGTAAATACAGAGTGGCCCAGATAAGCGGTCCACAAGTAAAATAACTCCTAAACGGTTAGAGATATCAAAATTGTGCATAGGACTAAAGTTGTAACACTTGCCGACAGTATGGCGTCCTTGAAAAGACAAAAATTACCCTTTTAATGGCTCAAACAGCCCCTCAAAGGGCGGGGTTCCCTTTTGACCCTTAAGTTCCATTACATTTTATTAAAGTACTAAAGAAACAAGGAAGAACTGTGCAAACAGATTTTTGATACGTCAAGTAGTTCTCGGAAAAATAACGTTTAAAGTTGCACGTTTTGTTATCTCGAAGTTATACAACTTTAGTCCTATGCAGAATTTTGATATCTCCCACCGTTTAGGAGTTATTTCACTTGTGGCCCGCTTATCTGGGCCACCCTGTGTATTTATATATATATATTTTAAATATGGGTTTGAAACCCAGGCCCTCAGTTTATTTTATCTGGGAGGTAAAATAAACTTAAGCACGCCGTCCTTCGGATGGGAAGTTAAGCGATGATCCCGAGCCTGTACGATGTCAGGTACTCGTTAAAGACCCCTGCCCTAGGTGAATAAAAATTTAGGGTAGTCAAAATTTTTAGGACTTAGAGTTCTCTGGTCGTCTAGTAGGCGATATGACCTCGAGGTTAAAGCCCGGGCATGAGTCATAATAACTAACTATATTTTAAATAATTTTCAATATCGCAGTATCGCATCGACGTCAGGATCATTAGCGACGAGTATTGTTTGTCTAAATGTCCTCGTAGAGTTTTGCGTCTTGTAGAAAGTGGATGAGTCCATCGGAGAGTGTTTGGAGTGTTTTATTCATGTGAGTCGGCAGTTTCTGTTTCTCTCGTGCCAGTTTTAGTCTTCAAGATGTTTGGAGGTTTCCATGGCTTGTTTTATTCTTCAGAGTTTGTTGTCTTCCATTAGCTAAAATGCATTGATGTTGCCTTTCAATGGCTTGAGAGGCACGAGGAAGCACAAGTGGTCCAGCTATTTCAAATCAAAAAAATAACAGATTTGGCTTTGACAAAAAAATGTAAGATGATAAAGCAGAAGAAGATTGATGATTTTTTCAAACTCACGTAAATAAAATGTGTTATGTACATAATGTGTTCGTTTATGCATTGTATTTATGTACATACTGTAAGTACCAACTTGTAATTTTTATTGTAAAAACATATCCTTAAAGTAACATTGGATACTTAATTGATTTGTTTCCTATTTTTTAATATTATATTTTTTTCAATTTTTTTAAAATTCAACATTGATTATAAGAACTTTCGATTATCCGAACCACCTCTGGTCCCAATTAGTTCGGATAATCGAGGTTCTACTGTGTTAAAAAAAATGGACAACAGTAGAATTACTCTGTAAATTCGGATTAAGAGAGTGAACAAAAAAAGTGGCGACCTAACCTAAGAGGAGTCGGGAGAGTGTCTGAAGGTAAGTTGATACTTTATATCAGATATTCGTAAGTAACTGATACTCTAAAATGATACCGACCAATTGTATCAGATACTTTGAGTATCAGTTTTCAAACTACGCTAATAGGGACATCAAAAACTGCTCCTTTACATGTTACTGCTCCTCAAACCTACCTGTTACAAATAAAGATGCTAAAAACTAATAAAGAAAATGTATCCAATGTATTTATTAGTACATATATTTTTTAACCCCCGACGCAAAAGGAGGGGTGTTGTAAGTTTGGTAAGTTTGAAGCCTTTGTCTGTGTGTCTGTCTGTGACATCGTAGCTCCAAGACGGCTGAAGCGATTTCAAAGCGGTTTTTATTTTGTTTCAAAAGCTGGTATTTGCGAGATGGTTCTTAGAAATCGAGTATGCCGTTTCCAAGATCTTCAGGTTTCATCACAGCCTGTGTAGGGATCTCGGCCTCTATTACAGCTAGAGACTTGGAGTTTGAACTTAAATTATAAGGCCAACAAGCTCCTCTCTCCCTATAATACTAAATGGAAGTTCAACCGGTTTACAATCCAAACTGTCCTCTTTTTCCAGCTAGAAATGTAGTTTATGTTGGTCAAACTGGAAGATATTTAAAAAGAGGGTGAAAGAACTCATATCAGAATTAGGTTTAACACTTACACAACATACAACTCAGTAAAATCAACTTTCGCACAACACAACAAAAAACAAAATACAACAAAACACCATTTTGACAGAAATAAAGGCATACAATATCTACATTTTTGTGACAAAGGTACATTACTCAATTCACTGAAACAACTAGAAATAAACAGAGCACTACAAAAGGATTTTAAGAACGATGAGGCCAATATCAAATATTCACCCCTTTTTGTCGCCAATAATATAATCCTCCAGTCTCCCTGTATACACACTTACTTCTTCAAAAAACTGTCCATTTTTATTTATGTTAGGTTAGGTTTTATGACTCATGCCCGGGCTTTAACAACGAGGTCATATCGCCTACTACCAGAGCGCTCTTTCGTCACTCTGGTGGACATGAGCCCGACTCTACTGTGGGAGTCCTAAATTTTGCCTACCCTAAATTTTTATTTACCTAGGGTAGGGGTCTTTAACGACTACCTGACATCGTACAGGCTCGGGACCATCGCTTAACGTCCCATCGGAAGGACGGCGTGCTTAAGTTTATTTTACCTCCCAGATAAAATAAACTAAGGGCCTCCGGTCGGGTTACGAACCCACGACCTTGAGCTCAGAAGTCAAGCACGCATACCACTGAGCTACCGGCGCCCTCTATATGCATATATATTTGTATTTTAATTTAGCACTTACTATTTCAATTTTTTTCTGTTATTATTAAAATTTCAATTTGAGACGAAATTTCATTGTTAATGTTTTTCATATTTACACTCAACTGTACAGAAGGGACAGGGAAAAACCTCGTGGGGGAGGAAATAGGGATCAGTTTGGATTGTAAACTGGTCGAACTTCCATTTAGTATTTCTTAAGTTGTGGCTATACCGAAAGTACTCCCATAAATTTCCCATCATTTTGAGAAATAGACAATATTTTTAAAAAATATACGTTTTTCTTTATATTTTTCCTTTAAGACTGTGACACCCTGTTCTCTAGGGAAGGCCTACCTTAAGACTGTGACACCCTGTTCTCTAGGGAAGGCCTACCTTAAGACTGTGACACCCTGTTCTCTAGGGAAGACCTACCTTAACAAACAAACACAAATATTTGAGTTGTCAATAATATAATACAATGTAGAAAATGCAATAATATTAGTAAGAAAAAAAAAAAAAAAATTTAACTATAGAATGGGATTTATAGTAGAATATATGAAAGGTTGAAAGCCATAGTGATATTCTTGACTTAAGTCTTTTACGAAATCTTTATAGGCATAACTGTTGGGAGGAAGAGTGAAGTAAGTCCTAGTTTACTTTACTAGCCGACAGAAAGCAGCATTTTCCAGACATGTGAACGGAACAGCTATTTTGATACCAGTAATAGTGGTGTGAGTCTGACTTACACCACTCTGGCTGTTACCTATTGCCATTTTCAATTCGTTCTGCTCTGTATATTGTAGTATTACATGAGAAATAAGATCTATAAGACGTAACATCATACAAGAATAAAAATAAAAATGCGTACATCCCTTTTATAATAAAAGATACACAATATATTATATTGAGGGCGCCGGTAGCTCAGTGGTATGCGTGCTAGCCTTCTGAGCTCAAGAACGTGGGTTCGAAACCCGACCGAGGCCATTAGTTTATTTTATCTGGGAGGTAAAATAAACTTAAGCACGCCGTCCTTCGGATGGGACGTTAAGCGATATTCCCGAGCCTGTACGATGTCAGGTACTCGTTAAAGACCTCTGCCCTAGGTGAATAAAAATTTAGAGTAGGCAAAATTTAGGACTCCCATAGTAGAGTCGGGCTCATGCCCATCAGAGTGACGAAAGAGATCTCTGGTAGTAGGCGACATGACCTCGTAGTTAAAGCTCGGGCATGAGTCATAAAACCTAAACCTAAACCTATTATTATATTAAGTTAGTGGCGTTAACAAAGGGTGAGAATTTTAAGCTAGAAAATTCAATTCAATTCTTTATTAGCCTTTAAGAAATACATCTTTTAGGCTCAGGGTTCGGCCTGATATATACATTATTCAGTTTAAAAAAAAGTACAAATAAATGAAAATATAAAATAATAAAATACAAAGTAATATAGAACCTAACTGTTAATAAACAAATTAAAACAAAAATAAAAATGGTATTTTATTTGAAAACTTCAATGTCCTCTAATTTTTAGCGCCCTTACTATGTATAGTATGATATTATTGAGGTTTTGGTTGTTTGCAATGTTGAAAAGGGTCTTGTGAGGTTGCGGGCTCTTTAGTGCTTCTACCAGGTACTTTTTTCTTAGTTGGCTGAAGGCTGGACACTCCATGAAGAAATGGTGGATGTCGTCCGGTCGGTCTTCGTTGCAGACACTACAGCTGTCTTCCCTGTTGAAGAGGTAGGTCACTCCTCCCACCGTCACTCTAGCCAGGCTTTCTCTACACAGCCGTATCTGAGCCAACACTCTCGTCCTCTCGATATTTGTCCTCAGCTTTAAGTAGACGTTGTAACAGTAAATATCCTTGTATGTGAGGTTATAGTTAGATTCGAGAATGTGCTGAATGTCTCTATCGCGGCTCCTTTCTTCAAATCTACTCACAATCTTTTTCTTATGCCTGCTGATAAGATCAGGGTCCTGAGTATCCCATAACCATGAATAGCCTACAGAGGTTAGGATATTCCGGAGTTGAGTCACCCAGTTGTAGGCCGGTAGGTCTGAAGGCTGCTTGCTCAGGAACAGGAGACGTTCGTAACACAGTCTAGGGTACCTGTCGGCCGGCATCTCCAGTATTTTGCTCCACCAGCCCACTGCTCTTCCGATTACGATGGCACTAAGATTGTAGCTGTTAGTCTCTACTCTCACGAAGCTGTTTGGAGTTGACTTTGGAAGCTTCAGTACTCTTTTGTAGTATCTTGTGAGCACCGTATCTAGTTTCTCCAGGTATTCCAAAGCCCATATTTCCGAGGAGTACAACAGAGTGGCCAGTGTGACTGACTCCAGCAGTTTCTTCTTGGTGTCCCAACTGTCCGATCTTGCTGCCGCTAAAGTGTGGATGGTTACTCCTGTGGCTTTGTTCGCTTTGGAAATGTAGACGTCTGCAGTTTCGCTAAATCTTCCTGTTTTTGAAAAAGGAATTCCTAGGTAAGTTTGTTTTTTTACCACTTCTATTATGTTTCCTTGGTAGTAGAATGGTGTTTGAAGTTTTTGGTTAGGACTTCTATGAAAAATGAGAATTTTTGATTTCTGGGTGTTGAGTTCTAGTAAGTTTTCTTTCAGGTAAGTGCTGAGATAATTAAGTTTGTTCTGCAAATCTTTGGGAGTATCACTAAACATTACCAAATCGTCTGCATACATTAGGAATATAATGTTAAGCTAGAAAATATGGGTATAATAACAACCAAACTCACTTAAAATTCTCATCCCTGTTAACGCCACTAATTGTTTATTATAATTGTTTATTTTTATTTTATTTATATTTCATATTTTGATATTATGTCATATAGTCCTTATTTCTCATATATACTATATACTCTATTATAAATCCCATTCTATAGTTTAATTTGTTTCCCATTTTTTTTTTTTTTTTAATTTCTTTATTTTATTATTGTACTTTTTTCATTTTATTATATTATTGACAACTCAAATATTTGTAAATGTTATGTTAAGATAGGACATGGTGTCACAGTCTTAGGTAATCTCAGGTAACCTGAGGATTGTATAAACATGACAACTTAGTAAACTTAAATGTCACTTTTGAAGTTTGTGCTGACGATGGCGTAAGCCGAAACAGGTATATGAGGCGTCTCTTTTCAAGACCGGCCATCTCCAAAAAACAAAATTTTTCAGGAAATGAAAAAAACCTGTATTTTCATAACCGTTGTCATTATTCTCTTGAAATTTTTTTTATGATATCAGTTAAGCCAGAAATTAACGGTAAGCACTTGCAGGAATTAAAAAAAATAATTAGGTAGCCAGTTATTAATTAATTAATTTTGGAGTTGGCCGGTTTTGAAACGAATTGTGTGGATATGGCCGGTTTTGAACCAAACATTTTGGAAAATTGGTAGTTTTTGGGTCATAAAATTGTTTTTTTGGTCATTCACACAAGGGAGCCATGGTGGCCATGCGAGCTAGAGCGTAGGGTTTTAGTCGCATGGTCTCACCTTGGTTTGCGGGTTCGAATTCCTTCCGGTAGTGAGTTTTATTTCGTAGATTTCCGCTTTCTAGCATTCTCAGGTGACACCTCAACAGGCGAAATATCCATTTTTAAAAAGTTTTAATAAAAAACAAACCGGATAACACGAGAAGAATCGACAAAAACAAAATAGATAGAATGTAACAGAGCTGTTATCAGTCAGAGGGCCCTAGCGGTCGCTGATGACAACTGAAGTTGGCCGGTTTTGTTCACAACCTTAAACTTCAACACATCATTTTATACGCCAAATGACCGTTTTTGAACAAAAAAAATTTACAATTCGATGCAGGGCATGATGAAGAACAACTTAAAAAAAAAAAAAACTGTTTTCTCATTTTTATGGAGATGGCCGGTTTTGAAAAGAGACGACTCTTGAATTAGACAATATAAAAGATACACATATTCTTTGTTTTTATTTAACTAAATTTATAATTATTATTGAGGCAGTCTATCAACTTTGTCGGTAAATGTTATTCTAGTAAGTCCAAGATTATCCTATGTACGAATAGGAAACAGCTCATAGGATTGCAACTACAATCCTAGGCTGCAGGTGCATTCTGCATTTAATGTTATTTGACGAAGTTAGGTATAACATCCGAAATGGGAAACTGAACAACATGGCTCTTCCAACTATATTTGATGAAGTGAGTATTCTCTTGAAACATATGGTAATTCTATGTAAATAAATATAGTCGACTCTCGATAATTTGACACTCGATAATTTGAATCTCTCGATAATTTGAAGTTTTGTCCAGGTCGATTGAAAAACACTCGATAAATTGAAAAAAATTAATGTACATTTGGTCCCCTCGGTAATTTGAAGTTGTAGCAATGGCATCTTACTCGCCAACACTATAATTTGACGTCAGTGCTCCCCAACTCTCTATAATTTGAAGTCCCCACTTCTGATGTGTCATTTGATCATGCACAGACCTGTCCTTTCTTTACATACCCTGGACTAGATTAATTGAGTTTGCAGTTTTCTTTCTTTAGTTAAATTTAAACAGCGTTTTACGAATTTTTAAAATCAAAATGAGCTCCAAAAAGAATCAATGTCTTTTAATTGGTGAGAAACTGCGTGTCCACAGTGCCCTATATGATGCTGAACTGTTGGCCTGTCAGGATGAGGACGAGGAAGAAATTGAAGAAGAGCAACCGCCAAATCTGGTCACATTGAGCGAGGCAACGTCTTCTCTTAACACTCTACGCAGAAACGAATGATGATTTTTTCTCAGCTCTCATCACTATAGAAAACTCCCTGGACAATGCAAGATGGAAGTCGCTTACTCAAAAGAAAATTACGGCCTTCTTTTCAAAATGAACATTTGCCTATAATATTTTCATTTTTTATGTTTTTGTAGTTACCGTAAATATGGTACCGATTGTACCATATATGTATGTACACATGTATTATTTTGTAAATTTTTAAATAAATATCACTTATGTATGAACGTACATAAATACTTTTAATCACACTCTTGTTTATTTGAATTTTTCCTAACTCCGTCTTGGTTATTTGAACACTTATTATTTTGAACTCTCGGTAATTTGAACTTTTCCTCTCGTCCCTTGAGTTTCAAATTATCAAGAGTCAACTGTATATGGAAATACATGTTGTCAGATAGATATCCTAGAAAAATACAACACAACACTACTTGTCAATATTTATATATACAGGGTGTCCCATAAATCATGCTAACCCCAATATTTGGCTTAATTTTTGGAATTTTTCGACTGAATTTTTTTTATCAAGTCCAATACCAGGTGCAGAATCTGAATCTAGAATACAATTTGGGTACCTATATCCCAGTAACCCAAAATCAGGAACTTATAGTGCACCTATTGTTTCTTCAATAATTTCAAATGAGAGCATATGGTTTATATCTCAGGATTTTAATGTATTTCATCAATATGAACATTTCAGTATAATGATAGAGCGTACAGGCTGCCTGAAGGATTTTTGTACACGGCCATCTACCAAACGTGAGTCTTGCGGGCAGGACGTTCGTTTCATATTCATTTGTCCTGCCGGGTAGACGTCACTCCTTCCAGCAGTACTTGGTAGGACCCACCAACGTCCTCATGTATTTCAACCTCTATTGTCTGGTGATATTCTATAATGGCTTCAATTTATACCATATTTATATGTAAACAATTATAGGGTTGAAAAAATAAATAAAAATCTTCAAATGAGTAGACAAAAAGACCTCTCATAAATAATGTTACAGTTTGAATTTTTGAATTTTTTTTTTTTTTTTCGCTAACTTATAATTAGCTGAACTTTCCATTGGTAGTCCCGGCAGTCCTGTCTAAAGGACAGAAAAACCTCTATACACTAGCAAATGTGCGTCCTGCTAGAAGGACTAACTCATCAAACGTCTGATTCCCAGGGCTAGCATCCTATGGGATAGTTCTTGTCTTCCCATGAGTCTCTCAGTCTACAGCTGGACTCATGTTACTCTACAGTTCCTTCATCCCAGTTGGATCACATGTTCTTTTTAGTCACTATATATTTTTATTTTACAAGTATTCATTCCTTTCTTTTTCATTTTATTTATTTCTTTCAGTTCCATGCCGAATACTGTAGGTGTGTGTTATTTTGGATATATAACTGTAAATAAATGTATGTATGAGGATGTGTGACACACATTATTTATTTTTTCACTCTCTCTCTCTCTCTCTCTCTCAGTGACCCTTCCTGTCATCTATATTTATTTTTGCTATTATTTTTTACTTTATAATTCTAACTTTGTTCCTCATTTACTTTAATATGATTTGTTTATCCTTATTCCTAACTGTTTCTGTTTCTTTAGTTGCTATAGGCCCTTATTTTTTATATTTTATTTTAACTTGGTTGATACTTGTATCTCTTTTGTTTATTTCTTATGTTGTTATTCATAGGGGACGTATGTCCCAGAATAAAAATTGTTTTTTTCATTTTATTTCATTTCATTAACTTCGAGGAAACTTGGATAAGCCGTTCCAGAGCTACAGCATTTCAAAATCAGAATGAATAACCCCCACACAGCACGGAAAATATATTTTAGCCATGTATTAAAATTTTTTGAAAAACATTAAATTCCGTTGAAAACTGCGCAATTTTTGACCGAGTACATACTTCATCTATACTTCATATAGCTAAAAAATTAAAACCATATGCTCTCATTTGAAATTCAAATAACTTAACACAGAAACTCTAATAACTGCTGTTGTTAAGAATGTATTGACATGAAATTTGATAAAGTCAAAGCCCTATAAGGGCCGCACCTAAAAATGTTCAGCAAGTTACGATGCACACTTCTGCAGTGCGCAACTTACCAAGCTACCCAGTAGTGGTGAGTCTCTATTTTTACGTTCTTCGACCTTTAACAAAAAAAAATTCAGGTTCAGCTTGATCCAATTTACACAGTCTATATACCATGATCAGTTTGGATTCTAAAATTTTTTGAAATTTGATGAAAATTTATGGAGTAATAATATTTTATTTAATTTGCAGATCCTGGGAAGGTGAAGTGACGTCACAGTGAGACGTGTTCAACGTCCATAAAGCCTGACGCTAGTGCACTCTACTGGCTACCACATCAAAGAGCAACATTTTCTCTTTGTAATCTCGTAGATGGCAGCACCCTATGACCATGTTATTAGATATTTGGCGACATAATATTTTTCTGTGAAATTAGTTTAGTAAGTATGATACATTTTAGTTCCTCAACTTTACGAAATATAGGAGAAGTTATGTAATCAGGCAAAATATCGGTAGTTATTGGAGGGCGCCGGTAGCTCAGTGGTATGTGTGCTTGCTTACTAAGCTCAAGATCTTGAGCTAAACTCAAGCACGCCGTCGTTCTGATGGAACGTTAAGCGATGGTCCCGAGCCTGTATGATGTCAGGTACTCGTTAAAGACTGTAGAATTCAGTTATTGGATAGCACATATGCAATATCTGCTATAGGTTCATAGCACATATGCAATATCTTTAGTAATGGTAGTTAGTTATTGGGTCGCATGTCCGGGGTTTAACTACGAGGTCATATCGCCTACTACCAGAGTGCTCTTTCGTCACTCTGGTGAGTATTAGCTCGACTCTACTGTGGGAGTCCTAAATTTTGCCAACTTATGTTTATTTAACCTAGGTTTGTATAACAAATATATTTAAGTAGTGAGGGCGCCGGTAGCTCAGTGGTATGCATGCTTGCCATCTGAGCTCAAGATCGTGGGTTCGAAACCCGACCGAGGCCCTTAGTTTATTTTATCTGGGAGGTAAAATAAACTTAAGCACGTCGTCCTTCGGATGGGACGTTAAGCGATGGTCCCGAGCCTATACGATGTCAGGTACTCGTTAAAGATCCCTCTCTAGGTGAATAAAAATTTAGGGTAGGCAATATTTACAACTCCCATAGTAGAGTACGTAGAGTGACGAAAGAGCGCTCTGGTAGTAGGCGATATGAACTTGCAGTTAAAGCCCGGGAAATTTAGTTTGAGAATTCAGAAGGCCCAATGAAAGTCAACTACTTTTTTTTAGCACAAACGTTCGATTTGTTTTGATAGTAGAGCGAAAACGTAATTAGTAAAATATATGTTTTGAATACTAAAACTTCGATTATCCAACATTTTGGTTAACTGAGGTGAAATTTAAGATCAGAGGATTAGGCGTTTTGTGAGGTAAGATGTATTGCTGTTTCTTCTAATGGGCGGGGGGTTTTCATGAGCCGGTGTACGTGACCAGTAGTCGTTGTAGTTCTAGGAAGTCAGGAAATGAAGTTCTGGGTTTAGGATGGAGTTGCTTAGACCAGGAAGTCACCGGCTGTCTTCTTGTAACTTTACTTCAGTTCAGTTTAGTTTACTTGGTTTTGGGGTTGAGTGGAGTGGGGGGTAACACCAAAAGTGTAATGAATGTATTGAAACACAATTTCATATGTAAATTTAAAACCCGATAAGGGTGACACCTATCAATTTTCAGTCAAATCGGCCAAAGGTAAGGGAGGATTAGGGGGGGGGGGGGGGGGGGGGGAGGGGAGGGGAAGCTTAATTCAGAAGTTGTAATAACTGCCAATATAACGAATATATCGATACTTTATAAGTACATTGCCGGTAATTCATCGACGACTTTTGACGTCAAAACGTCTATTCGCTCGTTAAGCACAGTGATAGCCGGTCAAACTTTCTTGTGTTACAAAATACCGTCAGATTTCAATCGATATTAACTACGAGACTAATAATGCGATAACAATGGTTGAGGTCACAATGGATAGAGCATGTCTGTACGTGTTTGTTGTGCAGTGTTTGTTTTGCCTGTGACGTTATCGGGCTAGTGTGGGCGCCGGCGGATGATTGTTGCGAATTAGCGTTGTGTAAAATTAGAAATTAGTGTAGCGTGATAACGCGTTTAGACACGACTTTGAGTCGGGTGTCATTGTAAAGAGCTTGAGGAGCACTACTAGGACTCAAAGTGAAACAATAAAAATATTCGCCGAAATATATGTAAGAATGGGTATTAAAATGAAAATTGCAAAAAAATTAGATGTCGTCTCATATGAATCGTAAATATGCGCGGAATTATAGAAAATGCAAATCAGAGGAAAGCTCGCATCAAAAGAAATTTAAAAAACTTAAAAAGGCTAGTACCGTGCAAATGCAAGAGCTACGGCAGCATCGAAAAGAAAATGAAAATGATTTAATCTGACGTTTTCACAGAAAATCTACGGCGTGGGACTACGCCTTAATGTTTTTTTATTAGTATTTTTAGAGTTAGTTAATATGACTCATGCCCGGACTTTAACTATGAGGTCATATCGCCTACTACCAGAGCGCTCTTTCGTCACTCTGGTGGACATGAGCTCGACTCTACTATGGGAGTCCTAAATTTTGCCTACCCTAAATTTTTATTCACCTAGGACAGGGGTCTTTAACAAGTACCTGACATCATACAGGCTCGGGACCATCGCTTAACGTCCCATCCGAAGGAGAGTGTGTTCATGTTTATTTTACCTCCCAGATAAAATAAACTAAAGCCGGGTTTACACTTATAGCTGGAGAGCTATATAGCTTATATTAGCCATATATATATATATATATATATATATATATATATATATATATATATATATATATATATAATATATATAATATCTATATATATAATATCTATATATATATATAATATCTATATATATATATATATATATATAATATATATAATGTATTAAATTTATGTGTGACTAGTAGTCAACCACCACCAGGGCTGACAAGGAACAGCAGCGGTAATAAAACAGAAGAAGGGGCGTTACCAGCAACCCTTCCTCCCTTCCGCGAAGTAATGACAGACCGTCAGTTCCGCGAAAGGGAATCAGGATCGGCAAGGAGGGGGTTTTAGTGGGTATGGTGATGGTGAACCGTCTCGAGTCCCACACTATCCAGGGCTACCTTCCCTGGATGTGCGTCACAGCATTTCCCCCTCCAATGCAAAAAAAAAAAAAAAAAAAAAAAAAGTAGTCAACCCTTGCTATGAGAATTGTATCTCTATAGCAATGAAGTTTCATTTCATATAAAATTTCGTCTCAATACATTCATTTTATCGGGAGTTATCGTGTTCATAGACACGGAAAATATGAAAATACGGTAATAACTCGTCGAATTTCGAACCTATTACATAACTTTCTTAATACTTTATACAGCTTGGAGGTAAACTGAAAATACAAGAAAGTTTACACGTCGTGTTTCCAGAACCCCATGAGGACACCTATTGTTTTTCAGATAAATCAGCCAAATCGATGAGAGGGATTGGAGGGGGTCTAATAGGCCAAATGGCTACAGAGGGAGAGCGGAAACATACCAGCCAGTGGTTCACCACCAGAAATATTAACAGTGAGATCTCACCTGTATTAATGTTAAAGTTACTAACATGTATCTTCTATCTGATACAACATACTACTCGTAACTTTATCTAATTAATACTCACGTTAGTTTCTCTGACTGTTTGCATACCCTCCATAATTAGCTGCTTAATCAACAGTTCAATTATGAAGTTTGTCAACCATACGGTAGTGGGCGTAGTCAGGGGGGAGGGGGACTATTGTTAGCTCAAACAGCCCCCATGGGAAATATGTCACCAGGCTCCCAGAAGAGCAAATAAAAAAAAACGATATTGCGGTTTGGAGAAAGTTTTTTACTAACCCACCTATATAGAGGAAATATGTAATTGGTAAAAAAATCGATGTTGAATTTTCACCGGAATATCATGTTTTTCGCCCCTCTTGTTCCATATCGACCCAAGTCCCGCGGACTTAGTCCCGTATGTGCCGAACTCTTAATGAATTGGTTCGAAAATAGTTTTGTCATGAACGGAAAAAAACCTTTCAAGAAATTTATGAAGTTTTGGGCAAGGTACGTGGATGAAGTTTTATGCATTTGGGGCGAACCTAAAGAGGATCTTTTAGACTTCATGAATCTCCTAAATAAATTATATAAAAAACTTAATTTTACAATTGAAATTGAAACTGACAACTATATAATTTTTTTTTGGATTTGAAAAAAATTAAAAGTAATAGTAATTTATCAATTTAGTAAAAGGCAATCAGGTATAATTTCAATATATAATTTATTTCACTTTTTTCTCTCAAGACGTTTCGACTTATATTGTCTTTTTTATGTAATATTGATATAAAAAATGATTTGTTAATCAATTTAAATGTTGTTATTATTAAATGAAAAAAGTTTTTTAGAATTGAAAATGACAATATAAGTCGAAACGTCTTGAGAATAAAATGAAATAAATTATATATTGAAATTATACCTGATTGCCTTTTACTAAATTGAAAACTGACATTATTGCAGAGATATTGTGAAATAATTCAAATGAACTTGAAAGAAATAAAACTTGTTTATTTATGATATTGTCTAATTTCACCAATTATATTTACGTAAGAGTACTTTCGGTATTTCTACCATCCTCAGCCAAAAGCATAAGACCTCTTAGGATGGTAGAAAAACCGAAAGTACTCCCATGTAAATATAGTTGGTGAAATTAGACAATATCATAAATAAACAAGTTTTATTTCTTTCAAGTTCATTTTACTAAATTGATAAATTATAAGAAGTAAGGTATTTAAATTCAAATTGAATTATGTAATAGTAATTTGGAATTTACCGCAAACCTACAGCATCTCACATGACCATGCCTTTTTCATCCCATCATCATTACAAAAAAAAAATCTCAGCATTCAAAAGTCTTGTCCACAGATTAGTATCACTCCCCCTCTCTGAAATAGAATACAAGACAGAATTATCCATTATAAAACATATTGCCGACATTAATGGTTTCAACGAGAGTCTGATAGACGGGTTAGTCGGAAAAAAGAAAAACCAGTTGGCAATCCGGGAGATCTACAGCCAAAATGCACACAAAAGAGACATAGAACATTGGTGTAGCCTGCCGTACCTGGGTCCTATTTTGGTTGCAATGGGAGAGGTACTCAGCCGTCATAACATCGGAGCTTCCTTCAGGAGTAGCCGAAGTTTGTCTCAGGTCCTTTCTAAACCGAAGGATTCCATAGCGCCTAGTGAGAACTCAGGTGTTTACAAAATATCCTGCGGGGCCTGCGGAATTTCATATGTTGGACAAACGGGTAGATTAAAACCCGAGTGAAAGAGCACCTAAGACGGGAAGACTCGCGGTTTTTGCAACACATTAGGGATATTCATTCTTTTTGCTGAACCTTGTTAAGTCTGCGCTAGTTGTTAATAATTTTGACAGTTCTGTGCTAAAAGGAGTGACTTTAGCATGCTAACACCTAGCAGAGTCAGATTCTTGTTAGATGTTAAAACACGGAGGAAGACAATTTTTCTAAGATTAGTCATGATTTATGATTTTACTTTCTCCTTGGTTGTAAATGAGAAGGTTACATTACCCGGGAAGGTTATATTATTTGTTCATTTGTTGACGCATGTCAAGAAGTTTATTTCTAATAAAATTTAATAAAATTAGTTAATTTAATTTAAAAAGCATATAAAAAAATTATGGACGCACAGCCTAAAAGAAATATAAGAAAAGAAAGCGTAAGATGGGACCCTGCAGAAAAGGATGAATTGAATGATAGTTAACAGTTAACAAGTGGTAACACTTAGCATGGGGTGGGGCGTTCATTGTTTTTGAGTGTTAGCAAGTTTAACAACAAACATTCATTAACAGATAACACAAAGAATGAATACCCTTATTGTGTCGGAACACAATGCGCAGCATATAGAGCACAAGGTCCAAATTCTCCACAGGGCTGGAAAACGCAAAAAGCTGAATTCTCTTAAATCTATGGAAGTCAAGAGACATTTTTATCAAAATTTTCAAAGTCTTAATACTAGATTCGAGATTCCATTCTCTCTCCTCCACCTCTCTCTGATACCCCTGGACCAGTCCTAAGATGTGTAGTAGCGATCAGAAACTGGTAGAGAGAATTTACTAAAAAATAAACTTAAGCACGCCGTCCTTCGGATGGGACGTTAAGCGATGATCCCGAACCTGTACGATGTCAGGTACTCGTTAAAGACCCCTACCCTAGATGAATAAAAATTTAGGGTAGGCAAAATTCAAAAAGGACTCCCACAGTAGAGTCGGGCTCATGTCCACCAGAGTGACGAAAGAGCGCTCTGGTAGTAGGCGATATGACCTCGTAGTTAAAGCCCGGGCATGAGTCATAAAACCTAACCTAACCTAAGAATTTACTTTGTTGAATTGTTAAAAATTTCATTGTTTTTGTTATTTATGTTTTCTATTCACTTTGATATTTTTAATGACTATTATATGACCTAAACTGTGACACCAAATCTTTCAAAAAAGATTTGTTAATATATACAGTAGAACCTCTTTAAGTCGAACCGCGATAAGTCGAAAACCTCCAAAACTAGAAAAAAAGTTTTGTTCCTTTCCCTTCAAGCCCCAAAACCTCCATTACTCGAAATCTCCACCCTCTATTAGTCGAAATAATCAGTGAGTCCCTACAATCCATTTTGGTACATATATTCTCTCTATATATCGAGAAAAATAAATTGGACCTCTGTATCTCGAACATAGCAATGTTTTATGTTACAACCTTTACAACTCGATTATTTGAAACTTATTACCTCTATAGCTCGAAGGAAAATAAGTTACCGACTTTAAGAATTTGCCGAGAATGTACACCATTGTTTCTTAGAAAACAATTTAGAAGTATACAATAAATAGGATTACCAATTATCTAAAGCAAAAAAAAATTACTGACTTATTTTAATATCTACATATACTACGTATTTTTTATTTTAAGGATGTTTTGAAGTAATGTTGATTTATAATTAATATAAATATGTTTGTTACCTCTGTAACTTGAATTTTTATTTATTTCACCTCTCTAACTCAAAATTAGTTAGAATGAATCTTAACCTCTACAAGTCGAATCAAAATCCGCCTGTCGAAATCCTCCATAAGTCGAAAACTCTATAACTCGAATTTTTTGGCGTCTCCCTTGATGTTCGACTTATAGAGGTTCTACTGTATATGTATATATTTTATTTATTTTATTTTGTATCCACATATTTTTATTAATTTTAACTTTTACCTGTCAATTGTAGAGTTAGCACTGAAGATGGTCTCATTAGACTGAAAGCTGGCTATGCTAAATAAACTAGTGAGTGGACAACAGCTCTGTGTCTTTTATTATCGACACAACATTTAGTATGAGGATTCAGAAGATACTATGTAAGTCAACTATTGATTATAGTCGCTGTCGATTTGTTTTGCAGGAAGAGCGAAAATCTAATTGACTAATTTTGCTCTGGGGATGTACATTGCCGATGATTCACCGACATCTTATCAGGCGATCTTCCCATTGAAGGAGACACTCATGGTCCAACTTCCTAACATACAATCTGCCATACTCTCCTCAACATGTCCAACTTTTTTTTGTTCCTTCTTTCTGTTGGGAGATATCACACGTCTGGAACACTCTTTTCAACAGGTGAGCAGTAGGTTGCCATTGTCACTAACAAGTCTGGCTCTCCACAATCTACCGTCAATGTACTTCCCCAGGTGAGCAGTTGGTTGCCATTGTCACTAACAAGCGTGGCTCTTCACAATCTACCGTCAATATACTTCCCCAGGTGAGCAGTTGGTTGCCATTGTTACTAACAAGCGTGGCTCTCCACAATCTACCGTCAAGGTACTTCCCCAGGTGAGGAGTTGGTTGCCATTGTCACTAACAAGCCTGGCTCTCTACAATCTACCGTCAATGTAGTTCCCCAGGTGAGCAGATTGTTGCCATTGTCACTAACAAGCCTGGCTCTTCACAATCTACCGTCAATGTACTTCCCCAGGTGAGCAGTTGGTTGCCATTGTCACTAACAAGCGTGGCTCTTCACAATCTACCGTCAATGTACTTCCCCAGATCAGCAGTTGGTTGTCATTGTCACTAACAAGCCTGGCTCTTCACAATCTACCGTCAATATACTTCCCCAGGTCAGCAGTTCGTTGCCATTGTCACTAGCAAGCCTGGCTCTCCACAATCTACCGTCAAATCATAATCAAAGTTTTCAAACTACCTCTAAATCCTACACTTATTTACCTCCCCAGATATACGAAGTATGAAGGAAATAATGTATTTGTAAAGAATTCGAAGCAAAGTTTACAACAGAATTTCGTGTTTTCCGACCTCCTGAATCCAGAAATTAAAAAATAAAATGTGTATCTGTGAACACAACTCCAGCCGATCAAATGAATATATCGAGAGGAAAGTTTAGCAAAATTGGATTGTCTGTGAACAGGATAACTCCTTCTAGAATGTATGTATCAACAAGGAATTTTCTATTTAAATTCAAAACATCATAAGGATGGCACCTATTAATTTTCCGCATATTTAATAGAATGGGGGATCAGACAACTCAAATACCTTAATAACTACCTATATATCAACACAGAGTTTAGTTTGAGAATTCAAAAGCCACTTAATATTGAGTTTTGCCCAAACGGTCGATTAGCATTGGAGGGAGAGCGAAAACATAATTGGTTAATTCGTGTTGAGGAAGAACATAGGCGGTGATTCACCGATGAAATTTTATTATCTTTTTTTCCAAAATATATTCACACTTGTTTATTAAATAGGCCGTCACGTTTGACCGTGTAGGGAGGCTAACTCATGACGTTGTTAGTGCTGACCACGTAGCAGTGTAGAGTTGAGGACACTTGAGTCAGCCGACTCTAGAATTTACACTTTATGGGCCCATTATTCTGATAACATCCCCTTTACAAATTTTATCTCTTCTCCAGAGTGTGATATCTATAAAGTTAGGACGAGAGTCAACCCATTAGGCGGAGGATGCAGGTATAATCCCGGGTAAAGTGGTCCCATGGGACACAGATTAGCGGGTGTGGTGTCCCAGTCGTCTGACTAAGGGTACACTTATCTTAATTGTCCCACAAATTTTTCATCACAGTCAAAACATCATGCCATTCAAGGAGCCAAATTACATATACAGTAGAACCTCTATAAGTCGAACATCAAGGGAGACGCCAAAAAATACAAGTTATAGAGTTTTCGACTTATGGAGGATTTCGACAGGCGGATTTTGATTAGACTTGTAGAGGTTAAGATTCATTCTAACTAATTTTGAGTTAGAGAGGTGAAATAAATAAAAATTCAAGTTATAGAGGTAACAAACATATTTATATTTATTATAAATCAACATTACTTCAAAACATCCTTAAAATAAAAAATACGTAGTATATGTAGGTATTAAAAAAAGTCAGTAATTTTTTTTTGCTTTAGATAATTGGTAATCCTATTTATTGTATACTCCTAAATTGTTTTCTAAGAAACAATGGTGTACATTGTCGGCAAATTCTTAAAGTCGGTAACTTATTTTTCTTCGAGCGATAGAGGTAATAAGTTTCAAATAATCGAGTTGTAAAGGTTGTAAAATAAAACATTGCTACGTTCGAGATACAGAGGTCCAATTTATTTTTTCGAGTATAGAGGGAAAATATGTACCAAAATGGCTTGTAGGGACTCACTGATTATTTCGACTAATAGAGGGTTGAGATTTCGAGTAATGGAGGTTTTGGGGTTTGAAGGGAAAGGAACAAAACCTTTTTTCGAGTTTTGGAGGTTTTTGACTTATCGAGGTTCGACTTAAAGAGATTCTACTGTATTTTCTTTTTTCTTTTCTTGTTTATCCTTTGAAAAGGAACTACCAATAATAAAAATATATTGTAAACATTTATAATTAAAATATAAATAATATCTATAGTATTAGAAGTTTGATATTAATGTATCTTTTATTATTTATTTTAAAAAATATATAATAAAAATATATTTACCTCATGTGTTTGTATTTCAATATTGGTTGAGGTTTATATTTTGTTTATATTTATAGAATAATAAAATTCATTTTCATTTCATATTTTATAAGCTATTTTCAATGTACAACATTGTATGACGGATCCAATTACCATTTTATAGTTTAGCGAAAATAAATGTTATTATTATTAAAATGTTTTTGTATTTACATTTTTTTTTTTTTTTTTTTTTTTCTTTTGGCCTCATGTACAATGCATATTAGCCATGTCACGGTGTAATTTACTAGTTATTTACGACATCCATGGCCCCGGGAGGGAGTTCTATCTATAAAATAAAACTCTATCCCGGACGGGATTCGAACCCGCAAACCATGGTGAGACCATGCGACCAAAGCCCTACGCCACCATGGCTCCCTAAATGTATTTACATTATTCCTACATAAAATCACGGGTCACTTATCTATTATCTCTCAGAAATTGTCCCGTCTCCCTGACAAAGCTCCTCCTTCCGACAATTCCATAGTCTCGCGGGAAACCGACTATCGGGTGTGGCGTGCTCCCGGGCTAACGGGACACTTATCTATTATCTCTCCGTAATTGTCCCGTCTCCCTGACAAAGCTCCCCCTTCCGACAACTCCCTAGTCTCGCGGGACACCGATTAGCGTGCTCCCCAGCTAACGGGACACTTATCTATTATCCCTCCCTAATTGTCCCGTCTCCCTGACAATCCTCCCTTCGTACAACTCCCTAGTCTCGCGGGACACCGACTAGCGTGCTCCCCGGCTAACGGGACACTTATCTATTATCCCTCCCTAATTGTCCCGTCTCCCTGACAATCCTCCCTTCGTACAACTCCCTAGTTTCGCGGGACACCGACTAGCGTGCTCCCCGGCTAACGGGACACTTATCTATTATCCCTCCCTAATTGTCCCGTCTCCCTGACAATCCTCCCTTCGTACAACTCCCTAGTCTCGCGGGACACCGACTAGCGTGCTCCCCGGCTAACGGGACACTTATCTATTATCCCTCCCTTATTGACCCATCTCCCTGACAATCCTCCCCCTTCGTACAATTCCCTAGTTTCGCGGGACACCGACTAGCGTGCTCACCGGCTAACGGGACACTTATCTATTATCCCTCCCTAATTGTCCCGTCTCCCTGACAATCCTCCCTTCGTACAACTCCCTAGTCTCGCGGGACACCGACTAGCGTGCTCCCCGGCTAACGGGACATTTATCTATTATCCCTCCCTAATTGTCCCGTCTCCCTGACAATCCTCCCTTCGTACAACTCCCTAGTTTCGCGGGACACCGACTAGCGTGCTCCCCGGCTAACGGGACACTTATCTATTATCCCTCCCTTATTGACCCATCTCCCTGACAAAGCTCCCCCTTCATACAATTCCCTAGTTTCGCGGGACACCGACTAGCGTGCTCCCCGGCTAACGGGACACTTATCTATTATCCCTCCCTAATTGTCCCGTCTCCCTGACAATCCTCCCTTCGTACAACTCCCTAGTTTCGCGGGACACCGACTAGCGTGCTCACCGGCTAACGGGACACTTATCTATTATCCCTCCCTTATTGACCCATCTCCCTGACAAAGCTCCCCCTTCATACAATTCCCTAGTTTCGCTGGACACCGACTAGCGTGCTCCCGGGCTAACGGGACACTTATCTATTATCCCTCCCTAATCGTCCCGTCTCCCTGACAATCCTCCCTTCGTACAACTCCCTAGTTTCGCGGGACACCGACTAGCGTGCTCCCCGGCTAACGGGACACTTATCTATTATCCCTCCCTTATTGACCCATCTCCCTGACAAAGCTCCCCCTTCATACAATTCCCTAGTTTCGCGGGACACCGACTAGCGTGCTCCCCGGCTAACGGGACACTTATCTATTATCCCTCCCTAATTGTCCCGTCTCCCTGACAATCCTCCCTTCGTACAACTCCCTAGTTTCGCGGGACACCGACTAGCGTGCTCCCCGGCTAACGGGACACTTATCTATTATCCCTCCCTTATTGACCCATCTCCCTGACAATCCTCCCCCTTCGTACAATTCCCTAGTTTCGCGGGACACCGACTAGCGTGCTCCCGGGCTAACGGGACACTTATTTATTATCCCTCCGTAATTGACCCATCTCCCTGACAAAGCTCCCTCTTCCGACAACTCCCTAGTTTCGCGGGACACCGCCCAGCGTGCTCCCGGCTAACGGGACACTTATCTATTATCCCTCCCTAATTGTCCCGTCTCCCTGACAAAGCTCCCCCTCCTTTGGACAAAAGATCCCTACCAGATCGAGCCAGACCCTGATTCCATTTCCTCCCAACTTCCTCCATCTCCACTTTTCCATTCTCCTTCCTGACAAAAGATACCCAGGACTTCTCTCTCTCTCTCCGTTCTTTCTCCTTTTTGGTTGACGATTTAAATTGGCTCATTGAGCTTTAACGCAATCTCATTCCCACAGGATAAAAGCGGGAAGATAAGCTCTCCAAGTAAAATGGCTCCTTGGACTTGCTTTGACTGATAATAATAAAACTAATCAGAGTGGAACAATGTTGGGTTTATCAAACGACTGAATGTGAATTGGGCTGATTGATTTAAATAGATGGGATCTCCTTTCATCGAGGCTAATCAGGCAACACGTTGATTCTATGCATGACTATTACAATGAAGGAAACACAACGTTACATCAGTTTCTCTATTCTTGCATTAAACAGCTGGAACTCATCATGAGCGCCATTTTCAAATATTAAAATAAAAAAAGTTGTCATTGATTCATCGGCAATGTACTTCCTCAGAAAGAATTAATCAATTAACTTTTCGCCCCCCCCCCCCCCCCCCTCCAAAATCAGTCGATTGTTTGCGCTAATATTCAATAGTTTATTTACTGTCCACATTGGGTTTTGACTTCAAATATTGGGAATTTTCAGTTAAGTTTCCCCCCTAATCCTCCCTTCTTTTTGGTCGATTTGACTGAAAATCAATAGATGTTGTTACCTCGATTTTCTAAGAAAATATTATGGTTTTCTAAGTTTTTTTTTACTTCCTCAGGTATATGAAGTATAGAGGAAGTTATGTAATCGGTCAAAAATTCAATGCGGAGTTATCGGAATTTTATTTTTTCGGACGTCTAGATTACGACGTACGCATACTTCCCGGACGTCCGGGTAAGCATTGACTCAACATTGGTACAGCCTAATCACTGGACGTCTGAAATATTATCAGGTCATGGTGATTTCAACTACAAGCTGTTCTTCTTTCACAGGAAGAACACCCCGAACTGTTCCTGCGGCGGTATCGAGACTGCAGAACATGTGGAACGTAGACTGGGTTGCTGCAATGCAAGGTGCTCCTTTTTTAAAAGCAAATAAAAAAAAAAGGACCTCCAGATTATATACATATGTATATATGTGGTGGGCTGGTGTTTTACACCTAGGGACCTAAGCATCCAGTGCCCTTATCCCTTCCCTGGAAGCGCTGGGCTTCCCCCTTATTATATTAACTGTATGTTTATACTTATACTGCACTTATACTACCTGAACCAAGCCCTTCATGGAGTGCTCAGTCTCCGACTTCTAGATTCCAAATATATATTTAAAAAAAAATGTTCTGTGTGTCTGTGAACACATTTTATCTTTGAATCCAAAACCCTCTAACGACGACACTTATTGATTTTCAGCCAAATCGACTAATGGAAAGGGGGGAGGCTTAATTCAAAAACTCTAATAACTGCCGATGTAATGAATTTATCGACACAAAATTTATGTATAAGGGAGGATTTAGGACTCATATGTAAGTCATCTAGTGAATGTTAGCGCAACCGACCGACTGGTTTTGGAGGGGGAGCAAAGCGTTAATTGATTAATTAAAAAAAAAAATTTAGGCGTATGGGAGCTAGAGATTGACCACAAACAGACACCCGACCGAAACCATATAAGTCTTTCGACTTACAAAAACCCTACAAACTAGCTGAAGTTATTGCATTTTTGATATATAGCTGGAGGTAGTGACAAATACCTTGGGGGCTGTAAGGAAGGAATCCGACCTGCCTATCGAAGGAGGGGATGTCATCTCAGCGGCAATATCGGAGCGCGGTAGATCTTATATATTGTAGTTGAGGTGTGTCGCATGGAGGGACCAAGAGCACCTTCCTAGGTAGCTTTACCAGTCTCATATTAGAAAATATATATTAAATACATCTAGCCGCAGTATACATCTAGCCGCAGTATACATCTAGCCGCAATATACATCTAGCCGCAATATACATCTAGCCGCAGTATACATCTAGCCGCAGTACACATCTAGCCGCAGTATACATCTAGCCGCAATATACATCTAGCCTCAGTATACAACTAGCCGCAATATACATCTAGCCGCAGTATACATCTAGCCGCAGCATACATCTAGCCGCAGAAAAAGTGAATCACCTTCAATATACTTCCCCAACTCGACGTATTATAACCAACTATCCTCCTCTTGAGACAAGTCAGCAGAAAATCAATAGTTTTACTTATTCCACATATAAACTTTTGTCTCTGAACCCATTCCGTCGGTAGTTACTCAAATTTACTGTTCAACCCTTTCCTTTTGACCAATTTGATTGAAAATAATTACTTATTCGATTCAGAGACTTACTGACAAAAATTTGGTTTTTGCAACTTCAAAGTTGAGTCAGTAATTATGATGCCATGAGCCACTGCTTAGATAGAGGTAGGGACAAAAATGAAACTGAGAATAACATAGGATATAGTATATGATATACAGTGAGAACAGTGGTATACAGTATATGTAGTGTGCACTGTGGTATATAATATATGATATATAGTGCGCACAGTGGTTATACTATATGATATATAGTGTGCTCCAGTGGTATATAGTATATGATATGTAGTGGGCACAGTGGTATATAGTATATGATATATAGTGCGCCCAGTAGTATATAGTATATGATATATAGTGCGCACTGTAGTATATAGTATATGATATATAGTGCGCACAGTGGTATATAATATATGACATACAGTGCGCACAATGGTATACAGACCTATATGATATACAGTACGCACAGTGGTATACAGTACACAGTATTTTCATAGCTTGCGATAGAGTCCTGGACACCAAATAGGGAACTTCAAATTCGTCGTTTTCTTTATTTTCCCGGAATATGAAGCCTGTCGACTAGACCCATTTACTACATGGCCCAAAAACTAAATTTAAAAAAAGTATGGAAATCGACATTTAATAGTAGTATCGTTATTTTCCAATTAATTCTATGTTCTTTGCATGTTTCAAACTCATTAAAATGGCCTTATAACAATATTTAGGAGCAGTAAAAAAATGCTTGATTGCTTTTTAAAAAAAAGACATCACCGGCAATGTACTTCCCCAGAGCGAATTAATCAAGTTTTCTCTCTCCGAAACCAATTTTCCGATTTGGTTTTAAATCAATTGATTTCGAGGGCGCCGGTAGCTCAGTGGTATCCATGCTTGCCATCTGAGCTCAAGAACGTGGTGTTGCTGGCGTCATCGTTCTTCTCCCTTATTCCCCCAAGACCCTGGCCTCCACCTTTTACAGGTCCATATTTAATTGCACAAGAAAAGGAAATTAATTTTAAAAAACTAATTACTTGATAATCATAATTTGTACATTCGAAAAAAAACCGAAAAAATATAATTACCTGAATTACAAATGAGAATGAATCAAAACAGTAATTAACAAACTAACTAATTAATTCCCCAGAATGAATTAAGCAATTAACTTTTCGCTCCACTAACTTCTAAACCCTCATACAAAATTTGTGTTGATAAATTCATTACATCGGCAGTTATTGGGGTTCGTCAAAGATCCATACACACAATTTAGAACTTCCACATGTCAGAGCGACTGGTAGTAGGCGATATGACCTTGTAGCTAAAACCCGGACATGAGTCACAATAAATAACTAACTAACAATGGCAATTATTATAGAAACTTTTTATTTGCATTGTCAATTTTCCTTACAAATTAATAAATTTAATGTCCATATATTTTGGAAATTACGAGTCGTATCTCTTAAGCTGATAGAAGAAATTCTGGGAGGGAAAAAAAACATTAATAAACAATTATAATAAAAACATTGTTAAATTGTTTTTAAGGTTGCAATTAGCTGGAATTGGTTGTTCCGACCATTGTATTAACAAACAATATTACTTTAGAATTCAGTTATTGAATAGCACATACACAATATCTGCTATGGGTTCAGTAATATTAGTTAGTTATTGGGTCTCATGTCCGGGCTTTAACTACGAGGTCATATCGCCTACTACCAGAGTGCTCTTTCGTCACTCTGGTGAGTATTAGCCCGACTCTACTGTGGGAGTTCTAAATTTTACCAACTCAGGTTTATTTAACCTAAGTTTGTATAACAAATATATTTAAGTAGCGAGGGCGCAGGTAGCTCAGTGGTATGCGTGCTTGCCTTCTGAGCTCAAGATCGTGGGTTCGAAACCCGACCGAGGCCGTTAGTTTATTTTATCTAGGAGGTAAAATAAACTTAAGCACGCCGTCCTTCGGATGGGACGTT
Organism: Aradus depressus; assembly: GCA_963662175.1. NCBI lineage: Eukaryota > Metazoa > Arthropoda > Insecta > Hemiptera > Aradidae > Aradus > Aradus depressus. The sequence goes on from OY759224.1 coordinate 5,912,200, forward strand.
AAGCGATGGTCCCGAGCCTGTACAATGTCAGGTACTCGTTAAAGACCCCTACTCTAGGTGAATAAAAATTTAGGGTAGGCGGAATTTAGGACTCTCACAGTAGAGCGCTCTGGTAGGAGGCTATAAAAGCTTTCATTTTTATATTTTGGGCAGAGTTCCTCCACACCTTAAAAGTCAGTCCAATGTACGTTATTGTTTTATTTATTCATTTATATATATTTTTTTATTTAGACATTTTTATACATTCATTTATAGTTGACTAATATATACCTATATATATATATATATATATTATTTTTCATATATTGTTATAGTTACATTGTTTTCTTTCTTTTCTATATCTCACCACATTGGGACCTGATGATGGGACGTAAGAACGTCCCGAAACATCGTTGGGGGATAAAGACACATCCGAAGAGGTTTTTTGAAAAATAGTTATCTTAATTTGTATTAAATTGAAAAATGTGTCTACTTATTATGAACGTATCTTGTATTATTATTATTATTATTTTATATATACTCATATATTTTTAAGTATTTATTTTACAGTTTTTATTAATTTCATTTTACTTTTTTAATGGTTTTTATGTTACTACTAATCATAGATGTGTTAGACTCAAGTAGTTATATATCTAATATATAAGCTATCTTAATGTATAAATTCATTTGACGTATCCTATTATCATGTACCTATTGATTTAACGGAAATAAATTATTATTATTAAATTAAATTATATGAGTCATAAAACCTAACCTAACCTATTTAAGTAGCAATCTGCTACTGTTGAATGAAATAACAGTTTGCTAAATAAATAACCCAGCACTGATGTGTTCCTAATCTTACCGAAACTGGTTTCTCTATAAATTTCTCACCTTCACGAACACTCAGACTGTGTAGTGTACTTCCCCACATCACGTCTACGACATACAAAACCCTTGTCATCTTTTATATGGTAAAAGTGGGCTGCGGAGAGAAGGGCCAATAGATAACACTTCAGTCTGTGAATGTACTCATATCCATTAGTTATGAAAATATAATCGAGTGGATTCTTCTAGCCGTCTGCTCCGTAAGTGGCTGGTTGGCTCTGCGCCAGAACTGGCCCTTCCTCTCGCCTGTCGTCTAATTACGTTATGTATCTAAACCTAATGTCGCTAATATATATCTTTTTCAGGGAATCTCAACCTAAGTCTCAATGACAAAAAGTCGGTGAATCACCGATAATGTACTTAACCACCTCGAATTGCTAGCTGGGATGCCAGCACACAGAATGATCAACTGAACAATAATCTGTTGAACATTAATAACCTGTACAAATAAATTAATAAAATAATCATTTTAATTTTTTTTTTTTTTTATTATTTAAAAATGTATGCTGCTGCTTGATGGTTACACAATTTTTTCTCCAATTCGAAATTTTCCAATATCGAGCTTATTCGTTGTTATAAGTGTGACGCGTTTGGAGGTGGTCTTCTGGGGCTTGTTTGGTCCTGCAGAGATGTGTCCCTTGCCCATAGGAGAACGAGCTGAGAAGATCTGTTAGAGGTGCAAGGTGCATCCCTGGTACCCTTGCAGGAGATAGGCTGCAAATCGGGTGGACAAAAAATTCGGGCTGCACTACATTGGGCTCAACTTAACATGGTAATAGGATACGTCATAAGGATGTTTACATTAACAGGTATTGGCCGCCTGTATGCGAATAACGATAACGCCCCCCCCCCCCCCCCCCCTCCATAATCAAAGTACCCAAATGTTTTTATGTTTTTCCGGTTTACATTTTGAATAAGTTAATAATTTTTATTTTCCAAATAAATACTTGATCAAGAATATTAATAATATGTGTAACGACAACAATATATTATGAAATATTAAACATAATTATTACCTATGTACATAATAATGATAAGTAATAAAATTTACTTTATATAATAAAATTTCATATCTATTGTGATGTAAAAACTACAGAACATTCTTTTTAATGAATATAGAAAAGAGGTAATTTTTTTTATTATAATATAATATATATTATATAAATATATCAAGGTTTGTAAAAAAAACAACACAAGAAAACATATAAAACAGCTGTAAAACAAATGGAGTGGAGTCGAGTGTAGAGTCGTGAGCTAGCTCTTAAACAAGGCACTGTAAAATTGAGTTGTTTTTATTATAGTGAAGTTGAACAATTAGATGAAAGTTGACTGGGGTGGAATTGAAGTGCGAAGAGTTGTCGGGGTATGGATTGTGAGGTAGAGGCGTCAAGGAGGTACTTTTAATCATTTATATTTTTCAATATGCCCAAATAAAAAAGAAATAGTTTTAGGTATTTAGTTTAATGATTTTGTTCCTTTGTAAATTTTTTGTTTTGTTCAATGTTTAGTTTTTTAAGTATAATGTGTAAATAAAGAAAATAACCCTTATATTTGTCCTCTTAAAATTTTATTCTATTCATCTTCCCTGTTGGCCCAGTAGTAGTATCATTTGAAAAACCTTTGGATTAGAAATTAATATTATTTAAAATTATTAAAAAATTGGTATCTCTTTGTAAATCCAAGGTAAAGTTTGTTAAATGGAATTCTTTTTTTGTTAAATACGTGTTCTTTCTTAAAAATTGCACGTCTTAAATTATTGATAATATTTTTTTTTAGAGCCATTTTCGAAAAACTACTGTAGAAATCAAAATTTAAATAAAGAAAAGAGATCAAATTTCTACAGGAAATGTGGTAGCAAAAAGCTTTTATCTCATTTTATGTAATATTAAAAATTACATAGCTATAGGTAATATTAAAAGAAATAATAATAGGTTTTTTTTTCAGGAACAAAGGTCAACTTCTTTTTCAAATAAAGCTAGAAACATGTGTCACAAATAGTCATTCATTAAATAAAAGTAAATTGTAATCAAAGCACGGCTCTTCGATGGATAATAACGAAAGGACCGTCAGTCTCTCTACAAAAGCAGGCTGCCAACTGCCTTTTGATTACCCATATTTCCCTTTTTTCCCCATCCCTTCAAATGAATTTATCTTGCTTTTCCCTTTGGTTTCGGTTTCTTTTTGTTCTCTTGTCTTATATTTGGCTTTGTCAACGATAGATTTAAAATAAGGAAAAAAAAAAAAATTAGGGCAGCCGCCCCTATTAAGGGCTTAAAGGCCGCCCATGTACCTCGCACCCCTTCGCCATAGGGTCTGCACGGCCCTTCAACTAAATAGTTTGACACACATGGATTAAAATTAACAATACTAATAAAAAGTAAAAACAAATGAATAAATAAATACTTGAAAATATGAGTACAAAAATATTAATATTATAGTATATATAAATATGAAAGGGCTGTGGATAGCGCAAGTCTTGAAAGATGGAAATAGGGGAAAAGCCCTTTGAGAAGGCCGAAGATAAGGGGCGAAATGGCGACAAGAGCTTTGCCACAATCCCACACTGGTGGTATGTAGCAGCCAGTGTTTCCACCTATGATGTCCGAATTTCCCTTATCGAACCGCAAATTTTCCCTTTTCCCCTTCCACCATATAGAAAAATTCCCTCCCTATAAATTTCCCCATAAATATATTCAACCAAAAGTTAGAAGCATTGTTGTATAAGATCAAAATATACTTTAAATATTATTTCATATGAAATCATATTCTTCAAATATTTATTTGTACAATAAATTTATTTATGCAAAAAGAACACAAAATATATTATACAAAAAGAACAAACATTTTTAAATATTAATACAGTATGTATTTGTATACGTATTAATTAAAACCGAGCGGCGAGTGGTTTCCGAATGCCAGTGCCAGCATGAATCGTGTATGTTACTATCGATATTCGTAACCTATCGATAATTCGATAATTACATAGGTACTTCGTTATGTTTATCTTGAAGTTTAATCTAAGTAATTTTTAAGTGGTAACATTGTAATTTTAGGGAAATAAATCGAATCAAGTTATCTAGGATTTCCCCCTCCCCCCCCCCCTTTTTTTTTAATATTTGCCCCTTTTTCTTTCCCTCAAAGTGGAAACACTGGTAGCAGCACTGGTGTACCAGTGTTGCCAAAAAAAAATGAAATAATGTAGAATGGTATGGAAGGGGAGGGGGGGGGGGGGGGGTGTTCGCTCCTTAACATCCATTATCCGGCCTATTAAAGACCAGTATTTGGGAGAAATATGGTTAGAGACTGGAGACTCCAGCTGGGAGGATGAAGATATCCGAGGTACTACAGTGAGAGTCATGGAGAAGACGTGATCAGAATAGCTAATATCTTAGAAGTGGTCCGTCAGGGGGTGGTTCTTAGGATCAGCAGTCTTATGAAGGGGTAGATGGGCTCTCGCGAACCCTGTAAAAGCCGGCGACATATTACTATAAAAAAAATATGCTAGAATAACTATACTCATCAAAAATGTTATTCCCAAGCTCAAATTATATACAAACAGCTAAGTTTCCTCTCTCGCTCTAAATCCATTCCTATAGGCCTCATTTGGCTGAAAGTAGTTGATTTTGAATTTACGGTTGATTTCTGAATCCTTATTGAGTTGAGTTTACGAAGCTCTTTCATAGGCGACGCATGTATTTCGTTGTACTCGTACTCCTCCTAAACCTCTTTACCGATCACATTGAAATTTGCCACGATGGTAGTGGACACGGTAACGATGGTTTACTACTAAAAAAATCTGAAATCGAACATACCACGGAGGAATAATCACCGAAAAATGAAATCCCCATTGAAATCAATTGAGAGACAAAATTCTTGCGCAAAATATAATTTTTCGATTTCAAATGTAAAAATCCGGGCGAAGCCCTTTTCGGTTTACCATCGGACACCACTTTTTTTGAGCCGTTTTTTTCAGTGTTCTAACGCACAAACTTCGACTTTTTTTCGATAAAAATATTCTTCAACATACAAAGAACACATGGTAAAAAGAATGTTGTGCAAAAACAGCTGTTGTCTGCAAAAAGGCTAAAAAAAAATCCATTGAATTCATTTGAAATCTATTCAAAGTATTAATATATTCATCAATAATTTTTCTATTTTTTTCTTATAGGTCTCTTCTCCCAATTTATTGATATTTCATTATTTATTTTTTCATCATAAACATCAAACAGTTTCGGGCCTTGCCGATTATCAATGACTGAAAATAACAATTATGATATCATTATAACATTAATAACAGCCATCCTCCTATTTGCAAGATTCATTATTAATTTTAACATTCTATTATACTATATTTTATAATAGAATGTTAAAATTAATAATGAATCTTGCAAATAGGAGGATGGTTGTTATAATGATATCATAATTGTTATTTTCAGTCATTGATAATGGGCAAGGCCCGAAACTGTTTGATGTAAATTTATGATGAAAAAATAAATAATGAAATATCAATAAATTGGGAGAAGAGACCTATAAGAAAAAAATAGAAAAATTATTGATTTTCAAAAGAAACTCTCCTTACACAAAATATCAAAGAAAATATATTCATATTAATACTTTAATAACAGTTCCGGTAAAAGTGCGCAAACTTGAAAACCCAACGGTTCCATCCAGTGATCACAAACCGGTTCATATGCCCAATTTCAAATGGACTACTTGTATGTTAACCGACCACATTAACAGTAGTATGATTCAGTAAATTTAGACTGACTCAGCTCAGTTTTTGCAAGCAGCAGAATGCATTGCACATCTAGTTTAAAATGTGTAAAGTACTTCTTTTAAAAAGTTATATTTTTGGGTTTGCGTAGAGGTAGTTTTTTTTTTTTAAAAACGTCGCCTAAAATCGCTCAAAAACCAACAGTTCACTTACTAACTAATGAGTGGTGAACTAAGAACTACCCCTATTAACAGTATCCTACCTGTATTATATATGGATGGATGAGGTACAAAGGGGGCTGGTTGTAATTGCCTTATAGTATGGTAATTGGAAATGTTCAACCCCAAATTCCTGTTTGGGATAGTTGTGTGTCTGTTTGGGAATTGTGCGGTTTGTCTGAATGTCACAAAATGGGCCGCCCTCAACTCATGATTCATTCATAACAACACCGAGATAGTAATTCATTCATCCTATGGATTGTGGGACGTCCCATTTCGAGGTGATCGTAGTGGCTCATCATTCGCCTCCCCAGCTATGAATGAAGCAGGTATAGGGGAAGTTATCGGTCAGAAATTCAATGCTGAGTTTCCTCCGCACTTTCATATTTTTTTTCTTCCCCAGCTCGAATTAATTAAGTTGTTGCTCTCCCTCCAAAACCAATCGACCGTTTGGGAAAAATCGATAGTTAACTTGCATAGGGACATCTGAATCTCTATACTAAATTTTGTTTCGATGCATTCATTGCATCGGCAGTTATGAAAGTTTTTGTGTCGAGCCCCACTCCTCTTATTCACCCCTTGGAAAATTTATATATGGGGTTTCGAATTCAAATATAAAATTTTGTATCGATACATTCATTCTATGAGAAGTTATCATGTTCACAATGTCTGTGTGTCCTTCACTCACAAACAAACAGACACTCAGAGAATTTTTTTTTTTTTTTCATTTTTGGAATCAGGGGTCGGAAAACATGAAATTCCTTTGAAAACTCAGCATCAATTTTCTGACCGAAATAATTTTTGGGGGTGTAATTCGGAGACAGAAACCCTTATTTAATGTTTTCTCCATTATTATTGATCCTACATGAAACATTTACAGAATAAATATGAAACACATTCTCATTTTAAAAATGTTTAATCTCATAAAATGTTGCACTATATTTAGTAACAAGGGAGATAAATAACATTTTCGAGTAACGAAAGAGGCGAGAGGTAGCGAGAATATGCATTTCTTTCTATGTTCGGATATCGCACGTAATCAGCTTTCTCTCCATTTTCGTCAACCTCAATTACCTAATCATTTTAATTATTTACTTATCCCATTTTTTTTTTTTTTTTTATTCTGTATTTTTATTATATTTCTTTTATCATATTTCCTAAATTATTCGATCATAATCAATATTATTCCTTTTTTGTTCATTTTACACATTTATATATTTTTATCATACATTTATTTATTTTTTATCTTATCTTATTTTATTTTGACTATTTTTATGTTTCTTCTCTTTCCTCACACTTCTCTTTTATAATCAACCATCACAGTATTATGCTCTGTCGATTTTTATTATCTATTTTATTTTTTTCTTATTTATATAGATTTTATTTATTTTTTTACATATTTTCTTTTTTTATATAGATTCCATTTATTTTTTTTCATCATAATGAAGTTGTGAATTTTATGTTTTTTCATGTTTTTCTATATTTATAATTGTCCAGTTTTTCTCCAATGTAGCACTAATTTATTTATCTCTTTTTATGACATACTGATACTATATTTCAATGTTCCTGTTCTTTATTCTATATATATTTATTTTTAGGAGACCTCGCTCCCAGAATATTTTATTATTTTTTTTTTTTTCCATTTTATATTATTTCGATAAAGCTACATAACGCAAAGATACTCCCGGGCAACGCCCACTACCTGCTTGGTCAGAATCTTTGAAATGGACTGTTTACATGATTCAACCTCGTTGATCGACCCGGCTGACCTCTCTAAACTATGTCAAAGAGCACCCCACAACAATGGAATATGTAATTATGTTTGATGTCAACAAAGGGCCTTGCTCTTGACTCCGTTAAAACCAAACAGAGATCCATTATCACAGAAAATTCAAAATTGGTCAACCCTGAAAATTTATTTGACTTTCAGCTTGTTGGATAATTTAGCAATCTGAGCCCTAAATTGTCAATGGCCTTTATTGTTGAGCACCTTTCGGAAATTTGAGGTTTCATGAATTTTATCCGCCATGGTGGCTCACGTGATCGTTGAGGTTGGAGGAATGCGAGTATTCTGTGGGAGGCGCTGGAACCACAACGTGTGTTCGGCTCATCTTACCTCGCCCTGTGCCTCTCATCACAGGAGCAGAACATCTTCTATCTGATAGTCCGGGAAACTGATGGACAAGTCGGTAAATCACCGGCAATTTACTTCCCCAGAACGAATTAATAAATTGACTTATTATAATATTCAACAGTTGGCTTTCATCGGGGTTCCTAAATCCTCATACTAAAGAGGCGTATAGACACGCGAGCAACGAGCCGAACATTAGTCAGTGCGCATGCCTGGGGATGAAGTGCGCAGGCGCTAGACGAACAAGGTAGGCTCGGGGTCTGCTCCACCTGTAGTCGGTTTTTAGACGAACCATCAAAGGAATGTTCGGCTCGGGCTGCGGTGTGTGTAGACTGGTACCAAGCCGAACCGTCCCGACTTGACCCGAGCACTGTTGTTTATAACCAATATTATAACCTTCTCAAATATTTAGGTTTTTGGAAGTTTTTTAATTAAATATATATTTAAATATTATTCAATAAATTATATTTTATTATGGCTTCTGAAGACTGGTCTCAGGAGCTTCAAATTCAGTTTGCTCAGACTATGAGACAGTACCCAGTCATATGGGATTTAAAACACAAATTACATTTTAATAAAATAAATGGATTGGATGCTTGGGAGGAATTATCCAAACACTTTTCCATGTCAGTAATGCAATTAAGAAGTAAATGGGAGTCTCTTCAGGCATCGTTTCGCAGAGAAAAAAAGGAAAAGAAATACATTGTGTATTGTGTATATAGCCACAGGAAGAGGTAAGCTTGTTAATAAACCTATTTCATATTCATTTTGTACTAATAATAATAGTAGTAAAACGATTGTAATGTATCGATAGATGCACACAACTGTTGACTGAAACTCAGTTTGGTCAATATGTAGTGGCTATTTTCATTGGTTAGAATATAGTTTAGAGTTATATAGTTAACGTTTCTTCTTCATTTTTGATAAATAAGTAGGTACCTAAAAAAGTGTTCATTTTAAACAATTTACATGTAAAAATAAATTACGTATCATAATAAATACGTAAGTAGCTACCTACCTTGAGCATTTTCTGATTGAAGACTTTAAATAATAATAAAATGAAATACAAATAAACGTAAATGTGTTATCTGCAGGTTAACTTGTGCAGGTTATGTTCGTTAGTATGGTTGTGGAGTATCCAAATGCTCGGCTCGTCTCTGTTCGGCTTGGAGTGTGTTCGTTGAAAACTGAACACGAGCCGAGCACTGCTCGGTTCGTTGCTCGCATGTCTGTACTAGCCTTAAATTTCATGTCGATACATTCATTACATCGGCAGTTAAGTCTCCCCCTACACCCACGTTCCCTTCTTTCGATTTGGCTGAAAATCGATAAGTGTGTTCATTAGAGGATTCTGGATTCACATATATAATTTTGTGTCGATACATTCATTCTATCGGCAGTTGAATTGTTTGTACCTCTAGTTTATTTATTATTATTATTTTATTACAAATATTTATTTGTAATTATATTATAGATATTTTTTTATCTTTTTATGAAATTTGTCTCATTAATTTCTTTCTTATTGTATTAAAATAAATATATGTTGTTTAGAATTAAATGTTTTATTTTCGTTCAATTTTATTATAATATTATTATTTCTTGTTAAGTATTCAAGCTAAATTTTGTTGTAGGAAGGATGAGAGATGAGGCTTGTGGTCGATGTAAACAAACTTTCAATTCCTGTCAAGCTTTCAACACTAAGTGCGCTTTCTTCAGCGCCTGTATTGTCGTATGTATGTTAGATTTAAATAAACAATATGAACATTAAAACTGTTACTAAACCAACAATAACCTTTAAATTATTTACACCTAAACAAACCAAGATTTTATATATATAAACAAAAAATAAATACAAACGTATATGAAGAGTAAAAATTTAAAAACACAGCATCTTCGAACAATTCAAACAACATTGGAAGACTTTTATGAAAGGAAAAATGACATATTAGGCTTTAATTTGATCCACGAAGTATTAATCCATCATGAAAAAACAAACTGCCATCTTCAACAGAAAAAAACCAACTTCCATCATTTTTTTTTTTTAATGATTGAATTTAAATTTTATTTTCTATATGTATTACAATACCTACTGTTTGGTTTATTAACTTAAAATCCATAATAACTATTATTATGTGTGTTTCTATTGTTTGTTACCTATATACATAATATTAAACATCAACGCTAATTAAACGTTTTGTATATGTACCTACTAACTCACTCGTACATATAGCAAAGTTTTTTTTTTTTTTTTTTTATCCCTCCTCAATGGACATTCTTCTGCAACGGACAATTTTCTCCGTGCCGTGGCTGTCCGTCGCAACATTCTGAGCGTGCAGAAGTTTTCAAATAAATAATATATAATATTTAAACAAAAACTTAAAAATGGTGTCAAACATAAATTAATGTATTTTCAAAAATACGTCATCCACCATTAGAATTTTCACAATCTAAAATAAATCAAAATGAAATATCATCAATATGATTATGGTTTCATATGTATAATACACTCATTTCATTCTGTCAGGATGCAATGCATTCATGCGTAAAATAAGGGAGACTGGATTAGCAGATTTAGAGAGCTGCTTCCGGTGTCGACGTCATGTTTAACAAAACTGTATTTAAGAGGAGTTAAAAGTTAATTATTATTTCTGAGGTCGAAAATTTATTTTGTACATAAAAACTGTAAAAAGTATATTAACATTCATTTATTATTAGACTATTGCAATTTTCATAATAAACATTGGTAAAAAATTGTATTGCGTTAAAATACGATCGATTGTCCGAAACCCATGTTAAATTCCATTCGGGCACGGGTTAGAAGTATTGGTTTTGGACGTTTTTGGTGTCAACATTTTTCATTTGTTGATGAGAAACGATTTTTCCCTCGGGAGGTCAAATCACACATTGTAAAATAAAATATAGTGGGATCTCTCACAGATTTTATTAATTTTCGCTAGCCGGCTTTCGAGGTTGCCTTCATCATTAGGCAGTCTACAAAAAAAAAAAAAAAAAAATCATATAGCAACAAAGAAACAGGCATAAAATTCTGTTCGTTGAAATCCATAAAATATTAAATAAATTATATGAATAAAAAGTAACAATAAAGAGCTTTAAAAATACACATACTTGGTTAAATAATTTTGAAAAAAACATAATTTAAGATGTTTTAATAAATAAAATTTAAAAATTAAAATACCTAAACGTATATAAAACAATTTAAAACTTGATGAATGAGGACAGATATGTTATTCCTGTTCCCCCTCTGAGTCACAACTGAGACTTCTCTTTGTTGGTAAATTATGTGTTTTTTTTAGAGTGCTTGATGATGAAGGCAACCTCGAAAGCCGGCTAGCGAAAATTAATAAAATCTGTGAGAGATCAGACTATATTTTATTTTACAACTTGTGAAATAATCCCTTCTCACATCAGCCATCTTCACATTATTTATTGTTATTCTTATTATTGGGCTCAGTCCCGCAATAAAAATTACTATTATTATATATTTTTTCTTCATTTTTATTTATTCTACAATCTGTACAATAACAATAACAATAAGCACAACTGATGACTATAAGAAGACATGATGAAATAATAAGTAGGTAATACAAAATATTGAAAACATAATAAGAAGGAAAAAAGAAATGAATAATACAAAATAATAAATAAATAAATTAAAACTGGACGAAGACAGCACCAGTAAGACTCCAGCAATCTGCCAGATACCACTCTCCAACTAGTGGACTCCAACTACCACCACACTGCCCAACCATCCACTGTTCAGCAGTGGAGGAAGACCAGGAGGCGGGGCGTCTAAAGGACAGAGAGGCGTGAAGGGAGAATCTGGTCATCACCAGCACTCCCTTAAAAATTGCGTGTGAAGAAAAAATAACAAAAAAAAAATTAATAAATCACACACAAAAAAAATATAAAAAATATTAAAATATGAAGAAACTGTTTCAGAGCAAGAAAATGATAGAGCGCGCTCCACTTGAGAATGTCGCAGTGAGTTATTGTGACTCATGCCCGGGCCTCAGCTACGGGGTCATATCGCCTACTACCAGAGCACTCTTTCGTCGCTCTACGAATCTTTAATTTTATTTTACCTAGGATAGGGAGTCTTGAACGAGTATATGACATTGTACAGGCTCGGGACCATGACTTAACGTCCAATCGCAATGTTTTTTTCACCTCCCTGATAAAAAAAAAAACCCAAGGACCTAGGTTGCTTCAGAGTAGGCTTTTTTGTGGTCTTTTGCAATTTGCTCTGAACAAAATGTACCTACAGTTAAACTGACCGAAGAGAAAAGAAGGGAGAATGAAATTTTTTTTTATTACAAAACAATTGAGCGTGTACATTGCCGTTGATTGACCGATTTTTTTTTATTTCTTACCCTATCCCCCCCCCCCCCCCCCCCTCTCAGCCTTAAACTCATGTTCATTAATATTCTATTATACTTATGAAGATATTCTTGCTAATGAATATGGCCCTGAACTGAATAGAATAGGAATATGAATATTCATAATGAGATGTATCTCGACTCGGGAGCCGACATGGTAGTTCTATAGACACGATCTGTATAGACTGAAGAGTTTCATTAGCTGGGGCGAAGCCAGAAATGAGAAGGGGGATATTCACTTATCTGGTCATAAAATATATGGGAGTACTTCCGGTATTGCTACTATCTTCAAAAAAAAGCTGAAGATGGTAGCAATACCGAAAGTACAGTATGTTTTATACAGTTTGTGGAATAGACATTATTAGAAACAAATATACACAAAAATTGTTTCCATCACTTTTTCACATTGATATTACGTATCTAGTTATATCATTGTCCATAATGACTAATTTGTTTGTTGTATTCTGTAGGCCTGAAGAAGGAAATAAATAGTTTTCGAAACGTTGGCCAAATTTTGAATTTTTCATTCACCTCGAATTCCTTCTACATTGAAAAGATACTTAGAGATTTTTTTTTCTCTTTGACATTCTCTATTTTTATTATAATTCTTTTAGCATATTTCCTAAATTATTCGATAATAATAAATATTATTCCTTTTTGGTTCATTTTACACATTTATATATTTTTAACTATTAATCATAATCATTAAACACGTTTTTTAATATTAAATACGTTTTTCTTCTTAAGACTTTCACAATATCTCTGCGAAAAATGTTAAGTATGTAGATAAGACGCTGTTGTCCTCTGTTACGCTCAATCGTTTGCGCTAAAAATCAATATTTGACGTATATAGTAGTTTCTGAATTCTCATACTAAATTGGGCGTGGATATGTAGGTAGGCATACTACCGACATGAGTTCCACTCTACTCTGGGAGTCCTAAATTTTGTCTGCCTAGATATATATTAACGAAGAACTGATGTCGTAAAGGCCTTGGCAACATGGCTTAACGTCTCAAGGTTTTATACCTCCCAGATAAAAAAAAAATCTAAGGACTTCGGTCGGGTTTCGAACCCGCGACCTTGAGTTCAGTAAACAAGCAAGCATAACACTGAGCTACCTGCGCCCTCAGCCCCTATGCAAGGCCAACCTCACATTAGGCAATTTTGAAGAGACGCATACTCAAGTATCAGCAATTTGAGTAGCCTGTGGGTATGATACCCGTAGTCAACTTTTTTCCTCACACTGAGGAAACTGTGCAGCTACTAGGATTTCTTCATCTAGCCGTGGCGAAAAGCTGAGTTGTTCACCATGTCAAGTGAAGATTCTTCAAGTGATGAAGATGTCGTTGTTGCTTATTATTATTATTATTATTATAGAAAAAGGAAAATCCGAAGATTATGGCGCCATCCTTACATCGAAAGGAATGTTAACTGCAGATTATTTGTTGGTGCTAAAGAGCTGGAAAAGTCGGATTCCAAGTTCGTAGCATTCTACCGAATGACGAAAGAATCATTCCTACACTTGATTGGTATTGTTTGTCCATCCATAAGAGGAACACATGCGGAATGCGGGAATGTGTGAGTGCAGAAGAAAGTAACTTGATCACGTTGAGATAAGTAATTTATTAAATGTGCAGTAATTTATGGAATAAGTAAGTAATTTATGAAATAAATAAGTAATTTATTAAATTATTATTTAACGGGCGACCCGGTAGCGTGAGACTGGTAGGATACGCGTCTCCTGGGAGTAGCGCCGTTTGTGTCTCCCCACCACTCAACATAGGAAGTGATTTCTAAGATACCCTCAAGATAATTGAGTATCAGTTGCGTCTCTTCGGAATTGCCTAATGTGAGGTTGGCCTAAGTCAACTATTGATTATAATCAATAATTATTAGAGTAAGCGGTCTACTGGAGGAGGAGTGAAAAGTTAATTGATTAAAACGTTGAGGGGAAGTACATTTATGATGATTCACCGATAACATTTTATTAGTGTTTCCACTATACTGACACAGATTGCAAACATTTACTCAGACATTTTCCTGTTGATCGATATTGACGAAACTCTGAATGTAAGAAGACCCAGGAGAGGAAGACATTATGCAAATATTTTCTTCCAAGATCCACCTTCTTTCCTTTTTCCGTTCTGAAAGAAGGTAAATATTTATTGCACCAATTCCCTAAAACTATATAGAAGGAACAAAGTACGCAAAACCTGCATAAAGTTAGTGGATTTCCATCGTAGATATTCTCAAAAGTTTGTCTACTTCCCCAACTATACGGAGTATAGGGGATGTTATTTAATAGATTGTTTTTCAGCCATATCGACTAAAGGGAAAGGGTGTTTTGTGGGATGGCATAACATGAAAACCGTTATAACTGCCAATAACGTTATGATTTTATCGATACAAAATTTAATAATATTAATAATACATTTATTTCCGTTAAACCAATACATGGTAATAGAATACGTCAAAAGAATTTATACATTAAGATAGTTTATAAATTAATAAAAAATGAATACAAAATACTTAAAATATAGGGATATAAAAATATTTATAATAAGTAGACACATTTTTCAATTTAATAAAAATTAAGATAACTATTTTTTTTAAAACTCTTTGGAAGTGTCTTTCCCAACGATGTTTCGGAACGTATTACGTCCCTTCATTTGGTCCCAATGTGCGAGATATAGAAAAGAAAAAGAAAACAATGAAACTATAACAATATATAAAATATATATATATATTAATAAATTTTAAATGAATAAATAAAAAGTATATAAATGAATAAATAAAACAATAACGTAGATTCGACTGACCTTTAATGTGTGAAGGAACTCTGACTAAAAAATAAAAATGAATGCTTTGTATCAAATAATGTTTTTGGATATGAAACACGATTCTTTATTGTGATTATATTGTTCTTTTTGAAGAGTGAGAATAAAATTCCGTTTCCGAGTAAAGGGTTTCCTCTAACATAAACGGTTTTTAGTTGAAGTTTAAATTTTTCTATTGCATCTATAGACTTCAAGAAGTGGGGAAGGGCATTAAAAAAATTAATTCTTTTATGAGTTATACTTTTTTCAAAAAGAGAAGAGCAATGTTTAGTTATTTATTTATGAGGATTTAAGAGCCATTATATAAGTTAACTGTTGTATATAAATTATATTTTTTATATTACAGTGGAATCCGGATATTTGGTATCCCGATTATTCGTATTTCCGGCTAATTCGTACAAATTTGCCGGTCCCCAGAAAAAATCCCGATAAGTGGTATAAAAACAATGCGTTTCTGACCCCTAGGTAATTCGTATTATTTTTATGCTCGAAGTCACTTAAAATTATAGTCTTATAATTCGTATTTCCAGCTAAAAAACCTCGTTAATTCGTGCTGTTTTCAAGAGGGGGAGAGAGGACAGTGAGAGACAAGAGAGCAGAATGAGTGCGAGATAAATGTTTTCTAGCAAATCACATGAGGGGAGAGCGAGTGAAAGAGACAACTTTTCTATGAAATCTCATATTATTTCATGTAATTCGAACCCTTTTCACTGAAAGGAAAGTAAGGAGAGGAGAGGGGGGAAGTTTTAGCAATTTTATTGATCTTGTCTAACATTTTTTCCAACAAATGTTTGATTGATGTTTATTTAATCTAGAACATATGTACATATTTTTTACTGCTTAGATATTGTTTATTGTATAGTTTAGTATAAAGCAGTGTTTATTGCATAGTTTTTATTCTTACCACATTGTACATACTTCTTAATACATACATATTTGGATTAATACATTTTTTAATTTTTTATATTTTGTACTCCCGATAATTGGTTATCCCGACCCCTTGACCCCTCGTACCAAACTGTCAGTCCCTTGACCATACGAATTATCGGGATTCTACTGTATAACTTCTGGCTAAAGCACCGATCTAGGGTCACATTTTCACCGAGTCTGATAACTATTGAAACATCGATATTGAGTTTATGTCCGGCCAAAGGTCAAACCTATCCATCCTCTTTATCCGATAACGCTGTTAGGTGTTGCTATCCTTAAAAAGGTACAGTGGGGAGGGGAGGGGGGGGGGAGGGGAGGGGGGGGAGGGGAGGGGGGGGGAGGGGAGGGGGGGGGGGAGGGACAGGTTTTGTGCCCCTCCCTCGTCGGTGAAACATCAGCAAAGTACTTCCCCAGAACAACTGATACTAATCAATTAAGTTGATCAAATGATGCTCTGACCTTAACTGTAAAAACATAAAATTTTAAGAACACCTATAAAATTTCTGCGAAGGAAAGGGGTGGACCAGAGGAAATGGCCTGACACTCCGAAAATTAAAAAAAAAAAAATCTGCCTAGTATGTCTGTGAACACGATAACTCTCCATAGAATGAATGTACACAATTTTTTTTTTTTTTGCTTATCAAGATCACGTAAGGACGAGACATATAGAGATATTTTCAGTCAAATCGGCCAAAGAAAAAGGGGAGGATTAAACCCATTTTTTACACTTTAGTGAGCTACGGGGTCCGCATACGGACTGCAGGTAACCGAAACTTAATTTAAACTTATTCAGAAATTCAAAAGTAAATGAAAATTTGAAATAAAATAACAGTGGCAGAACATTTAAAAGAAAGATAAATTTAAAAGCTCTCTCCTTTTAATTACTTTTTCATTTTCTTACAGAGTTCATTTAATTTTTTAAATACCTTCCAGAATTACTTGCTCCAAATTAACTTACATTGCTTCCCTTTTTTTAAATCTTTTTTTCCCCCAATCTATTTTTCTTTTAACTGAATAAGAAATAACCCAAATTGAATAAACTGTTGAAAGAAAAACAAGAAACAATTAAATAAAAAGATCAGATTCAGCACTTGATTAGTTTATAAATTAAATTTGCGAACAAAATGTGACATGAAAACAAAAATACATAAACATTGATAACTTAAATATTTCAATGCACTGTTATTTATGTAGAGACAAAAGGAGATGAAGCATTTCGTAGGCAAATATTGCGTTAATCTAATAATTAATACGTATGTAATGAATCTATGGTCACAGGGAATAAGTTGTTGAGTTGTAAAATGGCCAAAATGAGTTAAGTGTACTGTGATCATCTCCCAAGGCATCTGCGCACTGTGAAGAAGTTGGGAGCTCAGAACTCGTAATACTTTCGGAATTATAAAGATGTGGGTTTCTTGGTATCTCGTAAAATTGTGTATGTTCTCGGTTAAATCAACTTAATCTACTTCTTTGAGGGATCATTCACGAGATAACTCGTATTCAACTACTCCAAGTGAAGAGGGTGTTTTCGGTTAAATCAACTTGCTCAACTTTAGAGAGGCATCATTCACGAGTATTTCAAAAAGTATGTTTAATAATTGGGTAAGTGTGTATAAAGATTAGATGTGGTTAATAATTAGGTACGTGATGAGGAATCATTAGGTGACTAAGGGAAAATCCAAGAAGGATTAACAATATTCATTTTCATTCATTCCTATAGATTTAGAAGGTATATGATTAATAATGATACAAACATAATTTATTTATTCCAAAAACTGGATTTACACGATTAATGCAAAAGTAAAAAAGTGCTGCCTTGAAAAATTACGAATTTAGACTTAGGTACCAATTTATTCCCTGGGAGCACAGAAATATAATAGTCTGAAATATTTTTTGACCTCCGCTACTTCATCAAGTCATGAAATTTCTACTTTGAATCTTCTTTACCAAGAGCTAGATTGATGAAACTTTTAGTAAAAATCAAAAGGTATTGCCGTTAGAGGCTTCTAGGATTCACACACAGAATTTCGTGTTAATACATTCAATTATCGTGTTCAAGGACACACAGCTAGACAGACTTTTTTTTCATATTTGGAATCTGGAGGTTGAAAAACGTATATATTGTCGTCTTTAGAGGGCTTTGAAATTACATATGAAATTTCGTGTCAATTCATTCATTTGTGGACAGGTTATTTGGAGTTTTTGTGTTAATTCTTCCCCTAATCCAAACTTTCCCTGTGGCCGATTTGACTGAAAATCAATAGTTGTTGTCCTTAGAGGAATTTGAATACAAATATAAAATTTCGTGACGATATATTTATTCTAATGGGAATTATCGTGTTCACAGAAATATACCCAAACACAAGGGCAGTCAGTATTTTATTTTTGGATCTAAGTGGTCAGAGAAAATGAAATTCCGTTAAAAACCCAGCATTGATTTTTTAACGGATTTGCTAAATTCTTCTATACTTCGTAATAAACACTGAAATCAACTATTTACATCTCACTCAATAACTATGCAACTGTACACAAACTTAGTTCATTGAACAGCTGACTGACTCCAGTCCAATCTCCGGTATAGATAGGATTATCTCAACAGAACATTCCATGAATTATCATTGGTCAGATTTAAGTCTAACTGGAACTGTCTGAAACGTTTACAAGTGATTGTTTCAGATAAAGAAGAACATTGAAATTAATTTTAAAAATTAAGAAAATTACTTTTCATCGCAAAGATTAATTTAATAAAAAAAAAAAAAATGATTAGGTACGCTTAAAGTATAAAGACATCATAGAACAATGAGCAATGGTAACCGTAGAGGGCGCCGGTAGCTCAGTGGTATGCGAGTCTTCTGAGCTGAAGAACGTGGGTTCGAAACCCGACCGAGGCCCTTAGTTTATTTTATCTGGGAAGTACCCTGTACGATTTCAGGTACTCGTTGAAGACCCCTGCCCTAGGTGAATGAAAATTTAGGGTAGGCAAAATTTAGGACTTCCACAGTAAAGTTGGGCAAATGTCCACCAGAGTGACGAAAGAGCGCTCTGGTAGTAGGCGATATGAGCTTGTAGTTAAAGCCCGGGCATGAGTCATAAAACCTAACCTGATGGTAAGTGAATCTTTGAGTTGAGCCCCTTCTGGTTCCCCCTAAAAATATAAAGGTGTCGTTCAAAACATTTGAAATTTTGCGTCGATATATTCTTTACAATGGCAGTTATTAGAGTTTTTGAGTTAAGCTTCTTCCTTAATGTCCCCTTCTCTTTGACCGATTTGGCTGAAAACCAATAGGTGTTGTCCTAAAGGGTTTCTAATCACACATATAAAATTTCGTGTCGATATATTCATTACAACGACAGTTATTAGAGTTTTTATGTTAAGCCTTCCCCCTAATCTCCCTCTATCCTTTGGTCGATTTGGCTGAAAACCAATAGGTGTTGTCCTAAAGGGTTTCTAATCACACATATAAAATTTCTTGTCGATATATTCATTACAACGACAGTTATTAGAGTTTTTATGTTAAGCCTTCCCCCTAATCTCCCTCTGTCCTTTGGTCGATTTGGCTGAAAACCAATAGGTGTTGTCCTAAAGGGTTTCTAATCACACATATAAAATTTCGTGTCGATATATTCATTACAACGACAGTTATAAGAGTTTTTATGTTAAGCCTCCCCCCTAATCTTCCTCTATCCTTTGGTCGATTTGGCTGAAAATCAATGGGTGTTGTCATTTACGGGTTCTAAATTCAGATATAAAGTTTCGTGTCGATGCATTCATTATATCGGGACTTATCGTGTTCACAGATACACAGACAGACTTTTTTTTCATATTTGGAATATGGAGATTGGAAAACATAAAATTTTGTTAAAAACTCCGCATCGAATTTTTGGCCGATTACATAACTTCCCCTATACTTTGTTTAGCTTGGGAAGTAAAAAGAAGTTTATATTATTTATTGACCATGGTAGAAGTTTAGTCACAAAAAATTGCCCGGGTGATACTCGTATATCAAACAGACGTTCAGATTTTTTAGGTTTGAAAAAAGGGATAGAAAATTGTTAGTGTTTCACTGCTAAATTTACATATTGTCGTTATTTCTGTATAAAATTGTTGCAAATGTGATCGGGGGGTCAGTAATCAGTGTTAAATAATAAGTTATATATATATAATGTGATTCTAATTAATTAGTTATTGTGAAACATGCCCGGGCTTTAACTACGAGGTCAAATTGCCTACTACCACAGTGCTCTTTCGCCACTCTGGTGGACATGAGTCCAATTCAACTATGGGAGTCCAAAATGTTGTCTAAATTTGTATTCAGCTAAGGTTGGGGTCATTAACGAATGACATCATACAGGATCAGCATCATTTCTTAAAGGTTTCTTTAGCAGTATACAGATATCTATATAACAAAAATGAATGCTAAATTTTGCTAAGCGCAAAACTCGAGAACGGCTGGACCAATTCGGCTAATTTTTTTTAAAAAATATTCGTTGAAGTCCGAGGAAGGTTCTTTGAAGAGAGTTCCTAGCGGTCAACAGGAGGGGGGGGGGGGGGGGGGGCTAAGCACAAAAATTGCCCTAGCGCATTAACGGATGAACGGATTGTCATGGTATTTCACATGTAGCATTCTTAAAGGCCAAATTGAAAAATACGCTACGTGACATTTCAAAATTTTGAACGGGAGGGGGGGTTGTGGGGGTAGGCCTACATATAAAGATAGTGATAGGTCTTTAAGGAATGATCGGAATGTCATGGAATTTCACATGTAGTATTCTTAAAAGACAAAAACAAAAAAAGGATATGTGACGTCTCAAAATGGCTATGACCCTTTTGGACGGGAGGGGCGGGGAGGCATTAATGTTGAATGAATCTCACATGGAGCTTTCTTAAAGATGGGAAATAGCCCTAATTTTGATATGGTGGGTTTCCCAAGCATGTATTACCTAGGAGGTCAACTGTTGCACGGTAAATAATAGCTATCACCAGCGTTCTTAAGCACAAAATACCTAGGGCATCCGCTGTTGCAAGGCACATACTAGCTGCGGTGCCCAGCATTCCTAACTACATACTATCTGTGTTGCCCAGCGTTCCTAAGAACTTAATATCTGGTTGCAAGGAGTTGTAAGGCGCATACTATCTAAGGTGCCCGGCGTTCTTAAGTAGGAACTAGCTGTGGTTCCAAGTGGTCAAAAAAAAAAAAAAAAATCCGGTCCAATAGCTTCTGACAGAACGACGTCTGTCGGGGCAGCTAGTTTTATATAGATTATACTTAAAAATATTAGAACATATAAAAAAGTTGAAAAATAAATAAAAGTAGAAAATAAAACCTTCTTTTGAAGTTTCTTTAGTAGTTCAATAATATCTTTTATAAATTGTTTTATATTAATTATAAAAATGTTATATTAATGGGTTCTTTAGAAGTACCTATACAATTTTTTTATATTGATTAAAAAACACTTAAAAATATTAGAATATTTTAAAAAGTTGAAATAAATAAATAAAAGAAGAAAATAAGAATTTTATGTTCGAGGACTTTTTTTTTTATAATACAATTATATTTTATACAAATCATATTTAAGTAATTCAAGGTGAGAAAATAAATAAAAGAAGAAAATAAGAATATTATGTTGAAGGTTTCTATAGCAGTATACAGAGAGTATTTTATATAGATTATAATTAAAAATATTAGAATATTTAAAAAAATTGAGAAAATAAATTAAAGAGAAAAATGAAAACCGTTCAGTTGAAGGCTTCTTTCAAAGTTATCAGTTGAGGTTTGTCCTTCTTTCTTCTGTATTTAGGTCTTTGATGCAATTAACGGAGATATTTATAAGGTAAAGAGTTATTCATTTGGAAGTTCTGCATTTCTAAGGAAGAGATGAACAAACAATAAAACATGATAATTGGGAAAAATAAATAATAGAAAAACATTCCTGTTATCAGATCTAATGAGATTTTTCAAAGGAGTGGCTCTTGGGTTGTGAACTATCTTTGTTGGGACAACTGTTAGGTATCGGGTAGGCAGGCGAGTGAGAGCTAGCTTCAGGCGATATAGGGTAGGCAGGCGAGTGAGAGCTAGCTTCAGGAGAAATCGGGTAGGAAGGCAAGTGAGAGCTAGCTTCAGGCGATATCGGGTAGGAAGGCAAGTGAGAGCTAGCTCCAGGCGAAATCGGGTTGGCAGGCGAGTGAGAGCTAGCTTCAGGCGAAATCGGGTAGGCAGGCGAGTGAGAGCTAGCTTCAGGAGATAGCCCATGGGAGGACGACACAAAGCATGGTCCAACCAACAGACATTCAGACATCAGACTTTCATATGAACTTGTTAGTTAGTTGTGACTAACGCCCAGGCTTTCAACTAAGAAGTCATATAGCCTACTACCGGTGCGCTCTTTCATCGCCGACGGGCGCTAGGCGAGTCCTATTTGTTACCTACCCAAGTTTATTCACCCAGGATAAAGGGCATTTAATAAGTATCTAACATCGTACCGACTCGAGACGCTTAATGAAAGATGCTCAAGGGTTTTTCACCTCCCAGATAAAAAACCTAAGGGCCACGGTCGGGTTTCGAACCCACGATCTTGAGCTACAATAAATATATGTTACGGGTAAAGTTAGATTAACGGTTAAACCTAGGATTACCCGGGAAAACTGCGTAGTACCCGCTGCCGCTTGGTTAAAGTTAGGTATACTAATAATGACAAGGCCATTAGTGGACGTATGTTCCACTATAAAGATTAGGTACTTATTAATTAGCTCGACCACACCTCAATTTCCATTGTTGTAAGCTGTCTAACAGCGATAATCATTCATCTGGGTACATAAATTCCTAGAACAAACATAAATCGAAATATTACAAAATTTGGGGGCGTATTTGCCGGCGTTCCGCCGGCGGGACGATATATCTGCCCCTCCCGTCGTTCCTATATTTAAAGTAGTATAGGTTCTAGCTTTAACATATACTTTACCCGGGTAAAGCCCGAAACGTGAACTATTTCAATTATATTTCGGACTTTAACCAAGCGGCAGCGGGTACTACTAGGTTTACCCGGGAAATCCTAGGTTTAACCGTTAATCTAACTTTACCCGTAGTATATATATATATATATATATATATATATATATATATATATATATATATATATATATATATATATATATATATATATATATATATATATATATTGTAACATGTAGAAATAAGGGGGGGTATTTTAATAAATAAAGAAATATAATAAAGCCATTAACGGGATGTCAGTACTGAGGACTTAAGCAGGGTGGGGGAAGAGAGAGAGAACAGTGGAAGGAGGGGGAAACGAGTGTGTCGGTGGTTGGAGATAGAGAGTGAAGGAGGAAGGTTGTGGTTGGAGATAGAGAGTGAAGGAGGAAGGTTGTGGGTTGGAGATAGAGAGTGAAGGAGGAAGGTTGTGGTTGAAGAGAGAGAGAGTGGAAGTGGACGGTTCGTTTTTTTTGAGAGAGTTCGCTGGAGTAGTGAAGAGTTTTTTTTGGAGTTAGAAGTCTGGAGGAAGTCAGGAAAAAAGGCAGATTGATGGAAAAATAAAGGAAGGATCGGAGAGCCGTATGATGAACTAAGAAGAGCAGTGGAGAAAGGATTGAAGGACAGATGGTGACCAAGTGAGTGAAAAAAAAAAAATAATTATAAAAAAATAAAACAAATAAATGTTATATGATCATGTCTCCAATTTATATAAAGATTTAAAAAACAAAACAAAAAAAATAAAAACTCTATTTATCAATTTTTTTTATTAAAAGAATTCATTTCCCATAACTAGTTTTTTTCAACAAGATAAATAAGAAATAAAGAGGAACTAGTAGTTGTTTCATTGGCGCCCAACGTGGGGCAAATAAAAAAAAATAAAAATTAAATTCATAGAATTAGTAATTGTTTCATTTGCGCCCAACGTGGGGCATTTGATAAAAAAAATGAACAAATAACCAATTCATAGAATCA
This sequence comes from Aradus depressus, assembly GCA_963662175.1. Classification (NCBI taxonomy): domain Eukaryota; kingdom Metazoa; phylum Arthropoda; class Insecta; order Hemiptera; family Aradidae; genus Aradus; species Aradus depressus. The sequence continues at coordinate 5,936,259 of OY759224.1, forward strand.
GTAAATGTTTCAATATATATATTTATAAACATATAACTTTTTGTCACCAAAAGGGTTGATTGATATTAGAGAGAGATTGAACAATTATTATAGTTTATTAATTAGCTCAGGGATGTACAATGCTTTAGGGGATGTTTTTCCTCAAGTTATTTACAAAAAAAGCCTTAGGAAAACACTTTTAAAAAAAAATAAAAATATAAATCTACTATTTTAACTAAAGCTATGTAGGAAACAGTTCATCCTGAAGAGGTTCTTCTTATTGCGGGGAAAATACTATAATTCTCAGTCTAGAGATACAAATGTGGGAAAAGCGGATTTGTATCACACAGTGTGGAAATGTATGTAGTCGGATGTATTGTGAATGGGTAATAGTTGAAATATATTGGTTAGGGGTTGAATGGGGTTTAGGTGTGAGAGTGAGTTAGTAGGTGGAACAAGGTTGGTAGCAGTGATGGAGTAGCAGTGATCCAGACACTTTACTGATAATAGGAAAGGTAATTAGAGGGTGTTAACTGGCTGGATAAATGCAAATCGGGGTCAAACTAGCTTCAACGCTGCCTGAAGTGATGCATTTCGATGGGCGATATATCGATTATTTAACAAAATATTCTGTACTTTTGTTCAAAATCGAAATATGTATTCATTATAAAATCAGTTCACAGTTCGATAATGTAGTATCCAGTGTATTTTCCACCCCCAAGTTTCCCATTTAACCTTCCTAACCACTTAACCAGTAACCATGACGATTTGTGCCTATAATAATTTTTCATGATCTCTGTATCTATTCTGTCTTCAATTTATGAAATATTTTTGAATCTTGACAGTTCTCCTTAAATTATTAGTGAGTCTAGTTTGTTAGTTATTGTAATTCATACCTGGGCTTAAACTACGAAGTTATATCGCCAATTACCAGAGCGCTCTTTCGTTACTTGTGGACATGAGCCCGTCTGTACTATGGGAGTTTCCCTATTCTAAATTTATATTCATCTAGGGCAGGGTTCTTTAACGAGTACCTGACATCGTACAGGCTCTGGACCATCGCTTAACGTCCCATCCGAAGAACCTCCGGATAAAATAACGTAAGGGCTTCGGCCGCGATCTTCATCTCACCGCTACCTCGGAAATACCAGCTCCATCGATAATATATTTTTTAAATAAAAATAATTGATACATCTATACTTTGCGTGCTGATACTACATAAAGTATATAGTCAGTATGTCAGTACAGATAGCCGACTTAATCTAAGATATAAACTGGGATATCCATGAAGGAATCTGACTGGCAGGGATGGTGTCAGTTTAAATAATTAAGTTAACTGCCCCTGCCTGGCTTCGAACCGGGTATCTTGATTGTTAAGCTAGTATTTAACCCGTTGAGCTAGGAAGCCTGCCCTTTCTCCCAACTCTACCATGGTCTCAGTCATCAACCATGACATATCACTCTGGTCCTCATTACTTTGACGTGCACCGTTTGCATCTCTACCAGTCCTGATACACTCCTACAAATCTCCAGCTGAGATACTACCACAGCCTCCCAAAATCTCCAAGAGCAGCACATTCTCCACATTGATTGGTGTCGGCAGTGGCCAGTGAAAATTAACGAAGAGAAGTGTTTACCGTCTCTCTGAAACGCCAATCCTGTCCTCCGATTTCCTTCAACTTCCACAATTCCTCACACCAATCTTGAACAACGCCTCGGTTGCTAAACAGAAAATCCAGATTTTATCTTGAGGACAGGGTTAGGTTCTATCACTCATGCCCGGGCTTTAACTACGAGATCATATCGCCTACTACCAGAGCGCTCTTTCGTCACTGGTGGACATGAGCCCGACTCTACTGTGGGAATCCTAAATTTTGCCTGCCCTAAATATTTATTCACCTAGGGCAGGGGTCTTTAACGAGTACCTGACATCGTACAGGCTCGGGACAATCGCTTAACGTCCCATCCGAAGGACGGCGTGCTTAAATTTATTTTACCTCCCAGATAAAATAAACTAAGGGCCTCGGTCGGGTTGCGAACCCACGTTCTTGCGCTCAGAAGACAAGCACGCATACCACTGAGCTACTGGCGCCCTCAATATGTTGAAAACAAACTGGCTATATACAAGACTTAAATGGGCATACGGACTCGACGCACTTCCAATTTAAAATTTCAATTTATGTGCTAAGTCGTCGGTGATTCACAGGCAGTCTACTTCTCCAACACGAACTAATCAAATAAGTTTTCACTTTCCCCCAAAACCAATCAATCGTTTGAGCTAAAAATCGATAGTAAACTTACATCTGATTCTCATTGTGGTAATAAAAAGAAGGCTTAAGACGGTTTAAGTGTTAAACTTAAATAAATGATAAATAAACAAAATATAAATAATGATCAATAATAATTGAATTAAAACGAAAAGAATAAATAATAAACAATAAATTAAATAAATAATAAATTACCACATTTCCTATAGAAATTGTATCTCTTCTCTTTAACTAAATTTTGATAATTCTACAGTAGTTTTTCGAAAAGGGGCCCTAAGAAAGTATCAAAAGTTCAAGACGTGCAATTTTTAAGAAAGTGCATGTATTTAAAAAAATTCAATTTACAAACTTTTCATTTGGATTTCTAAAGAGATGCCATTTTTAATAATTTTAAATAATATTTAATCTAATCCAAAGGTTTTCAAATAATTTTACTGTGCCAACAGGGAAAATGAATAGAATAGAAATTACTAGAACAAATAGTTTGGGTTTATTTTTTAAATCTTCTACATTATAAAATTATAAAACTAATCATTGAAATAAATGAAAATTAAAAAGAAAAAAATCTTAAAAACTAAATTCTTAAAACTAATTCAATCTTTTTGTTTTATATTTTGGGACATTCTTTAAATTCAAGTTATATAATTCTGGGCATATATCCTGTACATATAAACAAATAACAGTACCTTCTTTTCGGATCAATTTCACCGTCAATTTACTTCTATTTAGTTCATTACAAATTAAGCCTAGAACTCCATTCACCAGACCTCGACTCTCTACAGACACTAAATAAAACAGCTGATGGCCGTGTTTTGTTTTTTACTGGCATTTGTTTTAAATAGTTTGCTTCCTATATAAAAATAAATATAATTAATTTTTTAATGTTTATAATTTAATATTTTCAATGTGTGTATTATTTTTATACATCACATCATCCTAAATTTTGTGTCGATACATTCATAATATCGGGAGTTATTAGAGTTTAATAGTTGAGCTTTCCCCTCCATCCACCCTTTCGGCCGATTTGACTGAAAATCAGTAGATGTCGTCCTCATGGGACATAGATACATACATAAAATTTCATGGCGATACATTCTTTCTATCGGCTGTTATCATATTCACAGACACAAAGTCTGACAGACATTTTTTTTTTTTTTCAATTAAAGGTAAAAACTTTATATAGAATTTCTGACCGATTGCATAACTTCTTATTCTGGGGAAGAAATTTCTTCATTATTCATATATACAAGAATATACCCATTTTCTTTATTCCTTTAGTATATTAAAGTAAATATTCTGTTTTTTGGGACGAATAAGTAGGAGATGCTCTCGGTAATCGTACCAAACATTTATTCGCAAATAATTATTATAGGTATGAGGGACGTTGGGACTGTGCTATGATGGGAGACTATGTACGGGGTATAGTGCGTGCAGTGGGGTCATAAGAAGAAAGGCCGTTCTCATGTACATTTTTAAAAGACACTATTCTTGTATGAACATTCAATGTTATTCAATATTTTCGCTCTTATTCCTACCAATTCTTGAGGTTCTGTATGTTAGATTTCTTCTATAGGACTCTAGTTATATTAAATAAACTTGTAATATTAGTAGCTTGCCAAAATATTGACACTTTATTATCAGCATCATCAAATTAAGCAATAAACACTAAAAAACTACGATAAACAAAAACTTGGTCAAATTTTGTTAAATAGTCTAATGTTTACGATTACGAAATATTTGCCGACAAATGTGTGGATTAAGCGAAACACCTTCAACAATTTGAAACTATTATATGATTCTCAGAATAATAAATATAATTTTTTATTTTTCTTTAGATGAAATTCCCTGAAATGCGGAAACAAGGTAAAATAGGTATTTTCTACCTTAATACTTTCTTTTGAGAGCCAATCTTCTCCAAGCCTGGATTATTACAGAAGGAAATTGGAATGTTTACCTTTCTTCTTGAATCAGGTATTAATCATACTTAAGTTAAAGAGTAATTTTTTTTTTTTTTTTTTTTTTTTAAACCTCGTCTTTCGTTTCTTATTATTATTATTTTAACTAGCTGTGTTACCTGGCGTAGCCCGAGGAATTCACTGTTACATGCCATTAGGACATTCTTCGACAGTAAACATATCAAATATATCCGGATAATCACAAAGTGAAGTTACCTCGCTCCTGCGCTGGGTGATAAATATAACCTCACACGGATAATCAGAAAGGGAGGATACCTCACTCCTTGCGCTTTAAGTGATATGTGGTGGATAGGATGCGTAGGTAATATAAGCAGACACGTGATAACCACAAAGGGAGGTTACCTCGTTCCTGCGACTCTCCATGCCTGATGTATAAGAAGGAACCTATGGGAGATACATCTCACTGATAAACTGATGGAGAAATTCTGGAGCATTTTATCTCCCTCTCCCCCCCCCCCCCCCCCCCTCGCCCCCACAAAAGGAAATTTAAGTACGCTTGTAGTCCATCGATTCTACCTAAACCCTACTTTCTTCTGAATTTGTTGATCTTGGTAACCAAACAGGAGATAGCAGAAAAGGACGGGAGCTCAGTGACAAGAAAGAATAAATACAGGTGTGACTCATGCCCGGGCTTTAACTACGAGGTCATATCGCCCACTACCAGAGGGCTTTAGTTGCTTTGCAAACTTTTCCTACCCTTAATTGTTATTCATCTAGGGTTGTGTGCTCAAGGATTTTTTTTCTTCCTAGATAAAAACTCTAAGGGCTTCGACTGGATTTCGAACCCGCGATCTTGAGCTCAGTACAGATTATATGAACTGAAAGTTAGCAAAAGTTGGTGGGCCACTAAAAGAACCAACGGGATTCATTCTTTCTCATACATGATATAATTCGTATACGATATATTATTAGTTCTTTTCATATTAAAGAATAAAATGTTGACCTTGAAACGCGAAATTCCATTGAAAACTCGATTTCGGATATACTATAGGTATATAAAAGTTAAAACTACACATTTTGTAGAGGCCCGAAATGTGATAGGTACATTAAAATAAAAGAAATTTGGAAACCCTTATTTTTTGGAAAATCCAAAACCAATCAGTTTTGATAACTATAATCGGGCTTATAAGGATGTACACTTATAATATAATAGTAATATAATGATAATATTACTTTACAGTTCGCATTATTAATCTACCTTAATTAGAATAAACTTAGTGGATTTGTCATTAAAATCCAATTTTCCCTTTTCGGCATCCACTTGACAATTGTGGTTTCCCCTTCGTGGCCTTCATATCACACTATACAGGGTTGCCAACTTCAATTCGACACCTTATTTTCACATATATAGATGCATTCATTCTATCGGGAGTTATCGTGTTCACAGACACACATACAGACAAACACAGGTTTATGTTTTCATGTTGAGAGGTCGGAACTCCATATCGAATTTTTGACCGATTTCACGCGAAGTTATTCCCTTATACAGTGCCGGCCTGAGGCAACTTTTAGGATGGAGCGAGATTCAATTATGGCGCCCCCCTTGCTTGCCCCTAACATATACCAGTTGTGCTTGCAAGCATGGAACTTGGAAGGTCTCGACAACATCTTAAGTCTCTGTCTAATTTGTCGATTGAAAACAGCCATACTCATTGGCACTGTACTCTTCACAGTACCTATAGGAACAGTTGATGTAGAATGTCAAACAAAATATGTAGGAATTAAGGTACATTTATTTATACAAAAATTACTTTTATAAAGACCGTCCTTCGGATGGGACGTTAAGCGATGGTCCCGAGCCTGTACGATGTCAGGTACTCGTTAAAGACCCCTACCCTAGGTGAATAAAAATTTAGGGTAGGCAAAATTTAGGACTTCCACAGTAGAGTCGGGCTCATGTCCACCAGAGTGTCGAAAGATCGCTCTGGTAGTAGGCGATATGACTTCGTAGTTAAAGCCCGGGCATGAGTCATAAAACCTAACCTAAACCTTTTATAAAGAGATCATTCATTTGTATTATTTTACTATCTAATAAAACAACAGATAAGGTCATTCACATACCATACTAGCCACACGCTAGGAATCAAAATATTTTTTCTTTTATTTTTCTTTACCACTGAAGCGCTCCCTGGGACTTGGCCCTATGGTAGGCCTGCCCTGGCCCTACACTTCGTGTATCTGGTGAAGTAATATTGATAAGTGGTGTTCGTCTGATGTTTGTAACTTCAAACATCTCAGTGAAAATAGGGTGTCACATTGAAATTGACCCCTCCCCCTAGTGTTTTTTGTTCATTTCATATTAATCAGATTGGTTCTCGTTTCCAATTTGACCAATAAAGGTTTAGTTTCTCAAAAAGTCTCTCATTTCAATTAGTAACATATCGATGTTCCAATTACAATTACTCAACGGAAAAAAAACTGTGATATAATCTGTTTTCAATAAATGAAAAAAAAAAAAAAAAAAAAAAAAAAAAATTGATAGCAAATATAGATTTCTAAATAAAAAGGTTCATTGATAGAATTGACTATATATGAGTATATAGGTTCTGAGAGTAGGTTGACAGAGAGGAAAATGTGAAAATGGGATGTCTCATATAGAAAAGGGGGAAAGTACTTCCTCAGCACGAATTAATCGAACAAGTTTCCGCTCTCCCTCTGAAACCAGACTTGAAAGAGGGAGAGCGGAAACTTATTCGATTAATTCGTGCTGAGGAAGTACTTTTCCCCTTTTCTATATGAGACATCCCATTTTCACATTTTCCTCTCTGTCAACCTACTCTCAGAACCTATATACCGTATAAAGTCAATTCTATCAATGAACCTTTTTATTTAGAAATTCATTGAAAACAGACTATATCACAGTAAATATTGAAAAATAAAAAAAAATGAAATTAATTTTAAAAAAAAAATCTTACAAACTAATTTATAATTCTTTGATATTTTGGGCATATATATTATGTACATATCTATATAATAAAAATGAGTGCTAAATTTTGCTAAGCGCAAAACTCGAGAACGGCTGGACCAATTCGGCTAATTTTTTTTTTTCAAATATTCGTTGAAGTCCGAGGAAGGTTCTTATGAAGAGTTCTTAGCTGTTAATTGTAGGGATGGCGATCTGAGATAGATTAATCGAAGAATCGATGTTTGGGGTCGTAATAATCGATGTGAACAATGAATCGATCAAGTGAATCGATCTCAGACACCCTAAAATCATTTACTTACCGTTTAGTTTTATTCAGTTTTTAGTGCATGTTATTTTCTTGGCTGAATAAAACGTAATTACAACTCTTACTGTTTCGTTTTATTCAGTTTTTAGTGCGTGTTATCAGTTTTTAGTGCGTTTTATTTTCTTGATTGTTTTTAAATCTTCGCTTCTGGCAAATTCCTCGATTTATCTTTGGTTGTCATCTTTGTCATTTACTTACTGTTCCGTTTTATTCAGTTTTTACATATCTACATCTATATAATAAAAATGATTGGCTAAATTTTGCACGGGAGGGGGGGTTGTGGAGGTAGGCCTTAGTATAAAGATACCGGTAACTCATTACCTAATAGTCGGATTGTCATGGAATTTCACATGTAGTATTCTAAAAAGCCAAATTTAAAAAAAGGATGTGTGAAGTCTCAAAAATTGAAAGGGGGGGGGCTAGGCCTAATATAAAGATAGTGATAGGTCTTTAACGGATGATCCGATTGACATGGAATTTCACATGTAGTATTCTTAAAGGCCAAATTGAAAAATACGCTACGTGACATCTCAAAATTTTGAACAGGAGGGGGGTTATGGGGGGGGCCTAAGTATAAATATAGTCCTAGCTAATTAACGGTTGTTCGGATTGTCTCGAAATTTGACATGTATTATTCTTAAAGGCCAAATTGAAAAATACGGTACGTGACATCTCAAAATTTTGAACGGGAGGGGGGGTTGTGGGGGTAGGCGTAAATATAAAGATACTGATAGGTCATTAACAGATGATCGGATTGTCATGGAATTTCACATGTGGTATTCTTAAAGCCCGAATTAAAAAATAGGGTGTGTGGCATCTCACCATTTTGAAAGGGAGGGGGTTTTGGGGGTGGGCCTTAGCATAAAATAGTTGTAACTCATTAACGAATGGTCGCATTGTCATGGAATTTCACATGTAGTATTCTTAAAAGACAAAAACAAAAAAAGGATATGTGATGTCTCAAAATTGTCAACGGGAGGGGGGTATGGGGGGGCAAGCATATACCTAAATGGTAGTTTCAAAAGCAATATTTTAAAATTGGCTGTGACTCTTTTGGACGGGAGGGGCGGGGGTCCATTAATGCTGAATGAATCTCACATGGAGCTTTCTTAAAGATGGGAAATAGCCCTAATTTTAATAGGGTGGGTTTCCTTAGCATGTATTACCTTGAAGATGCACCGTTGCACGGTAAATAATAGCTCTCACCAGCGTTCTTAAGCACAAAATACCTAGGGCATCCGCTGTTGCAAGGCACATACTAGCTGCGGTGCCCTGCGTTCCTAACTACGTACTATCTGTGTTGCCCAGCGGTCCTAAGAACTTAATAGCTGGTTGCACGGAGTTGCAAGGCGCATACTATCTAAGGTGCCCGGTGTTCTTAAGTAGGAACTTGCTGTGGTTCCAAGTAGAAAAAATAAATTAAAAAAAAATCCAGTCCAATAGCTTTTGACAGAACGACGTCTGTCGGGTCAGCTACCCGGATATCTGAATCCTACACAAAATCGAAATAAAAATGTTTTTCGAAAAAAGTCGGGCTAAATACCATTCTTCGAATTTCCTGCTTTTTAACGGTTTATAGATTTACTATTTGTTAAAACTGATAGACAGATTAAGATATATCGGGAAAGTCCCATCCGAAGGACGACGTGCTCAAGGTTTTTCGAACCTAAGTGGAATTTTAGCTACCTAGGTTTAGTTACACAACATACGACTCATTATCGAGCACCTGACATACAAAAAGGCCCTCAATCATAGCTTAAAGCCCAATCCGAAGGACGACGTGCTCAAATTTATTTTTATCTTCCCGATTAAAACATCTGAGCTAAGTGACTTGGCTAGATTTCTAAATGGCGATCCTGAGCTCGATAGACTCCATATGTGTGATAAAATAAGTTACCGTTTGGTTCCAACTAAAATTATCAAGGAAGAAATGTGGAATATAAGTGGGCTTTGAGGTACCGTTTTGATATATTTTCTGAAAAACAAATTAATACAGCTATGTTGGTAGATAGGCAGCATCCAGAAACGAAGATGGTCAACAAAAGAAAGATTCAGATGTATCGGGAAAGTCCCATCCGAAGGACGACGTGCTCAAATTTATTTTTATCTTCCCGATTAAAACATCTGACCTAAGTGACTTGGCTAGATTTCTAAATGGCGATCCTGAGCTCGGTAGACTCCATTCTTCAAATTTCTAGCTTTTAAACGGTTTTTAGATTTAAGATAATGTTTGTACCTTTTTCATGAAACATTTCATAATTAAAATCTGAGGCCATGAGATGAACAAACTGTGAGAGGAGTGTTGGGTGATGTCACGTACCCTAGAGTGTTGGGTGATGTCACGTATCCTATGTTTGAGCAGAACGTTTAAGGATGCCAGGAAATTTGCTAATTCAATGTTTTATTTAACGTTTTTGTGAACTTTTGTTTGTTTAAACACGTAAACAAATTGTCTCAAGAAAATTTGGTTCAATTCATGGTTGAAGTCTATATTTTAATCAACCTGGTGGTCACAAGCGTTCTCAAGTACGCACTGGCTAGAACGTCCACTGATGCTAAGTATTCACTAGCTGTGGTTTCCGCCGTTGAATGGCGCGTACTAGCCATGGTGCCCAGGGGTCCTAAAAACTTACTAGCTGGGATGTCTGCCGTTGAAGGACTATAAGCGTTATTCCGTATGAATAATTGAAAATTATAACATCATGAATGTACTATTGAAGAATTGAAATGGATTCGAACGAGAGATATTAGGAGAAAAGTCAAAGTTCCCCGGGCAACGCCGGGTATTACTGCTAGTAAATAAATAAAAGTACCTCCTTTGCGTATCTATTTCAATGTTATTTCACTCCTACTTGGTTCACCACACCTAAGGCCTAAGACTTTTCTCACTCCTAGCCTGCCCTTCCTTCACATCTCACCTGACTTCCACAACCCAACTTCGACTGGTCCAATCTAATTAGAACAGCTGATGGTCGTCTTTTGTTCTTCATTCATTGGTTGTTTTACAACAAAATGAGACTTCATATATTTATTTATTAATTTAGTTACTTCATTTCTAACAGATGTCCTTCTTTTTTTTTATACCAACAAATATAATTATTAATTTTATAATATATTATTAGTAATTACAATGTGTGTATTTTTATACATCACACTTTACATAGGTGAGAAAGAGTGATCTGTAAGTGTGGTTCGCATAAGAAAATCCTGTAATGGCCACATCACGAATATTTTTTGGTTAGAAAACAATTTTTACTTTTATGTCCACCGGTGTGGGTCTCAGTTTCCCTAAGAATTGGACCCACTTTCTAAATTAATGTAAGTTGACAGGACAAAATGTGAAAATGGGGAATCCAATATCGGAAAGAATGGGAGGGTGCAAGGGGGTGTAACCTATCGTGGAGGTGAGGTGATGAGCAGAAATTTGGGCCGTGAAGGGGGTGGCAGAGGGGGGGGGGGGGGGGGGGGGGGTCGTTGTTGTAAAATGTTTATGTAGCCCCAGGGAGACGAGAGGGGGTGACTATTTGTAAAGCGTGCGTCCTAACGCAGCCTGAGTTATATCCCATCTCTAGGGAGTCAAACTTTGTGCGAACACGGCCAGCCAATCTTCTAATACCTGATATCGGCTTTGTCAAACTTTCTCCATACCTTCATCAACTTTCCATTCTCAGCATCCGTCTTATTGAAGGTACATGAAAAACAAGGCAAGTTTACGTAATTGGTCTAGTTAACCATAAGGACCCAGTGTCGTCAGTAGTATAGGAGGCAGTTGGGCCAGACAGACAAAGACAGCCTCTTCAGCACAACCAGCACCGGCTTCGTACCCAGCACAAATCACCGGCTTTGTGCTGCAGCGGCTGTCTATGTCTTCTATACTACTGACGTCTCAATCAAATCGACCAAATCGACCTTAATCAAATCGTGGAGGGGGGGGGGGGGGTACGGGGGGGAGGGCGCCATGAACCATGCGACAGGCATACAGAAAACACTAAATTTACTAAAGTTACAGCGAAGTAAATGGCCGCTACTTCTTTCAGTTATCGCAAACACCTTTGTAAACTGTATTCTCCGTTAGGAGGCACCCATAGAGGCGTTCGAATTTCGTCTTAAATCATTATTTAAAGCAGCACTCCAAGCACTTGCCAGAGCGGAAACCAGATCAAAGCTGGTAAGGGAGTTCGCAAATCAGCTAAACACCCTAGGAAACTGCAGGAATGTTGGACTCTTCTGGGTTCCCGGACACTCGGGATTCAGGGAAACCAAGAGGCAGATTGACTAGCCAAAGAAGTTTCAAGTAAGTCCTTCATGGGGCCAGAGCCAGTACTAAGAATATCCCTGGAGGCATATCGAACCCGGATTCATGGAGAGAAATAACCACATGCAGACCACTCCAAGATGTTCCTGATGTTGAAGGATAGGATGCTGAACCTCAAAAGGAACTAGCTTCGGCAACTAACAGGACACGGCCCGTTCAACAGACACCTGAGTGAAGGATAGTCCCACATGTGACAGATATGGAGAAGAAGACGAGACGGCGGGACACTTCCTGGGTATATGCTTGGGAAATGCTCGAATGAGATTCCACATTTTTGGCAAAGATATAATCACAGAGGACTCTAGAAGACTGGGACCATGAGAGCATTCTCAGATTCAGTAAGGAAACTGGGAGATTTCCAGGGAAGGGATAAGAGCATTGGATGCTTAGGTCCCTAGGTTTAAAAACACCAACCCATCATATAAATTATTATATTATATTCTTTTAATATCAGTGTCATTTATGGCTAGATCAGGTAATTATAAAATATATCTATTACAGAGCCAATGAGTCGTGGCAGCTGGCAACTTAGGCTGGTATAAGTGGTGCAGGGCTGCCAAGTTCGGCACCCCCTCCCATCCTCTAAGGGCTGTGAACAAATAGGGACCAACAAGTCACCACCAAAGGTAGCAATACAGCATCTCTCCTCCTTTCCATCATTTTACAAAAATGCCTTTCTGAAATGCTGTCCTGCTTAGTGATGTCACATCTTAGGGACCCAGGAAAGCTGACTGATCCGTTGAGAAAAGCAGTGAAAGCCGGGGTTTTGTGTGTTTATTTATTATTTTTCCCTGGAAGGATTTTTCTAAGAAAAGCCCCCCCTCCAGTCAGACACAGTTCTGAACAAGACACAGTCTGATCGATGGCCTCCCTACTCTAAAAAATGGAATATCCCTTGTTTCTGAAGAGAGAGATGGGACCAGCTCTGATTGGGAGCTCAGATCCAAGATGACAGCCTGCTTTCTGTGACTCTCGTTTCACCTCTGTTAAAGTAACGGATCTGTCTTTCTGACGTTTCAGATCCAATTTGTGTTCAAATGTATTGTCAGCACATCTGTTACAATGCAAGGTATGCGGTAAATCATGCTGAGGACATTTATAACGACTTCAATCCAGCCGCTCTTCCTGCGGCGCGAAACAAAACTATTATGCTCTGTCCATTTTTATTATCTATTTTTTTTTTACATGTTCTCTTTTATTTATATAGATACTTTTATTTTATTTTATTTTATTTATTTTTCATCATAATGAAGCTGTTAATTTGATGTCCGAATACATTTTTTGATACCTCCACTTATGTGAAAAAGGTAGACCATTAGATTCTCTAGAACAGCTAGAAATTAATAGGACTCGAAAAAATGGGAATTGTTTAATAAACGACCAGACACACTTCAAATTTTCTCATTTGCTAATCCCTTTCAGATAACAAATATCCATAGCAACATTAATCTAGGTTAAATTACTTCCTACATAGCTATATATTGTACATTTGTTATATTGTAACAGTTAGCTATTACAGTTCGAGTAGAGACTTCCACCTCCTGGTTTTACCAGAGGAAGGGGACCCTTTCACCTCAGGTACTCTTAGGTTAATATAAATATGTATGCCTGGCAAATATCTGAATTATTGTTGAACATTGTGCTGACGATGGCGTAAGCCGAAACCGGTACACATTTAAGGATATGTTTGTGGAATTAGACAATATAAGTGTTCAAAAAAGTGTTTTATCTATCATTTTATTTTATTGTTAATTTTATGTTTTTTTCATGTTAATCTTTTGTTTATCTATATTTATAATTGTCTAGTTTTTCTCCAATGTAGCACTAATTTATTTATCTATTTATTTATTTATTTGTAAGACATACTGACACTAAATTCCATTGTTCCTGTTCTTTACTCTATATGTAATTATCCTTAGGGGACCTCGGTCCCAGAACAATAAAATTTCTTTTCATTTCATTTTCTTTTCATTCCATTTTCATTTCATTTCATTCTTTGGGTTGCTCCATCTATGCGTACCCTCAAGTCGTCAAACACACAATGACTACCTACCACTCTGTGCGCACATCGATGAAGTTTACCATTATGTTAACTTCATCGATTCTGGATTTGTCGATTTATTTTTATTTATTATTTTGTAAATATTTTCTGTAGGACAACAAACGAGATGTATATTTATCAGTGGGGGGAAGTGCTCTCTGTGATGGCATCATTTTTCATCAGGGTTTGTGTATCTTCAGAAAGTTGGGGGCATAATATCCATCAATCCTTTGGATAATCCTTGTTTGGCAGGCTCACCCACGGAATATACAGTCGTCAGTGAATCAACGAAGTTTCTGCTCTCCCATTATATTTGTTACATCGACAGTTATTGAGATTTTGTGTTGAGTCGTCCTCAGATTCTCCTCTCTTCTTAAATCGATTTGACTGAATCACATAAAATTTTATTTCGATTTATACATAACTTCGGCTGTTAATGGGGCTTTGAAATCAGACCCCCTGTTGAACCTGGGGGGAGCTTAAATGTCCGGTCCCATAATTCAAAAATAATAAAGAAAAAAAGCAAATTAAATGGAAATAAACATTATATATTTGTATGTAAGAAACATAAAGAAAATAACATAAATAATCTTAGAATGTTCATGAAAAAATGACATAAAATAAATTATACTGCACAAATGTACTAGCAATTATTGGCCAATAATAAACTATAATAAATACCGGTGGGGGGCCCCCAGAGCACATAGTTTCGTCCAAAATTCTCAGCAAATGATCGGAGGGTCTCGATGTAGAAACAGGCCACAGTCGTTGTAGTGGCGCCGTAGAGGTGCATGGACCTTACTGGATGAAAGTAGATGGTTGTGTGCAGTGTAGAGTGCACAACTCACTGGTCAGGAGTAGATGCAATACTGCCTTCTCTAGGCTTATCATAGGTAATCAATCCTCTCCTATGTTTATAGAGATGGCTTCTAGGAGGTGGGGCATTTTTTTTATAAATAAAAATACTCATCTCGAGTTTACAAAATATAAAAACAAAACAATAACCTAAATTTAAATTAAACGAAAATTATTTGCTGGCGCAACACCCCCTCTGATCTCTCCTTTTATTTTGGTCGATTTGGCTGAAAATTGGTAGGTATAGTCTTTATTAAATTTTGGATTCACATATATATTTAATTGACAATCGATTTTATGTCGATATATTCATGACTTCGGGCAGTTCCTGAGGTTTACGTCTTGAGCCCCTCCACCCCCCCCCCCCCCTCCCCCCCCATCCTTCCTTTTCCTTTTTCCGATTTTGCTGAAAATTGATAAATTTTGTCCTTATAATTGGATTCACATAAAAAATGTAATGTCGAGACTTTCATTACTTCGGCAGCTATTAAGTATTTTTCTTTAGCCGATTTGAAAGATAATCCACGGAGGTAGGGTTCTATCGATAACACAAAGTATCGATACTTTAACTCATGAGTAGTATCGAATAAAACTTTCGATACCTACTCGTATCGATTGAATCGAGTAGTTCGTTATAATTAATTTTAAAAAATCTATAAATGTATATAAATTTAAATAAAAATCGTATTGCATCGAGTACTTCGTTATAATTAAGTTTAAACCATGTATAATATATAATATATACCTATATAATAATAATAAAAAACACAATACCATTTGAAAGGAATAAGATTATATTAATAAAAACATACTCAATATAATAATAAGCCTTATAGAATAAACATACAATTTATTTTTACTAAGGATATAAAACTACTGGAGACTATTCGTCAATATTTCACTATTTTAAAACACTTTTTGCAAGTCGCTGAGATCGAAACGTTTTTAGTGTAATAAATCCACACTTTCACCATAGGACGAGGCATTATAATATGTAATTGACAAAATGGAATGTAAAAATAAAATAAAATAATGAAATAGTAATCATGTTCAATCCACACTTTCACCGTAGGACGAGGCATTATAATATGTAATTGACAAAATGGAATGTAAAAATAAAATAAAATAATGAAATAGTAATCATGTTCACGGTTCTCTTCAAAATTACACAAACGTATACCTTCATAAAGGGTAAACCATTTAATGTAAATAAGGTAAGAAATAAGGACGCATCACGCAGACTGCGTGATGACATCACACAGACTGCGTGATGACATCACACAGACTGCGTGATGACATCACACATGAGGTTATCACCATCGATATATACGAGCATCATTTGTCCGTGGACCGGAATTTGAGTTTAGTATTTTACTGCAACAACAAATAGAAGAAAATTGTAAGAAATTAAACGGTGAACGATTTTGACGAATTGAAAAATTTAAATAATTTTTTTTAATTGTTGAAATTTGAAACGAGTACTTTGAATCGATACAAGTAATATCTATTCGATACCTATTTGGTATAGTGTAATAAATCCACACTTTCACCATAGGACGAGGCATTATAATATGTAATTGACAAAATGGAATGTAAAAATAAAATAAAATAATGAAATAGTAATCATGTTCACGGTTCTCTTCAAAATTACACAAACGTATACCTTCATGAAGGGTAAACCATTTAATGTAAATAAGGTAAGAAATAAGGACGCATCACGCAGACTGCGTGATGACATCACACAGACTGCGTGATGACATCACACATGAGGTTATCACCATCGATATATACGAGCATCATTTGTCCGTGGACCGGAATTTGAGTTTAGTATTTTACTGCAACAACAAATAGAAGAAAATTGTAAGAAATTAAACGGTGAACGATTTTGACGAATTGAAAAATTTAAATAATTTTTTTTAATTGTTGAAATTTGAAACGAGTACTTTGAATCGATACAAGTAATATCTATTCGATACCTATTTGGTATCGAAAAAAGTATCGATACCAAAAGTACTTGTATCGGATAAAAGTATCGATACTTTACTTGTATTTACTTGTATCGATAGATCCCTCGGGTTCTGGATACACATATAAAATTTCTTGTCTGAAGTTATTCCGTTCACAGAGAGACATGATATTTTTCCATTTTTCCATTTGAGTCGGAAAACATGAAATTCCAATGAAAACATTGAATTTCTACCAGAGAAATACGTGAAAATGTATCGGTGAATCACCGGCGATGTACTTCTCCAGATCGAATTAATGTAATACATTTCTGTTCTCCTTCTAAATCCTTCTTCTTTTTTGGACTTGTGAATTCTCGTATAAAATTTCTGAACGATGCATTCATTCAATCTCGTTATTAGGGATCTTGGAGTTAACTCCTCTGAAGGATTTGGCAGATTATCAATAGGTATCGTCCTCATGAGTCGTTGAATGCACATATAAAATCAATTACATAACTTCTCCTATACTTTGCATAACTGAGAAAATTAAATTACAACTAAATGAAGTCAGATTTCTTCCAAAAAGAGGATCCTCTCAAGCTGGAAGAGTGTACCGCATTGCAGTATTTCTTGAAAATTAGGACTTTTTCAACCCTAACTTTCCCAGAGCGGGGTGGGGTGGGGGGGGGGGGGGGGTCGAATCAAAAACCATAATAACTGCCGCGGTCCTTGTAATGAATGTATCGGAATTTTATTTGAGTATTAAGAAGTCTCTGAGTAACCCACCTTTTTATTCATTACTAGGTACCCTAACTATTATGAAGTATAGGGGAAGTTATTTAATTGGTCGAAAATTCGATATTGAGTTTTCACCGGAATTTTATGTTTTCCGCCCTACAAATTACAAATATGAAAACATTTCTGTCTAATTTTTTTAATTTCTGTCTGTATGTGTCAATGTGAACACGATAACTTGAATGAATGGTTCAACAAAAAATTTTATATGTGATTTCAAAACCTTCTAATGACAACACCTATTGATTTTCAGCCAAATCACCAGGGAGAGGGGATTAGGGGTAGGGCTTCAATCAAAAACTCTAATAACTGCCGATATAATGAATTTATCAATAGAGGAATTAGAAGCCCCCATGTAAATGTTCGTTATTGAGAACGATTTCCAACTAACGAAATGATCTCAGATATGAGATAAGGGGTGCCCATGATCGCATCGAAATATCATCCTGAAATAAGATTTATTTTAAAGAAATATAAATATAAAAAGAATAGTAGCATGCTAGCTCAAGATCGCGGGTTCACAACCCTGCCGACGTCCTTAGTTTTTTTTATCTGGGAAGTGAAATAACCTTGAGCACGTCGTCTTTTGGATATGACGTTAAGCGATGGTCCTGAGCCTGTACGATGACAGGTACTTTTTAAACACCCCTACCCTAGGTGAATAAAAATTTAGGGTAGGCAATTTAGGACTTCCATAGTAGAATCGGATACGATGAAAGAGCACTCTGGTAGTAGGCGATATGACCTCGTAGTTGAAACCCGGGCATGAGTCAGCTGTGACTCAGATGGTGGACAGGAAAAAGGAGTCTGTCCCCCTGAAATAAGATTTATTTTAAAGAAATATAAATATAAATATAAAAAGAATAGTAGCATGCTAGCTCAAGATCGCGGGTTCACAACCCTGCCGACGTCCTTAGTTTTTTTTATCTGGGAAGTGAAATAACCTTGAGCACGTCGTCTTTCGGATATGACGTTAAGCGATGGTCCTGAGCCTGTACGATGACAGGTACTTTTTAAACACCCCTACCCTAGGTGAATAAAAATTTAGGGTAGGCAATTTAGGACTTCCATAGTAGAATCGGATACGATGAAAGAGCACTCTGGTAGTAGGCGATATGACCTCGTAGTTGAAACCCGGGCATGAGTCAGCTGTGACTCAGATGGTGGACAGGAAAAAGGAGTCTGTCCCTTTCCATGATATTGATGAGAGAAACCTCGAAAGCCGGCTAGCTACTTCTATTAAAAATCTGTGAGAGGTCACATTTGTACTACATTTTATTTGACAACATAGGGTATAGAGGTCACAGCCTTATGTAATATGAGTTAAACTTAAGATTTTCTGAATATGACAACCAAGCAAACATAAATATCTTATTTGAATTTTGTGCTGACTAGGGCGTAAGCCGAAACCGGTACACTTTATGTACATAGTTTTGTGGTATTATACAATATAAAAAATAAACAAGTTTTTTCTTTTGTTTTTTATTTAATTTATATTGTTGCTGAGAGTGGGGTTGAGATGAAAGACTCAGTGGGAATTTTGGGTCAATGAGTTATTCATGTTTCTCCCGAACAGAAGGAAACACATCTGAGATTCCCCGAGAGGGACCCTGCCGAGGGGGCGCTGCCCATAAGTTTCAACCCCTCTCTCACTTTGGGGAATTCTTTCTGATTAGCCTTTGCCCTCCCCTCTTAGCTTTGGTCTGCAGACAAATCCGTTTTAGCGGATTTATGTAAGGTATGGCCCTCATCCGCTCAGTTGGTAAGAGTTACGGAAACTATCTAGTTGGAGTTTTTCATCTTTTGAGGGTCTTTGATCTTCGAATTTGAGGGTACACCCCGATTCGCGCGAAAGTTGGTTAGTCTCAAATTCGGAGACCAGAATCAAATGACCTTCAAAAGATCAAAAGAAACAGAAGTTAAGGGTCCAACAAACTAAGAGATCGGAGATTTAGAGGGAGAGCTGAAACTTATGTGTAGTAGAACGAAGGACCTTCAAAAGCAACAACTTCAGCGTGAGCGCTAAACAACGTGAAAGCTTTCACCTTAACGGGAAGTTTGTGAAAATCTGGAACCGTGGACACTCGAAAATTCAAATATCCGGTTCTGTAGTCGTCAGGAACCGGTTTCGGTTCACCCGGTACCAGCTCTAGCTCTATGGCTGGCCGTCCATTGGAACCGTATTCGGCCGTATACGGCCGTTTGACGGACGACCGGCAACACGGCCGAATGTTCTTCTACTGGAGCCGGTTTTCGTCAGTAGTGCCCACAGACTCCGGTTCTTGTTTGGTACTTTTTCGCTCTAGATTCTATAATTTCCCGTTGAAATGGATTTAGTGGATGAGATGATGTTGTTGGAAAGTACAACCGTGATGAACTGATGGAGGGGATAAAAGCAGAAATATTGGGTACACCCGATACTTACTGAAAGGAATCGACTGGGCGAGTTTCATCACGTATAAATCAAAGCGTATTCCATGTAATGGGCGGCTCTTGTTCAGAGAATGAAGCTGAAAGAACCCAGCAATGCTAACCAATGACCATCGGGGATGCAACATGCATTTTCAGTTAGCAATGATAAAAAAAATACACCATCTGCTTCTCTTTAAATATACTTTCTCTGTCATGATGATAAATTTTCCTAGAAAGATAAATTAAAAAAAAAAAAAAAAATCTGAAAAAATATGACCACTTGACAGTGAAGAAGGGGACATTTTCAGCGAAGGGTTCTCATTGTGGGATTTGGGGGAACGAAAATATACGATACAGTAAATCGCCGATTATCCGACAGAAGGGACCGGACATCTTTCCGGATAAAAAGTTCACCAATTTTCGGACCAGTACAAGTTTTAAGAGATTTTTAGTAACATAAATTCCCGTCTCACTTAAGTTTTAACTCCTCCAACTGAATTGACACATTTCGATTGTGAGTTCAAAGCCTTATAAGGACGAAATATATTAATTTTCTGCAGAAATAATAAATAAAATAATTTTTTTTTAAATCAGAGGGGGCTCAACTCAAAAATCATCCCAATAACTGTCGATCTAATGTGTGTATCGATAGTTTTAGCCCAAACGGTTGATTGATTGGCTTTGGAGGGAGAGCAAAAACGTAATTGATTCTGGCTGGGGAAGTACATAGCCGGTGATTCACCGGCTAAAAATAGTTTCCATACCGAGTAAAACTAGAATTGTGGATGATGCCCTGACCTTAACTACTACATATCACCAGTCATCCGAAGGACGGCGTGCTCAATGATTTTTTTCATGGGCCTCGGCCAGGTTTCGAACCCGCGATCTTTAACTCAATAGGCTAGCAGGCTACCACTGAGCTATCGGCCTCTTTAAAGTAAATATATTATAGGACATTGTTCAAGATTGTTTAAATAAATGCAAGTTTAAATAAAATTAAAAAAAATTACATGTGTGCAGTTCACACGCGGTAGAAGTGAAACCTTCAGAAAACGAAACTGCGAGAGAATGAGACGAATGCAGTATCAGGAGTGGGATAATTATAGGGTTTATTTACTATAATATTGGTACCAAGTTTAAAAATTATTTTATATTTTATTATTCAAACTCCATGTTTTTAATTTCAACAAATAACACGAGTGGCTTATGGTAACTAAAGTATGAAATAAATGTTTCCTTAATAAGTTCTTAAAAGTCTAAAAAAATTCACAATTCCAAACTTTTTGGAGGGAGAGGAGGAGGCGATGGAATATTTCATGATTATCTTTTTTGTGTCGCAAGACTAAAGAAGAAGCATTATCGGATATTTTTTTTCTCTTTACTTTCAGTTACAAGAAGTCCTTATGTTAGTAATTCAAACAGATGACTAAATAAAACAACTGTTATATATATATATTGTAATGATCCACATTACACTGTGTAGTAAAAAATAGAAAGAAATGTAATTGAGATTGGTTCACTGAGCTAGCGAGAGGTTACCGTATGTTATCATAATCAGTATACTCGATACAATGCTATGATCGATTCTTCTTTAAAAAAAAAAAAAGAAGTTTAAATCATATTAATTTATTATTGATGTCATAATGTAATTGTAAATCAGAATAATGTTAGAAAATAAGAAATATAATAAAAAATAAAACTAAATTAAAATGTGTAAGTAAAAGAAGACTGTGATAATTTTGGCAAATGAGAAAGGGGAGTAAAGTGCAAAAATGTGTAGATGTGTGCTCCGAAGAGTAGCAAGGTTGTTCTTCTTGTGAGTGTGTTCAGAGAGGGTGGTTAGGTGTGTGTGGAAGTCAAGATGGAAAGTTGAAAGTTTAAAGTGGTAGTAATAAATGACTATGGAAACTACGAAACTATCTCTGACAACCCAGTGAGGAATCAGATGAAGTCATCTATCCCGCAGATGGAGAGAGAAGAGAAGGAATAACTTAGTACTGTGGACAGATATACCGGAGAAGACCATGTGAACATCTTACAAACGCCATCACTTCGAGACACCAACCAACCAATGCACCACCAACTCGTTTATAAAACATATGCAGGTCTCTATCTTTTATTCTTATAGAATTAAGCTACTAACCCTTTAATTTAAAAGAATTAAAAAAAAAAAAAAAAAATTTAATAAACTATTATGTGATAAATGTAATTCTTGTGTATTTATTTATTTTATTCTTATGGTAATCGTAAATTCAATTCAATTATTGTGGATGGCATAATTCTCACACCTCAATTTTTTAAGTTAAATGTAGATGGAAAGTTTACGCTAAGTAAACACCGTTGCAATATATATAAGGCAATAGTGTCGCTTTTTCGTTTCATCGAGTTTCAAATCACAACGGTGCTAAAGAAGTTTTCACTTCAAAAATAAATATATTAGGAACATGAACAATACAAAATGTTTGAACCATCTTTAAATGTCTCGTTCGGAAATTCAATGAGATACTCAGACAAAAGGTATTTTGTCATTGATCTCATTTTAGTCGTTTTGAATTTGAATGAATGTTTTAAACCAAGAACTGGGCGATATCTTAGCTCTGACTGAGAAAAATTGTAAATAATGTTTTGAAAAGTTGAAGAGGGAAGATGTCAGAAATAATAGAGGCATAGCTCTTTGTCGAGTTTCCTGGAAAATTAGATTCGACCGGATTCGTTTTTTTTTTGTCTTTTCCCAATTGTATTCTGTCCAAATGTGACTTTGCTCTGTTGAGTATTGAACAATATGAAAGTCGTCGGAGAATCTCCGGCAATGTACTTCGCCAGAACGAATTAATATATTAATTTTTCGCTCCCCCTCCAAAACCTGGATCGTTTGTGCTAATATTCACAGTTCATTTACCTAGAGGATCCTAAATCTTCATACATAAATTTAATGTCGATACATTCATTACATCGGCAGTTATTAGGGTTTTTGAATTGAGGTTCGCACTAATCCCTCCCTCTTTTTTGGTCGATTTGGATGAAAATCGATAGGTGTAGTTGTTAGAGGGTCCTACATTAACTTATAAAATTTCGTGTTGATACATTCATTCTATCGGGAGTTATCGTGTTCACAGACACACAGATACACAAATTGGTTTTTTTAATATTTGGAATGTAATGGCCGGAAAACATGAAATTCCGTTGAAAACTCTGCATCGAAGTTTTGACCGATTACATAACATCCGCATACAAAGATGGGTGTAAAATGTACAATAAGAGAAATATATTTAAAAATGTAGTTTATCGGATATATGTAAGAATATGTACAATAAAAATGGTTTAATTTGAATCAGAATAACATCAGAAACATCTGTAGCCAGCTGGTAAATGAGAATATTAAGCTCAGGAAAAATTGCCAGCGATGCTAATCATTATACCATCAGAGATCCCCGATCGATGCTAATGACTGCATCATCAGTATTCTCAGCGATGCTAATCACAGCACCATCAGAACTACCAGCGATGCTAATCACTATACCATTAGAATTGGTAGCGATGCTAATCACTATACCATTAGAACCATTAGAATTGGTAGCGATGCTAAACACAACTCTATCAGAACTGCCAGCGATGCTAATCACTATACTATTAGAATTGGTAGCGATGCTAAACACAACTCTATTAGAACTGCCAGCGATGCTAATCACTATACCATAATCACGTCGTAGATCCATCCCACTATTCTAATCACTATACCATCTGAGATCCATCCCAGCGATGATAATCACTGCACAATCAGTATTATCAGCGATGCTAAACACTACACCATTAGAATTGCTTGCGATGCTAAACACAACTCTATCAGAACTGCCAGCGATGCTAATCACTGCACCATCCGTATTATTGGAGAAAATTCAGCTATGCTAACCATTGTACGATTCGATGCATAACTATTACAGTCTGTTGACTACTTCCTCATCAGTGGTTGCTATTCACGGACCAGAGCGAATGGAGACTGGAGGCTAGGCCTCAGGAAAGCAAATAGTCTGAATACGTAAATATACAGAGGAGAGTGTGAGGTGACCAAGTGCGGTCATGTAATTGACCAGGGTCAGTCCCTTAGGTCACCAATCCATGGTCTCTCACTGACCTGGTCCCTCCAATCAAGAGTACATGTCCGGTTGATTAGTCTAAAGCAGGAGTAGCCAACCCGCGGCCCGCCTTGAATAATTTTATGGGACGCGAGATTAATCACAATTTTACAAAATATGTTATTTTTGTGCAATATTTTTGTTTTTAGTGTAGTCTTTTGTAACAAATATATAAAAATAAATTTTTATAACCCATATTAGATTTGAAACCACTAGAAAAATATTTTGGAGTGAAAATTAAAAACAGAATGAATTATAATTATTGTTTTTATTATTAGGGGGCGTTCAAGTATTACTTAACGCAATTCGGGAGGGAGGGGGGGGGGAGGGGGGGGGGGGGGGGGTAAAACGTTACGATGAGTTACAGGGGCGGGAGGGGAGAAACTAGGAAATTAAAATCTCCCAAGTTGGAATCCCTCTTCGTTTATGTTTTACGGGGAATCCCTCGATTGTATTGTACGCCATTTTTATTTTGTTCTCGGGGGAGGGAAGGTCAAAAATATTCAAAAATTGCGTTACGTAATACTTGAACGTCCCCTTATTCATAGATATAAATATAGATAATATAATAATGAAATGATGGAATAATATTTAATTTATTTAATTAGTGAGATGAGTTTCTCAACTGTTTCACTTAGCCATTTGCAAGTTGATTTCAATGCGTGTATTTGCACATCGTAATTAAGGTTGCAGGTTTTCGTCCTTTAAGTTCGACCGTGATTTATATTTGGTAAATTTCATTTTCGAAAAAAACGATTCACAGGTGTAAGTTGATCCAAAAACGCAAAAAAGTTTTCTGCCAGATTTCTCAAATTAGAAATTTCTTACAAAGCACTACACTAAAAACAAAAATTTTGCTCAAAAAAAAACATATTTTGTAAAATTGTGATGAATCTTGCGGCCCACAAAATTATTCAAGGCGGGCCGCGAGTTGGCCACTCCTGCTTTAGACTAATCAACCGGACACAAAAAAAAAAATTCCAATTTGAGAAATCTAGCACAAAAAGTTGTGAACGCTTTTGGAACAACTTACACCTGTGAATGGTTTTTTTCGAAAATGAAATTTACCAAACATAAATCACGCTCGAACTTAACAAACGAAAACCTGCAACCTTAATTACGATATGCAAATACACGCATTGAAATCAATTTGCAAAAGCTAAGTGAAAGAGTTGCGAAACAAATATCTCACTAATTAAATAATATTCCATCATTTCATTATTATCATTATTATATTATCTATGTTTATACGTATGAATAATAATAAAAACAATAACAATAATTCATTCTGTTTTAAATTTTCACTCCAAAATATTTTTGTAGTGGGTCCAAATCTATTATGGGGATATATAATTTTATATGCGGCCCGCGGGATTATAATGCATTTCTAAAGTGGCCCGCAAGATCATTTGGGTTGGAAACTCCTGCTCTAAAGGGAGACAATTGTGCGAGATGAATCGGATGTTATCGGTAGTCGGCGTTGAGAGACTTCTCACTCAAAAGCTGACAGATTAATAGTTTATGCCAATAAAAAAGAAAGGATGTCGGTGAATCGTCGGCAATGTACTTCCCCAGAATGAGTTAATCAAATTATTTGTCGCTCCTCCTTTAAAACCAGTCGACCCTTTGCGCTAATATCCTGGATCTTACATGTAAAGAAAATGGTCTTATCTTGTTTAGAGGACCTCAAAGCGTGTAATTCCTTTGAAAAGTCGATCTAGAGTTTTTCCAGGATTATAATACTTTCTTATACTATGATATAAGATAGTGACAAATAGATCCATGGATCGGTGACCTTGTGAATATATAACAAGATGAGAATATCTGTCACGCTGGATGAGATTGCTACAGAAAATATGTTATGTAGCCATTTCAGGACATTCTTACACCAACCAATTCTGTACAGATCACTCTCCCTGTCTCCCTTCTCAAATGTATCCATACTGGCATTACTAGGTATAATAATAATAATTTTGATACTTAAACAGACATTAACTCTTAGATTCTGACACACATATAATTAACAATACCATTATAAAGTAAAAAGAAATGAATAAATAAATAAATACATAAAAATATGAATACATACCGAAATAATAATTTTATACAATAGATAAAGTATATAATAAATAAAGTAGATATTTTTTTAATTTAATAAAAATTAAGATAATATTTTTTGATAATTTTCCCGGAAGTGTGTTTTTCACGACATTTCGGGACGTTCTCGCTTCCCATCCTCAGGTCACAAATAACAATAACAATCATAAAATATAAGTATATATAAATAAATGAAATAAATAAATAAAATGCTAACAAAAATAGATAGAAGAGAAAGGAAAGAAAGGGGCCCGGTAGCTGGGAGGTAAAACAAACTTAAGCACGCCGTCCTTCGGAAGGGACGTTAAGCGATGGTCCCGAGCCTGTACGTTGTCAGGTACTCGTTAAAAACCCCTGTCCTAGGTGAATTGAAATTTAGGGTAGGCAAAATTAGGTAGTAGAGTCGGGCTCATGTCCACCAGAGTGACGAAAGAGCGCTCTGGTAGTAGGCGATATGACCTCGTAGTTAAAGCCCGGGCATGTCATAATAACAAACTAGAAGCATAATTCTGAGAAAATTTCTTATATCCAGGTAATGCCAGTATAAACTGAGTTTGAGAGAGGGGAGAGTGAACACTTCGAAAAGTATTTCATATAAATGTCACTTTCAGTTTTTTCTACAACTTTTACTAAGTTATTGTGACTCATGCCCGGGCTTTCACTACATATCGCCTACTAACAGAGCGCTCTTTCGTCACTTTGGTGGATGAGCCCGACTCTACTGTGGGAGTTATTTTTGATTAGGTCATAAATATAGGCGTTATTTTGAAAAATGTCCCGAAGTAAAGTGATCTAAATGTTCCTCCGATTTCAGCCAAAATCTAATCTATCTATCTATGTTAATACATGTGATGTCATTCCAAATTTCATGTTCATAGTTACAATAGTTTCTACGTTAGAACGCTCACTCGAAAATGTTCAAAACGTATTCCTTGAAATGTGTGTCATCTGGCTGATAAAAACGTTTAGCACGCCCTACTTCAGACGAGACGTTAAGCAATGGTCAAAATTAGATAGGCGAAAGTTAGGGCAATCATAGTAGACTCGGGCTCATGTCCACCAGTGCGACGAAAAGAGCAATAAATAACAGATTGACTGTAGAGTCCCCTCACAACAAAAAATGTGTGCTTTAATTTTTTTTTTTTAATGTTGAGAAAACAATAAGTTTCTGTCCGGTGAACAAACTAACATTAATCGTGTAACACACAAACAAACATTAATCGAAAGTAAAGAACTCCCTTCGTTTGGTCTATAAGATAAATATAAGAAGTCTGACTTACCTAGTATCCTAGGAATGTAGACGCTTCTTTTCTTTGCGTGTCGACATCGAAACCACCTTTCAGACCTGGAAGATGTCATTACAAGTTTCATTATAAAGGACATGTCACATTGAAGAGAACGAGAATGAGGACCATTTCATGGAAACATCCGTTTGCGCAGCGTTACTACTTATAGAAGAAATTATGTAGACGGGCAGAAATTCAATGTTGAATTTCTAACAGAAGTTAAGTTATTAGAATATTTATGTCGAGCCTCCCTTCTCTGCCTCCCTTCTCTACCTCCCATCTCTACCTCCCTTCTCTACCTCCCTTCTCTGCCTCCCTTCTCTGCCTCCCTTCTCTGCCCCCCTTTTCTGCTTCTCTTCTCTACCTCCCTTCTCTACCTCCCTTCTCTGCCTCCCTTCACTTCAACATATTTTGCTGATAATTAATAGGTGCCAGCCTTAATAGGGTTTTGAATTTAAATATACAATTTCATGTAAACAGTAGAGTCCCAATTATCCGAGAAAGTCGAAACCATGACAACCTCGGATAATCGAAAACTCGGATAGTCCGAAAAAGAAGATATATGTGTACATAAAAACAAAAAAACACAAAGCAATTAAACAATGTTGATTGTTGACTTCTTGTTTACACAAGTGTTCGCCTCAGCAATTTGTCCACGTGTATTAATTAATTTGGCATTTTTATCAGATTTTTTTCTACAGAAAAAAATACAAAATGATTCAATTAGATTTTAAAAAAATTTACCGAACAGCGAGCGTCGGTTAATCCGGAACTCGGTTGACCGGGACTCGGATAATCGGGACTCTACTGTAATTACATTTATTGGGATTTTTTAGTTGAGTTCCCCTTTGAACCACTCCTCCCCTTCGGCTAATTCCGCTGAAAATTGATAGGTGTTGTCCTCAGAGGTTTCTGGATACACAAGCAAAATTTCACAAAACATATGGCATCTCTTTAGTAAATTTAGAACAAATCCAAATGAAAAGTTTGTTAATTAAATTTTTTTCACAACTTTCTTCATAATTCCACGTTTGGGGCTTTTGATATTTTTAGGGCCCTTTTCGTAAGTTAATGTAGAAGTAAATTTTGTAGAAGACCAGCTATAATTTCTATCGACTTCGGTCTAATCTTATCATACTTAGTACCTATTTAAAATCAAATTTCAAGTTCACTACAACAATCGAATTGGAGAATGGAGTGCACTAACAAGGTTCCAATCACATCCAGAACAATAATGTTGAGTCACAATAACTAACTATTATTTATGAAGTCACAAGATCAGAAATAGGAAACCCTTGACGATCGAACTTTAACTTCCCCCCCCCCCCCCCTCTCTTCAACACCCCCCTCTTCATCACTCCCCCCCCCCCCCCCCCCTCCCCGGCTCCTAATCATCACATTTAATGAAGGCTGTATAAAGGTAGGCGCTCTCATTTAGAAGACATTCAAAGGTTGGAGGTGCAGAGACAGCTCAATAAAATTCCAAAGTGCATCTACTGTTTCGAGTGTTATTGCACTAAAGAGTGGATACCTTTGTGTTGCACAATGAACTGAACAATTTGTCTCATATCGATTCTCCCGTACAACAATGGACAGCATTCTCAACGCTAAAAACGAACAAAAAAACAACTTTATTACTTATCCGTTACCTCTTTTCTGGGTTCACTCGGGGTGGGGGTTGGGGGTTGGGGGTGGGGGGGTTGAACAAAACATTCTATTCATTACGACTTTTATGAGTCTCTCCGACACAGTTTATAGGTCATCAACCCTGTTAACGAGTGCTCCACCTCTGTCTGCATGAGAGCTATATTATTGAAAATTTAAACGAAATTCAAGGTAATATGTAGTCCTACCACAATAGGTCAATGAAAAAAAATGTAAAAAGAAAATATTAAGCAAAAAAAATATAGAATTATCAATTATCAGTTATGGGATGTAGCTATGATATGCTGTAATATTTCCTAGAGGTTTTTTAAATATATACTTCAAATTATATTTATATTAAATTGTTTTGAGTATATACCGAAGAATAATAAAAAATAATATAAACTATATTTATATTCAGTTGTTTTGAGTATATACCGAACTATAATAAAAAATAATATACCTACATTATATTTATATTCAATTGTTTTGAGTATATACCGAACTATAATAAAAAATAATATACCTACATTATATTTATATTCAGTTGTTTTGAGTATATACCGAACTATAATAAAAAATAATATACCTACATTATATTTATATTAAATTGTTTTGAGTATATACCGAACTATAATAAAAAATAATATACCTACATTATATTTATATTCAGTTGTTTTGAGTATATACCGAACTATAATAAAAAATAATATACCTACATTATATTTATATTAAATTGTTTTGAGTATATACCGAACTATAATAAAAAATAATATAAATTATATTTATATTAAATTGTTTTGAGTATATACTATACTATAATAAAAAAGAATACAAATTATGTTAGAAAAAACCAGAACATGACAAGAATAATCTCTTTTTATAAAATATCACACATATGGTTCCATAAGTAAATATTTTTTTTATTATTTTTTTTTTGCCTTATTTACGATGCATATTAGCCATTGTCCCTGAATTATATAGTTATTTACGACATCCATGGCCCCGGGACGGAGTTCTATCTACGAAATAAAACTCGAACCCGCAAACCATGGTGAGACCATGCGACCAAAGGTTAGGTTAGGTTTTATGACTCATGCCCGGGCTTTAACTACGAGGTCATATCGCCTACTACCAGAGCGCTCTTTCGTCACTCTGGTGGACATGAGCCCGACTCTACTGTGGGAGTCCTAAATTTTGCCTACCCTAAATTTTTATTCATCTAGGGTAGGGGTCTTTAACGAGTACCTGACATCGTACAGGCTCGGGACCATCGCTTAACGTCCCATCCGAAGGACGGCGTGCTTAAGTTTATTTTACCTCCCAGATAAAATAAACTAAGGGCCTCGGTCGGGCTACGAACCCACGACCTTGAGCTCAGAAGTCAAGCACGCTTACCACTGAGCTACCGGCGCCCTCACCATGCGACCAAAGTAAATATTATTTAAATATCAATTTATTTGTTTTATTGTACAAAAGACTATGGATTGATTCTGGAAGAAGAACAGTTAGTTATTATGACTCATGCCCGGGCTTTAACTAGAAGGTTATATCGCCTACTACCAGAGCGCTCTTTTACACTCTGGTTGATATGAACCTGACTCGACTATGGGAGTCCTCAATTTTGTCTACCCTAAATTTTTATTAATTTAGGGTAGCGGTCTTTAACGAGTACCTGACATCGTACAGGCTCGGGACCATCGCTTAACGTCACATCCAAAAGATGGCGTCCTTGAGTTTTTTTTACTTTACAGATAAAATAAACTAAGGGCTTCAGGATGAAGAATATAATTTAATAATCCTTTCCGGGGAGGAACATTGCCAGTGATTCATCCGGTGATCATCAGGAGTAAAAACATAAAAAACCGATGATTTTCTGACCGATTACGTAACCTTTCTTATTCTTATATGTACTTCGCATAACTGGGAAAGGAAAAAAATTAATTAGCAGAAACAAAAATAAATGAAGAAAATTACAATAGAAAGAGGTAAGAGAGAGACATTGTTTTAAAATTAATTAGAGAGGACTCAAGGTAGGCAGATGGGGCTCGCAAGAAAAATTAATTAACAAATTAAATTTAATGGAAGTTTGTGATTTGATGTGAATTTAATAAAATGTTCTCTTGTTTTGCTTTTCATAATATTTTTATTCTGAAAGAAAAATAATGTTGTAAAACCCTTTTAGCAGAGGTGGATCAAGTGGGTATAGGAGCTGGCGGTCGGGATGGCCTTCTAGGTCGGTTGGGGCTCTCTGGCTCGGTAGGGCCTCCTAACTCGGTATGGCCTTCTAGCTCGGTAGGGCCTCCTTACTCGATATGGCCTTGTAGCTCAGTAGGGCCTCAGCTCGGTGAGGCCTCTGAGCTCGGTAGGGCCTCCTAACTCGGCCTTCTAGACCAGTGGGGCCATGAGCTTGGTAGGGCCTCCTAACCCGGTATGGTCTTGTAGCTCGGTGAGGCCTCCTAACTCGGTATGACCTTCTAGCTCGGTAGGGCCTCCTTACTCGATATGGCCTTGTAGCTCAGTAGGGCCTCAGCTCGGTGAGGCCTCTAAGCTCGGTAGGGCCTCCTAACTCGGCCTTCTAGACCAGTGGGGCCATGAGCTTGGTAGGGCCTCCTAACCCGGTATGGTCTTGTAGCTCGGTGAGGCCTCCTAACTCGGTATGACCTTCTAGCTCGGTGAGGCCTCCTAGCTTGGTAGGGCCTCCTAGTTCGGTAGGGTCTCCTAGCTCAGTAGGGCCTCAGCTCGGTGAGGCCTCCTAACTCGGTAGGGCCTCCTAGCTCGGTAGAGCCATTAAACTCAGTAGGGCCTCCTAGCTCGGTAGGGTCACTTAGCTCAGTAGGGTCTCAGCTTGGTGAGACCTCCTAGTTCGGTGGGGCCATGAGCTCGGTGGACCCCGCTAGCTCGGTAGGGCCTCCTAGCTCAGTAGGGCGTCAGCTCGGTGAGGGCTCCTAGCTCTGTAGAGCCACTTAGCTCAGTAGGGCCTCAGCTCGGTGTGGCCTCCTAGCTCGGTAGGGCCTCCTAGCTCGGTAGGGCCCCTCCTAGCTTGGTAGCGCTATTTAGTTCGGTGTTTTCAAAGCTTTTTTAATACACCCCTTTCAGTTTTCTTATTGTAGAATTAACAAAGTTAAAAAAAGTGTATTATCTTTTATTTTAAATAAATAAAGATAAGTGGGTATACTGAATATGAATTAAGTCAGGATCTCGCCATAGCGCCGTTTAGTTCAGCATTAGCCTGGAGATTCCCTTGTCTATATTATGTTATTCCGAGGTGGATATTGAGTCTACAGCTCGGCTAGATATCCACTATACACAGACCCTGGTCTCCAGTCTGCCGCTTTAGTACCCCGCTATCTAAGTGACTCAGTGGGATTATGGTACATTGTACCTTTGTACTATGGTCCTCATCGGACATGTGCGCCCTCTGTAATCTCCCCATAGTCGTGTTCCAATATTCTCCACATAGTACGACCTCTCCATTTATGTATGTCCTCAATGGCCTCTATTCCTGGATAATCCACATTTCAGATTGTCCACTCTCATACAATGTCGGTATTGCAAATTGCATTCTCTACGTTTGACTCATTCACACCTTGTATCCAGGCAATAAAAAAAAGTCAATCTTTTTTTTTATTATTACTATTTTTTCTAGCAGTATGCATTACTGGAATGTGCATCTAGAAAGGAACTGCATAATAAGCTTCTCATATAGCCAAGTAGCTCTTACGCTATATGAAGTATGGTGGAATTTACTATTAATAGGACTACTAGAAAGATCCAGATTTGTAAACATAACGACTTATATACAGTAGTAACGCAGTACTCAAACCTATATGGACTTAAACCCTGCGGTTCTGCCAAAGCTTCCGAACCTTGAAAGCTCATCGAATCCTTTCAATCGGAAATCCTTCGTACAATAGCCAATGCTCCTTAGTACGACCTTAACGTACCTTTTGTCACCGAAGTTGCTAAATCCAAGTATAAAAAATATTATTTTCCTCTTTTACCACAATAATCTTCTAGTCCGTCCTCTCCATTCTTTTATACTTCCCCAACTCTTAAGTGTCAATGGCCTAGAGGATACCACCCTATTTGAGTATACCCACTATGCGTATACTTTTTTTTTTTAGGGGAGAGGGGGAATTACCTGAACTAATAGGGTTTGACAACTTTTGTTACCTGACTGCACCAACTCCGATTCCATCTTATGTACGGAAAAGAAGAAACTTGCCATCATGCAAATATACATAATTTATGTTTATGTTTGGGTTACTACAAGAAAGAAGCAAGAAGCAGCAAAGGCCGATAGAAAAATGATGCGTTTAGATCTGCATTTAGAAGGGGTGACAAGAAAAAAAATATATTGTTTTATATGAACGCATAGAAAAGAATACCGAAGTGTATGAAAATGATAGACATTAAAAAACAGATTTGCGCAACACGTCACAACCTCTATTGCAAATTGCCCTTTCTAATTTAAACTCAATATTTTTACTTCCACAGCTATACGAAGTATAGGGGAAGTTATGTAAACGGTCAAAAATTTGATGCAAAAATTTTGACCTAAACCCCGAAAGGACAGTACCTAATAATTTTCAGCCAAATTCAAAAACCCTAATAAATACCGATGTAATGAATTTATCGACACACTAATAAAGTATGAGGATTTAGGAGCCCCTATGTAATTATTAAAAATAAGCTTAAAAGGCGATTGGTCTTGTAGGGACAGCGAAAATTTAATTGATTAATTCGTTCTGGGGAAGTACATTGCCGGTGATTCACCGACCCATTTTTTCATTTATTTTCTTTTTTTCAGCGGGAAAAAACATTTCTCTTGATTTTTCCTAAAAATAATCATTGATGCTTCCAGTGAAGGTAATTACTTCAGGGAATTGTTGAAGGAAAAAAAGCCTGAAACAGGATATCTTCCTTGTGCCAATAATTATTATGTTGTTTGGGCTTCTAGAGGATCCTAATTGGGAAGAATAAAAAAAAAGAGGTTCGATAATTGAAGTATACATTGCAGACAGGACAAGATCACTTAGCGGAGAGAAACTCTATTTTTGATCCACCCATACTTCCCCAGAACGAATTGATCAATTAAACTTTCCAAAGTCAATCAGCCTTTGGGCTAAAACTAACTTGACTTAGAAAGTGGCTTTTGAATTCTCCTGCTAAATTTTGTGTGGAACATTAATAGGTCCCATCCTTGTGTGGTTTTGAATGATCATGTCAATACTTTCATTACAACGGCAGTTATTAAAGTTTTAGTATTAAGGCTCCCCCTTCCCTTTCTTTAGGTCACAATGTGCATAATATAGATAACAATGAAAAAATAAAATAATAATATCAATACAAATAAAAATAACAACAAAACAAAATAAACCAAGATAAATAATATAAATTAGTACATAAGGGTGTTCATTTTATCTTGACCCAGGTAAATAACTCGAAAAATAATACTACTGAATAAAAGCACTTAGAACAAGTCAAAAAATTCCACAATATTTATATAAAATACACAATATATTTCGCTGGTTAGAGCATTGTCAAGTGTACAGGATACAAACATGACTGCTGGTAATAGTCTGTATCCTGTACATTTGACAATGCTCTAACTAGTGAAATATATTGTGTATTTTATATAAATAGAGTGGAATTTTTTGACTTGTTCCAAGTGTTTTTATTCAGTAGTATTTTACAGTATTTACAATGAACTTCCACAAGATCTCTGACGAAAATATCTCTAATTCGAAAAATAATGATTTTCTCAAAAAAAGCTTGAGACAAAAAATTTACCGCATTATTTTCTGTAATCTAATTTTTAAACAAATGAAAATTTTCAACGTTTTTTATGAATTAAAAAAAAAATGTTTGTCTGTCAACCTATTTTTTTTTTGCATGTTTAGATTCCTCTGGAAAAATTAAGGGGAGGTTGAATGATACATTTTCTTGTTAGACTAATATTAAACCTAATAAATGAATTTTATTGTAGTAAATGTCCGAACTGATGTCCTGTAACTTCAATACATTTATCGAAGTTGTTCCAGAAAATTGCTCAAGGTAATTCCCCATTAAAAAGGTCTTGATATTTCTGACCATTTTAATTGCCGTCGATAAAAAAGGGACCAATTAATTTGTCATTGATGATTTTCTAGCCCATACATTAACTGACCATGGATGTTGTTTATCCATTTGACGAAACCAGCGAGGATTTTCTGCACCCGAGTAATGCATGTTATGTCTATTTACTCATCCAATATTAGTGAAAGTTCATTCGTCTGAAAACATTGTGTACCAAAAAAAATCACAATTAACTTGAACTCGTTCACTCGCCCACTGACAGGAATATAACACGGTTATTAAAATCTTCACCAGATAGAGTTTCATAAAGAAAAATATGGTAAGGGTGAAATTTATGGTTTTTCAATATTTTATGAACACTACAAACATGGAACAACTTCGATAAATGTATTGAAGTTGCAGGACATCAGTTCGAACATTTACAATAAAATTCTTTAATATTGGTCTAACAAAAAATGTCTTATTTAACGTCCGAGAATTAGGATTCAGATGTCCTTAGAAAAAGACATTCTTTGATTTCCAACCTGATAAGTAAATTGGTTTTAGAGTGAGAACGGAAATATAGTTGATTAATTCGCACTGGGGAAGTACAACGCCAAATTCGCACTGGGGAAGTACAACGCCAAATTCGCACTGGGGAAGTACAACGCCAAATTCGCACTGGGGAAGTACAACGCCAAATTCGCACTGGGGAAGTACAACGCCAAATTCGCACTGGGGAAGTACAACGCCAATGACCCACCGACTACTTTTTTTCACTTAGTAGCTGCTATGTCTTATTTTATAAAAATTATTATTTGAAAAGCAATTTAATTGACGGAATATAAAGTCTATCCTTTGGAGGTATTTTTTTTTTTTAAGGAGTCGAGTTTTAATCATATTATGTCAAGACCAATGGATCAGCTGAAACTGCCTCTAACTTGGTTATGTTAATTTTTTTTTTTTTTTAAGTTGTGGAACCTAATTTTGATGTATAAAATATTTATGAAATTTTCACTTTATTTTTTCGCGGGATGAAATTTCATTTGGCAGATCAGTTAAGTGAAATGAGTTTTTTATATATATATATAGTTAGTGTCTCATGCGCGGGCTTTAACTACAGGGTCTTATAGCCTACAAACGGAGTGCTCTTTCGTCACTCTGGTGGACATGAGCCTAGCCTGGACTATGGGAATCCTAAATTTTACCTAGCCAGGTTAAGTAACCTAGGGTAGGGGGTCTTTAACGAGTACCTGACCTCGCAGAGGCCATCGCTTAACGTCCCATCCGAAGGATGGCATACTGAACGTTTTTCACCTTCCAGATGAAAGGACCGGGTTTCGAACCCGCAATCTTGAGTTCAGTAGGCAAGCACGTTACCCCTGAGCTACCGGCGACCTTATATATATTGTAATGTTCTATATTGTCCATTACATGTAATATTTAAGAAATGGAAAATAAGATACGTAAATACAATCATTTTATTAGACCTAAGGAAGGTTACTGGGGGTTATCAAATCGATTTGTACCAGGGTCGATATAGTATCAAAATATATCAATTCATTTATTTCAATTATGTCATAAAATTAAATGATAGGCTAATAATTAGTTAACAATAAATGTAAGCAATTAGGATTGTATACGGGAATATGAAAGTGTTATAAAAAAACCCAGATGTTTAGTGTTAAAGGCTGTAAAAATTGTGGCCAATGACAGAGCGGAATCCAAAAAGAGAGAGAAGTGGGCTGTCCCTTCGTGGAAGGAGTCGTTTAGCAGCTCTGTGGAGAGTAGGTAGTAGCTGTATGAGAGAACTGTGCAGAGAGAGATGGTTCAGTGAAAGTGAGTGTGGTGAATAGTAGAAAATGTCAGTGATTTCTTAAAGGCTGTGGTAAGAAGGAAGAGTAGCTGAAACACTTAGAATCCAGAAGAGAGGAGAAGACGTGGCCGCAATTGCGACAACCCATATTCAACGTACCACGCTGGAAACATCATTTTACCCACCAGCACAATAGAAGAAAAGAGAGATGTCCCGCAGGTTTAGTTAAATGTTGTGTAGACAAAAAAAAATCTCTATGTATGTAAAATTTTTGTGTTACTAACCCATAAAAACGTGTCTTGATGAATTTTAAATATAAAAAAATGTAACAAATTATTTTAAAGTCTTTATTTTTATTTATAAATTATACATAACCAGGTCCTCTAATAATCGTTATTGTATATAACTATTATTAATATAAATTTAAATTAGAATATCAAGTAGCGCAACAAGCGAACGTTACAAATGGCGCCCGAACAGGGACTTGAAAAATTAAGGACTTGAAACATTAAGGACTTGAAACATTAAATTTTTATATGGCGCCCGAAAAGAAAATTATAAAAGGACCTTATGTGTAATTTTGTAAAAATATTTGTAAAAATTAATTTTAAAACTGTATAAAAAGTTAGCGTCCAAAATGGCCGACTATAATAGAAGTTCTCAGAGAACGAATCCGAACAATAATGGCGGACAAAATAGAATAACTTATGATAATTGCCTTCAGCCGGAGAGTGAGACAAATGTAAGTTTAAACACCATGATGGAAATGATAATAAAAAATTTTAATGAAATGAATTCAAAATTCGAGCAACAATCAAAACATTTTAATGAAATAAAGGTAGAACTAAATTCAAAAATTGATGAAATAAAGGAGGATGTAAGCGTAAAATTTGAAAATGTAAAAAAAGATGTCAACAAACGTTTCGATCAATTTAATAAAATTGTTGATCTGAAATTTAGTGATCAAAGTTTAGAAATAAATCATAAATGTGAACAATTAAATAATAAGATAGAAAGTGCGGTAGAAGCTGTCGAGAGTAAATTAAATCGAAATATGATTGTAGATAGACAGGAAAATGGAGAAATAAAGGAAAATAATGAAACACAGAAGAAAATAAAATTCAATAAGAAGATAGACAAATTTAAATTTATTAAAACCATAATAACTAATGGTATTGTTATAAAAAAACATAAGTATGATAATTGTAGAAAAATAAAAGTATTATATCATAAAAAGATCCCGAACTTAAGAAAACATGAAAGAAATAAAAGGAAGAGTCCTAAAAAATTTGGATGTAGAGAAATAAATTCAGATAAATGTGTAAATATAATTAACAAACATTACAGTTATAAAAATTATAAGAGATCAAATTTTAAACATAATAATAAAGAATATTTTGAAAATTCAAAAACATTATACCTAGGTCAAAGGCAGGAACAGAAAGACAGAAAAATAATTATAAATAACAATCATAAATATCGGAGAAAAGATAATCGTAAACTAAATTATAAATATAAAAGAAAGAAAATAATAAGTGTTTAACCGATGAAATTTTGGATATTGAAAATTGCTTGTCTAGGATTATGATCTGGAACTATAAAATGTAACATTAAAATTAATAAAAAAAAAAAAAAAAAAAAAAATATAAACATAGAAAGTATCAGTCAATATGTTGAAGTTTGTCGAAATGAATAATTGCAAAATAAAATGATATAATTAATTAATGAAAAATGTACCTGAGATTTGATATCACAATTTTATCTGTCAAGAATTGTTTGCATGTAAAATTTGAGTTAATAAAAATCAATAAAAATGAATAAAATTAATGTAAACAAAGAAGTTGTCACTCGGTGTTTGAGCTGTCTAATTAATAAATAGTTGAAGTAAAAACTAAAATAACAAAATATGGAGCGTAGTTAACATGATATGTCAACCAAGTCTAGGTTGAGGAGACGAACTGATGAATAGATAAAGGATAAGACAGCTATTTAGAGTCTGTTATGATAAACAACTGATATTTGTAAACAGCCCAACAAATGTCAATATTGGGTGTGTGTATTTTATTTTATGGTATGTCTTGTTATATTTTAATATGATGTATGCTATTTTGTTGTATTAGAGTGGTGGTATTATAAAAGAGGTAATAATGACCAATTTTGGGTCTGAGACTGATTAAGAATATGATAGTGGGTGATGTTCTGTCATAGAATAAAAACAAATTTATAATAATTAAATTAGATGTAAATAATGTGTAGTGAACTCTGCATTCTGTACAGAATATTTTTGATTTTAAATGTTTTTAAATAAAAACATATTTATTTATTGAAATATTATATTAATGGTGGATGTTGTTATGTTATGGGAGATTTTTATATAAGGGTTAGTATCGATGTTGAACTATTTATTGATATTTATGCATGCGTTTTTTTTTATGGTATTGGTGATAAAATAAAAATATTTATAAAAAAAAAAAAAAAAAATATATTAGTTTAAAGGGTTTGTTATTGTTATTAAACCGTAATTGTCAACAACGTGGGCCATGTTGATTTAAGGAGTTTGGCGTCCTTACGGAAACGAGCTATATTAACCCACAAATGGTTTTTGAGAGCGATAATCGCTAGTAGTTTCAGAATAATAAGTGATGAAATTAGAACATCCACATGGATGCATAGATTACCAACGTCATAAAATTTTAATCATAACCTTGTAAGTAATTCCGTATAATAATAATAATATAATAAAAAAAAAAAAAAAAATTGTAAGTGAAACGGGAAAATGTTATAAGAATATTTTTTTTAAGAATATCATCTTAAAAGCATTATATAAAAATTAGTGCAGTAAATCAATAGGGAAAGTAAGTCGAGATGGTGTAAATAAAAGTAGTAAAATATAAATAATTATCTGAGTTATGTCTAATTGTGACAGTGATGTTATTAATAAATGGAATATTAAATAATAAATAAATATGGTAATGAAGGAAGTAAATAAAAAAAAAAAATATATAGATAATTGAAAGGAGAGAGGGAATTGTACTTTTAAATAGAAGGAAGGATTAAAGAATGATTATTAAAAATTTTTAGGCTTAGCCTATAGGTGGGAAGGAATTGGATTATGAGTATTTTATGGTAGTAGGCGAAGATCCAAGGAGATCAGGATGGTTAAGAGATACCAGGGAGATTATTTAATAAGTTTAGATTATATTAAGGAGTGTGGGTAAATTGTATGGCAAATTAATGATTAGTGTTGGAATTTTGAATGTAGAATTTGCGTATGGAGAATAGAGTAGTGGTAGATAGAAGAAATGAGAAGGGTAAAGTAATATATTTCATAAAAATAAAGTAATTTAAGAAAGTAAATCTAATATAACATTATGGTAAGACGTAAACAAAATAATTGAATTGGATTCGTTACCTAATTGTTGTGTAATATTATTAAAGAGAGTTACCTTGAAGAATGTATTCCATAATAGACAAAAAATTTGTGTGTAATTAATTAATTATAGAAACTGGGTCACCATGTTATTTTGAGTCGCCAAGTGGTACATATAACCATAAGATTATGAAATAGTTTGGTACTAAACACTTATGTAAGCAAATGAATGATATATTTTGATATTTTTAGCAGAGGGCAATGTAATGTTCTATATTGTCCATTACATGTAATATTTAAGAAATGGAAAATAAGATACGTAAATACAATCATTTTATTAGACCTAAGGAAGGTTACTGGGGGTTATCAAATCGATTTGTACCAGGGTCGATATAGTATCAAAATATATCAATTCATTTATTTCAATTATGTCATAAAATTAAATGATAGGCTAATAATTAGTTAACAATAAATGTAAGCAATTAGGATTGTATACGGGAATATGAAAGTGTTATAAAAAACCCAGATGTTTAGTGTTAAAGGCTGTAAAAATTGTGGCCAATGACAGAGCGGAATCCAAAAAGAGAGAGAAGTGGGCTGTCCCCTCGTGGAAGGAGTCGTTTAGCAGCTCTGTGGAGAGTAGGTAGTAGCTGTATGAGAGAACTGTGCAGAGAGAGATGGTTCAGTGAAAGTGAGTGTGGTGAATAGTAGAAAATGTCAGTGATTTCTTAAAGGCTGTGGTAAGAAGGAAGAGTAGCTGAAACACTTAGAATCCAGAAGAGAGGAGAAGACGTGGCCGCAATTGCGACAACCCATATTCAACGTACCACGCTGGCAACATCATTTTACCCACCAGCACAATAGAAGAAAAGAGAGATGTCCCGCAGGTTTAGTTAAATGTTGTGTAGACAAAAAAAAATCTCTATGTATGTAAAATTTTTGTGTTACTAACCCATAAAAACGTGTCTTGATGAATTTTAAATATAAAAAAATGTAACAAATTATTTTAAAGTCTTTATTTTTATTTATAAATTATACATAACCAGGTCCTCTAATAATCGTTATTGTATATAACTATTATTAATATAAATTTAAATTAGAATATCAAGTAGCGCAACAAGCGAACGTTACAATATATTAATATATAATACCATAAGTAAATTTGATGATAATAATGGTAAATAAAATATTCTAAAATAATTAATGACAATATGTATGAGGATAAGTAAATATATTCGAAAATTAAAAAGTTATAATAAAAAAATATTGAAAATAAAATTTCTGTAAATTGGTGAAGAATATGATAATAAATAAATAATAAAAAAATGATAATAATAAATATTTATAAACAATAAGCAAAATATATGCATTCATGAGATGACAGTTGACATGACAGTCTAACATGACATGATATATGTATATAAAAAAACCGGTTGTACATGTATACAATTTTATGGGAATATACAAATCATAAAAATACGTTTTTTTATTTATTGAACATTTAGATTCTGTTTATGTAAAGCGAACAGAGAGAAGCGTTCCTGCCCACTGTGCTCAAGAACGCGGGTTCGATCCTTAGCCATCTTTAGTTGGTTATTTGGGACGTCAAAAACGTTAAACACAACGTCCCCTGCAGTGGCGTTATTATGTATTAATTAAATCTGGGTAGTCAAAAAGTTGAAAAGGGAAGATATTGTAAAAAAAAATCCCTGGATATGCAAGAGCAAGATAAACCCTAATGAAAGTTCTATAATAAGAGCACGGAAAGAACTTTAGGCGGGGGCGGGAAAAAAAAATATTAATTTTGGCGGGAAACGTGGGAAGAAAGGCCAAGATAAGGAATGGCTCAGTTGAGATGAGGAGGTCGCCTAAAATTAAGTAAGTAGGGTAGTACTTCATCTGAAGGGCTTCAGACTTCAACTTACTTTGTAAGAACCATGTTATAATAAGATGAAAGGGGATGACATTCAGTAAAGTCCTGTATTCGTAGAAGCCATTACTTGGCTACACAGATTTTTTATTCTGAAAAAATGCATTGGCTGAATATTAAATTTTAGAAGTGTGGAAAGTCTTGTAATTAGAAAACGCGAGTAGTCACTTTGTAGATACTTTTCCCTTAAGGAGAAAAACACATTGAACGTTTACGTTTGTTGTAATCCCTTGCACAAAATCAGATAATGACCTACTGTTGAATACCTAGAATGCCAGCACTCCTAAAGGATTCGTCAACCCCATGTAAAATCTGACAGTTTCGAAACTTTTAAGTAAATATAACACGTTCGGTGACAAATATCACTGCACTCGAGTCGACTTTTGGGTGATGCTCCGACCACTTAGTTCTTGTACAAAGGTAATGGAATAGTTCTTGGTAGGTCTTTCAGAGCAATGGAGGTGTTTCTAGCGCTCTCAACTACAGGACTATTGGTGAATTTTCCGAAAACAAAGCATATGGTCACGGGTCAAGAGGTAAGACCTAATGAAGAAGTTCTTACTGGCCCAGACTTCTTGTGAATGAGTTCACTTAGCTAGAATGTCAGGTTTTAATGTGGACAATAATTCGAATGAAATAAGAAGCAGGATCACCAAGTCCAACGGCTGTTTCTTTGGACTCCGGCGTCACCTCAGAAGTAATTTGCTTTCTAGGGCAACAAAGCTGGAACTCTACAAAACCTTGATTCGTCCAGTGTTAACTTACGGTTCTGAAACGTGGATAATAACAAAGACCGACGAACAAGCACTCCTGATTCACGAAAGGAAGATCCTACGTTGCATCTATAGAGTTGTCAACGAGGGATAGGATTGGAAAAGAAGAACGAAACAGGAGCTATATGTTTTGTCGCAAGAACCAGAGGTAGTAAGGTTTGTAAGACTAAGATAGGAGACCATGATGTGCCAAAGATGACGTTATTAGAGAAAATCCATGGGACCAGAAGTCTAGCTAAGTTGGTCTTGCGCATGATGCGAGGATCGTACTTGGAGTCAGGAACTGGAGAGCAGCTGCGCAGGACCGAGACGTCTGGCGAAGGCTGATCCAGGAAGCCTTGACTCAGTGATGAGTTGTTGCGCCGATGATGATAATGAATGGTACAATTCTCATTACACTCAAAGATCTACTAAGTATGGAGAAAGTTATGTAACAGGTTGCAATTTGATGCTGTTCCATGTAATCCGAACCCGTGATTTTAAAAATGAAAAACAAAAATATCTGTCTGTGAACACAACTCAAGTTAGAATGAATGTATCGACACGAAGTTATATATGTGTATTCAGAACCCCCTAAGGACAAAACCTATTAATTGTAAGCGAAATTCGCCAAAGGGAAAGAGGAGGGTATTGGGGGGAGGCTTAACACAAAAATTATAATAACTGCAGATCAAATATTGATTTTAGAGGGAGAGCAACAACTTCAGTTTGGTGTTCGAAAAGTGCAATTAAATATGGGTTTGTTGCACTTATAACATTTGAATTTAAAATTAATTCGATACATTCATTACATCGGCAGTTGTTAGGGTATATAAGCCGAGCCCCCTCTTTTCTGCCCCCCCCCCCCCCCCCCCGCCCTCTTCTCTCCTTCGGTTATTTCCACTGAAAATTAATAGGTGTCTCATAGGGCTTTGGATTTAGATTTGAAATAATGTGTCTTGCATAAATTAATAACCTAGATTTTCGCCGCAAATAAACCAACCAACAAACAGGGAGACAATGAATTAAAACTAATAATATAAAAAAAAATATATATATATAGATAATTTGAGGGCGCTGGTAGCTCAGTGGTATGCTTGACTTCGAGCTATAGAACGTGGGTTCGAAACCCGACCGAGGGCCTTAGTTTATTTTATCTGGGAGGTAAATAAACTAAATAAACACGTTAAATGATGGTCCGGAGCCTGTATGATGTCAGGTACCTACTCTTTAAAGACCCCTATCCTAGGTGAATAAAAATTTAGGGTAGGCAAAATTTAGGACTCCCACAATAGAGTCGGGCTCATGTCCACCAGAGTGACGAAAGAGCGCTCTGGTAGTGATCTGTATAGCCTCGTTAAAGCCCGGGCATGAGTCATAAAACCTAACCTAACCATTACGTTTCATTTTTCATCGTTTTTAGATTACAACGAAGCGTACCGATAGGGCACAGTTCCGTTGTTATTGTCGCTCGTGTCCAGAAATACATTTTTTATAAGAATTTAAATACCAATGAAGAATATTTAATTTGAAACGAGGGGCTCGTTCTTAACATTTCACGACAATGATTATTTTTTAGGTATCACTTTTAAGGCGGGCAAAACAGACAGACAGACAGATCGGTACAAATCTAACAGTATAGGA
Source organism: Aradus depressus (assembly GCA_963662175.1). Lineage (NCBI taxonomy): Eukaryota > Metazoa > Arthropoda > Insecta > Hemiptera > Aradidae > Aradus > Aradus depressus. The sequence continues at coordinate 5,980,807 of OY759224.1, forward strand.
CCAGACAGATACAGGATGGTGGGATGGAATTGCCGATAAATCAGGGACCGATAGGCCCCAGGACAGCTGGGTATCGCCCCCCCCTCCCCCCAAATACAAAATCTCCCCCCCCCCCCCTCAATTAAGTCCAAACCAATGATTAATGACCCCCCCTCACAATGATAAATGCTTTTAAAATTACTACCAAGCAGATTAAGAAATTTTATACTAAATAACATGTTTAGAAAAATACAGCCAAATTGTTGGAAATCAATTTTCAGTTGGAGTTATCACCTACGTCGATGATACAATGATCGCTAGTCAGCATAGTACCCTCTGCGTCGCCATTGAACACCTCCAGGAAGCACTAACAGAAGTTTCTCACTGGTTTTCAAAATGGAGGCTCAAACTGAAGACCGAAGTTAAAATCTTCGCTCTCCGCAGATTCTCCATAGAATATATATTATGTACATATAAGTAAATAAAAGTACCTCCTTTGCGCATCTATTTCACTGTTATTTTACACTCCAACATGTACTTATATACTACCATAAGCCTAAACACTTCACAACTCAACTCACCTCCACAACCCAACTTAGACTCCTCCACAATATTAGAACAGCTGTTGTTCGTCTTTTGTTCCCCACTCACTGGTTCGTTTTAAAACAAAATGCTATTTCATATATTTATTCACTAATTTAGTTGCTTCACTGTTTTTATACAAATAAATATAATTAATTTTATAATACATTGTAAAATCCATTTAACGCCACTCAATTTAACGACAAACTCCCTAAAAGATCGAAATTACTTGAATCTGGTTGGTTTACCTTGTTGTCCATACAATGATACACTCTATGTAGCATCACACCCACTCTAAATAACGACAACAATACGTCATTACTAAGCAATAAACAGTATTTTCAAGTTGCCCAAATTAATAAGAACTGCAGCTGTGTACGGTCTCTTGTTTGTTATTTTGTTGCTTTATTGTCTAGCACGTATTTACCTCGACTGTCGGCATCATACGTACCGAAGATTCTAAGAAATTCGTACTTTTGTTTGTTGTGATTACTTAGCAAGGCATATTGATCCCACAGTATCCCAAGATATGAATAAAATAGATAAGAAAATACAATTAAAATACTGGAGCAGCAAAAAACGTCAGACGAAGATAACAGACTATACGCAATAATTGTTATTATTTCTATCAATATTAATGTTTGTTGTTATACTTTATTAGTAAATACATATTATAATAGTAAAATACTATTAAATGTAATGTAATATGTATTGATGTTTCTTCTCTTCATTTAACGACAACTCTCAATAACGCCATAAAATGTGCAGTCCCTTAAGTGTCGCTATATACAGTTTACACTGTATTTTGATAATTACAATGTGTGTAATTTTATACATCACACGGCCAAAATGTACCTTAAAAAAGAAGGTGTAATCAAATGTCCTAAATAACTGGAGAAATAATAAATGTATCGAAATTTTGTAGATTAATCGAAAACCTCTCAAGGACGACACCTATCAATTTTCAGCAGACTCAGCCCACGGGGACCTTGTACTCAAAAATCCTAATAAGTGTCTTCGGCACAAAAGCTTCTATGTGGATACAGGACCCTTTTCAAAGAAATCGGTCGAATGAAAGGAGGAGGGCTTAACTCCAAAACTCGGAATAACTAACTATCAAATTGGAAATATAAATACGAGGGTTCAGTCCCTCAATATGGTCTATTTATTTTCAACGAAATCATTGTGACAATGAAAGCTGCGACGACATCTTCATTCATTTTCAGCCAAATCGGCAATAGAGAAGTTTATCCAAAATTGTCGATTGTCTTTGGAGGGAGAGCAAAAACTTAATTCTTGCTGGGGAAGTACATATCTGGTGATTCACCGACAATTTTTATATCTTTGGAACCTGAAGATTAGAATACTCTGTAATCTTCCTCTCATTCTTTTCTATCTCCTCTATAATAAGATATGTACATGAAGAAAGCCATAATGTCTTAAGTTATATTCTAGGCAGTAGATTTATTTAAATAAAGTTTTAACGTAAACTCTCATTAGCAATAAAATAAACAAATTATGGGGTTTATTCCCCAAAAAGCAATTTACCTAAATTATTTTCCATTTCCTTTATTATTCTATTAGCATTTTTATTTTTAATTTATTTGAATTTATTTTACACCTGCAGCAATACGAAGTATAAAGTATGTTATACAGTAGAACCTCTTTAAGTCGAACCTCGATAAGTCGAAAACCTCCAAAACTCGAAAAAAAGTTTTGTTCCTTTCCCTTCAAGCCCAAAACCTCCATTACTCGAAATATCAACCAACTATTAGTCGAAATAATCAGTGAGTCCCTACAAGCCATTTTGGTACATATTTTCCCTCTATAACTCGAAAAAATAAATTGGACCTCTGTATCTCGAACATAGCAATGTTTTATTTTACAACCTTTACAACTCGATTATTTGAAACTTATTACCTCTATAGCTCGAAGAAAAATAAGTTACCGACTTTAAGAATTTGCCGACAATGTACACCATTGTTTCTTAGAAATCAATTTAGGAGTATACAATAAATAGGATTACCAATTATCTAAAGTAAAAAAAAATTACTGACTTTTTTTAATACCTACATATACTACGTATTATTTATTTTAAGGATGTTTTGAAGTAATGTTGATTTATAATAAATATAAATATGTTTGTTACCTCTGTAACTTGAATTTTTATTTATTTCACCAAAATTAATTAGAATGAATCTTAACCTCTACAAGTCGAATCAAATTCCGCCTGTCGAAATCCTTCTAACAAAAGAACACCTATAACTGCCGAGTTATTGGCACGAAATGTTAAATGATTCAAGGCCCAATAAAGACAATATATGATATTTTCAAAAGAATTGACCAGAGGAAGAGATATGGTATGAAAGAAGAGGGGCTTAGCTCAAAAGCCCTAATAACGACAGACGGGCTATCTACAAGTTGCCATCATGCTCTAAGCACTTATGATAAAGTCGGCAGTAATATTATTATATAATTCATAAAATAATAAATATAAGGAGGGATTTTTTAATTTGTTATGACTGCTTTAATATTTATATTGGTACATACCCTGTAACAATTGGGGTGAGGGAGACGATTATAATAAGGGATTCAGAAAGACGATTCCAAAAAATTATTAATATAAAATTAAGATAATTAAAATGAAATAAATCATCAGTGAAATTGGCCGAAGGGAAGGGGATCAGAGGGGGATCAACCCAAAAATCCCAATAATTGTCGATGTAATGAATTTATCGACACAAAATTTATTATCAGGATTTAGAAGCCCCTATGTAAGTAAATAATTGATTATTTATAACCCAAACAATCGACTGGTTTTGGAGGGGGAGCGGAAAGTTAATTGATTAATTCGTTCTGGGGAAGTACATTGTCGGTGATTCGGTAACTTAGTTTCTTATTGTTAGTTATAGCAGAACGTTTTGAGGTAGATGTCGCGGTTTCCCCCTCCACAACTTAAACGAAAAATCGTAACATTCTTGACGCCAACTGAGCAGACTGCGCATACTTGTGCGAACCTTTCATTTGTGATGCTTTAATACAACATGTGTATTTCTTGCCGTTTGTGTTTCATTTAATGCAGTTTTAAATTTACTTACTGTGCATCGTATAAGTGTACTAAGTACACTGTACTTATTGTGTATATGAATAAAATGTACACAACATATGCGTGCTTGACTTCTGAGCTCAAGGTCGTGGGTTCGTAGCCCGACCGAGGCCCTTAGTTTATTTTATCTGGGAGGTAAAATAAACTTAAGCACGCCGTCCTTCGGATGGGACGTTAAGCGATGGTCCCGAGCCTGTACGATGTCAGGTACTCGTTAAAGATCCCTACCGTAGATGAATATAAATTTAGGGTAGGCAAAATTTAGGACTCCCACAGTAGAGTCGGGCTCATGTCCACCAGAGTGACGAAAGAGCGCTCTGGTAGTAGGCGATATGACCTCGTTGTTAAAGCCCGGGCATGAGTCATAAAACCTAACCATTATTAATCATATACCTTCTAAACCTATAGGAGTGAATGAAAATGAATATTGTTAATACTTTCTTGGATTTTATCTTAGTTACCTAATCATTCCCCCTCACTTAGCTAATTATTGACCACACTTACCTAATTTTTAACCATGCTTTTTGAAATACTCGTGAATGATTCCTCAAAGAAGTAGATTAAGTTGATTTAACCGAGAACATACACAATTTTGCGAGATACCAAGAAACCCACATCTTTATAATTCCGAAAGTATTAGAGTTCTGAGCTCCCAACTTCTTCACAGTGCACAGATGACTTGGGAGATGATCACAGTACACTTAACTCATGTTGGCCATTTTACGACTTAACAACTTATTCCCTGTGACCATAGATATCATATGATTGAAAAAAATTGCTGTGTAAATGTTAATAAATATATAGTCTATTAGCACAAAGAGAAACTGAAACTAGAAGTTACACTTCAAACGTTACACTAACTGCACACACACTTTTTTCATTTTTATCTTTTACTTGAGTGTATGGAAATGTACATTCTTTTGCTCGATTTTATAATCAAAGTGTAGTTTTGTAAAACGCAAAAATTCTAATTGTTAAATATTTCGAAGAATTTGAAATATTAGGGGTAGAGAAGAGAGTAAAAGTAATTAGTGGGGTATGTGTGACAATAGAGAACATTAGGACTGGGAGGTCCACCCAGTGGCAGGCTGGCAGGGAGGATGGGACGGGAGAAAATGGGAATTGTTGGGGGCACTGGGGGGGGGGGGGGGGGGGGGGGATGTTAAATAATGTGACGAGTCCCAACTGACAGGCCCGAGAGACGCCTCTGGGAAAGTGGAAATTGGCTAGCTTTGTACACTGTATGGGAAAACAAAACATCATACCTCGTCAGAATATTTGTGGATATTATATCTACCTCTGAACGTTTCTCCCTGGGGGGGAAATCAATGTGATACGGTCATAGGTCAAATACTGTCTGGTTGTTAGGTCAAACCAGAGGTGCTTTGGACTGGAGCAGAAATGGGACAACTATCACTTCCCCAGCTACACGAAGTTTTGATCAGTCAAAAATTCGACCCTAGGTTTTCAACAGAATTTCATTTTTTCCAAAATGAAAAAAATGTCTATCTGTCTGTGTGCATGTCTGTGAATACGATAACTCCCGATAGAATAGATGTATCAATATGAAATTGTATATGTATATCCAATATCCTCTAAGGACGACACACAATAATTTTCAGCCAAATTGGACAGAGAAAAAGGATGACTAGTGGGAGGGTGAACACAAAACCTGTAATAACTACAGTGGTAATGAATGTATGGACACATCATTTTAAATCTAAATTCAAAGCCCTATGAGATGCCTATAAATTTTCAGTAATTCAGAATCAGACTAAGGGGAGGGGGGGATCAGGGGAGAGGGGGCTCGACTTATATACACTAACAACTGCCGATGTAATGAATGTATCGAATTGATTTTAAACTCAAATGTTATAAGTGCAACAAACCACATATTTAATTGCACTTTTCGAACACCAAACTATATATTAAATAAAATAGAGCGAAATGTTTAATTTTCACAACTCAATTTAATTCTGTCACCCTCATACAAACATCAGCCATGAAAACAACACAACTAAAACACCTCCATCTTGGTCCATCCACTACAATACTAAAAATACCCACGCTTGGTCGGCCACCTACCTTAAAAACAAAATATTACACAAAATATCTAAATAACTAAATAAACTAATACTATTTTTATTATATCTAACTATAATAGAAATTAATTATATATCTATTCAAAATTAGATACATAATAAATATATTAAAAATATATATATATATATATATATCCTATTAAAAAAAAGGTGCTGTTGGTTGACCCCTGGCCCTTTAGACTTATATACTGAAAAAAAGTCTTGAGCATGCCGTCCTTCGGATGAGACTTCATACGATGGTCCCATGTCTGAGGCAACTAAACCTAAGTAGGCAACATGAAGGAGTTGAGTTGTCCACCAGAGTGAAGAAAGATCGCTGTAGTAGGCCATATGACTTAGTAGTTAAAGCCCGGGCATGAGTCACAAAACAAATAATATTATTATTTATACAAATAGTATATAGAGTATGTAAATTATTTATGTAAAGCGGGAGCAGTGAAATGTATATGGAATGAGGAGATAGGGATAGATGAGAGATATTATAGAGCTCACTCGCAGACCACCGAGGATAACCACAGATAAATTTCTTTGTTGTGTCTACATGCACAAAGGGAGTAACCCACACCCTTTCCTCTTCTGGCAATATGGCTGAAAAAGATGAGAAATTTATCCCCGTATAAAATTTCATGTCAGTATATTTATTATCCGCTGTTATTAGGGTATTAATGTTGAACCCTCCTTCTTACCCCCTCCCTTACCCCCACCCCTTTAGCTGATTCCGCTGTAGTCGAAATTTATGTAATCGGTCAGAAATTTGATGTTTATTTTTCACCAAAATTTCATGTTTTCCGACCATCTGGTTTCAAAAATGAAAAAAAAAAAAAAGTTCATGAAGATGAATGAAGGTATCGACATGAAATTTATATGCGTATCCACAACCCCACAAGGATGACATATACAGTAAAATCCGGTTATAACGATATTCAAGGGACTAAAAGAAATACATCGTTATATCCGGAACCAAACTGTTAAACCTATATACAAATGTATGGGCTGTTAGTGAAAAAAAAGGTGTTTTACAATGATCATAACGAGAAAGTTTACATATTTTTATTTACATATTTACTTTTTAAAATTTACTTACATACATTTGTAACTGTATACATAAATTATGTATACACATGATTACATATGTATTAATTTCCACAAAAAAATCAGTTATATATTTTAGTTTGCTTGCTTTTTTTTTAAGTATAAATGTTTGCTTACATGGTTATGAAGTTCCGAAGTCACGATCCTTACGGAGGCAAAGGAAAGACTAATCTGAAACTAGGAATAGACGCACTAGAAGGGAAGAAGGGAGTTCGAAGAATATTCAACAAGGGGGAAATGGTATGTTTGGAAATGGAATGACTCATTGCGCTCGGAAAGAGTAAACAAGAACCGTGTTTAAAACCCTTTTCTATAATGTTCGAATTTTTCATCCGTTCAAAACTCATACTGTTTTACCCAATTATGTATGTATGTGCGTATGTTCATACATATTATATCGTTATAACTGGAATGAAAAAACAACCTTTTCTTATGTTTTAGATCATTTTATACGGAATATCGTTACCTAATAATAATAATTTATTTCCGTTAAGCCAATACATGGTAATAGGATACGTCAAATGAATTTATACATTATGATTGATAGCTTATAAATTAGATTTATAACTACTTGAGTCTAACACATCTATAATTACTAGTAACAAAAAAAAACATAAAAAAAGTAAAATTAAATTAATAAAAACTGTACAAATAAATACTTAAAAATATATGAGTATATAAAAAATAAATAAAAAATAAAAAATAAATAATAATAATACAAGATACGTTCATAATAAGTAGACACATTTTTCAATTTAATAAAAATTAAGATAGGTAACTATTTTTCAAAGAAAACTGTTCGGAAGTGTCTTTATCCCCCAACGATGTTTCGGGACGTTCTTACGTCCCATCATCAGGTCCCAATGAGGCGAGATATAGAAAAGAAAGAAAACAATGTAACTATAACAATATATGAAAAATAATATATATATAATTCGTCAATTATAAATGAATGTATGAAAATGTCTAAAATAAAAGAAATATATATATAAATGAATAAATAAAACAATAACGTACATTGGACTTTTAAAAATCGGTATTTTTAATTGAATTATGTAATTAATGAAGAAGTGGAGGAGCGTTGCATTCAGGTCATTCGCCATTTTAGTTATTTTACCCCCCCCCCCCCCCCCCCCCCCCCCAGTTATACGAAGTATATGGGAAGTTACGTAATCGGTCAAAAATTTGAAATTTCATGTTTTCTGACCTCTTGATTCCAAACATGAAAACTAGCACTATATTTATGCACATCGTTATATCCGGATTTATTTCTTCACTTTTAAATAGCGAACCAAACTAGATAGGTACGGGTTTTACATCATTATATCAGGAATGGTTATAAAAGGATTTTACTGTACTATGTTTCGGCCAGGGCAGAAGGTAAGAAGGGAATTAGCGAAGTCTTGACACAAAATCTCTAATAACTGCTGATGTAATGAATGTATCGACGAGAAATTTTATATGTAAATTCAAAACCCCGTATAAATGACATCTATCGATTTTCAGACAAATCGGACATTGGGAAGGGCGGTATAGAGAGGGAGAGACTCAACACAAAAACTATTGATATTTAAACAAAACGGTCAATTGGTCTTAGAGGGAGAGCGAAAACTTAATTTATTAATCAGTGCTGGAAAAGTGTCGATGATTCACCAACGACTTTATTATTGATACTTAACATTTTTGGAGAGATATTGTGAATCACTTAATAAAAAATATAAAGAAAAACTTAAGTTTTTTTGATAATATTGTCTATTTCACAAAATATATAATAAGTATATAAGGGAATATATACGGTATTGCTACCATGTTCAGCCACGACCTAACAAATAGTGCTATTTATGTACTCTTTCACAACTATTATTATTAGTTAGTTATTATGACTCATGCCCGGGCTTTAACTACGAGGTCATAACTGCGCTCTTTCGTCACTCTGGTGGACATGAGCCCGACTCTACTATCCTAAATTTTTATTCACCTAGGACGTGGGTCTTTAACGAATACCTGACATCGTACAGGCCCGAGACCATCGCTTAACGTCTCATCCGAAGGACGGCGTGCTTAAGTTTATTTTAACTCCCATATAAAATAAACTAAGGGCCTTGGCCGGTTTTCTAACACACAATCTTGAGCTCAGAAGGCAAGCACGCGTACCACTGAGCTAGCGACGCCTTCTATAAAAAATATAAAAACCATCTAACAATAATTCAACAATTTAAAATGTTATGGATGTTGTGGACATATATGTTATTCCTGTCCCCCATCTGAGTCACAACTCTATGTGACCCAGTTGTGACTCAAATGAGAAACAGGAATAACATATCTGTCCCTATCCATGAAATTTTAAATTGTTGATTAAATAGTTTCTATATTTTTTATATGTTTATTTTAAATTTTTTAACTCTTATTTATTAAAACATTTTAAATTAAGTTATTTTATCATACTGCCTGATGATGAGGGCAACTTTGAAAGCCGGCTAGCAAGAATTAATAAAATCTGTGAGAGGTCAGACTATAGTTTATTTTACAACCTGTGGGACAGCAATAACGGGTTATTGACTAACTCATGCCGGTGATTCAGATATATCAGCCGGGTTTCGAACCCACAATCTTGAGCTCAGAAGGCAAGCACGCATACCACTGAGCTACTGGCGCCCTCCATAATATTATTTATATAGACCCAATTCTTAACTTTCTCTATACTTGGGAAAGTATAGTAAGTATAGAGTATCATTAATCGGGATAAGATGACGCTTGTGTCACGTTAATCTTAATCCATTGTTGATAGATATAAAATTGTAAACAAAAACATTGGCTCAGTTTGTTTAATTTAGAGAGAATACTGTCAGGATCAAAACTTTGGGTAGGGCTTACTTTAATTTAGCTGCCTTTCACAGAAACCAAATTAAATTTAGAGGATTAAATGTGAAGAAAGACAAAGCCGAATGGGAGAGATATTCAGCTGGAACGTACTTAGCACCCTTCTTTCAATTTTAGCAAATTTATATAAGAAATCGGCTTATGTCCAGAGAGTAATAAATACAAAAACGTTACACATTCCCCACAACGAATTGTATCGTTAAGTTTTCGTTCTTCCTCCAAAACCAGTCGACCATTTGGTCTAAAACTCAATATTTGAGTTACAAAGTTGTGTAGACCGGTAGTGGAACCCAAATAGGTCTTTAAACGGACTACGATTCCTCTGGCGGTTCAATGGAGGACTAATCCAAAATATTGGAGAACAGATTAGGCTAAAAATAAAAGAATATAAAAAACATTGTGAGATGCAGTTGGCCAACTGAAAATAATAAACAACATCTGTATATATGATTGTCTCTGGGACCAGACTTCTCGTTATAGTATGCTAAAACAGAATAGACGAATTCATGTTTTTCAATATAGAAACTGTAGATGCATAGACAGTTTCCTACATGTAAAAGTCCCCGGAGTCAAACTGAAATCATGTTCTAAAAAGTCAATATTAGAACTCAATATTTGATTTATATAATGGCTTCTGAATCTTCATACTACATTTTCTGTTGATAGATTAGATCGGCAGTTATTAGGGAATTTATGTGGAAAATTAATAGCCCTTATGGGGTTTTGAATTTAAATATAAAATTTCATGTTTCACATTCATTACTTCGGCAGTTGTTAGGATTTTTGAGTTGAGCTCACCTTTGGATGGCACTGCTCAAAATTAATAGGTGTCCTTTTAATAATTAATAGTGTCCTGAGTCAATACATTCATTACAACGGTATTTATTAGAGTTTTTGTGTTACGTCTCCCACTAATCCCCCCCTCCCCCTTGGTCAATTTGACTAAAAATCTATGAGTGTTCTTAGAGGTTTCTGGATGTACATATAAAATTTCGTGTCGATATATTTTTTTCTATTGGCAGTTATCGTGTTCACAGACACACACAGAAATTGTTTTTTAAAATTTTTGGAATCAGGAGGTCGGAAAAGATGAAATTTCTGGCCGATTACATAACTTTCCCCATACTTCATATAACTGAGGAAGTAAAAAATGGAGGTTCTATTCATGAATGAATATTTCCCAGTCAATGGACTCTGAATACATATATGTATAAAATTTCCATTTTTAGGTTGAGAAGTTCGGAAAATTCAACATTGAAATTCTGAACGATTACATAACTTACCCTATACTTTGTATAGCTAGGGGATGTAAAAAGTGGAATAAGATTTCAGAAAGAGTAAGACTCAATTAATGAATTAATTTTTCTCACTCCTGGAATCTAAGGGTCCTTCTCGTCATTATTAAACTCATTAAGCTAGATTTACAACCCCGTCTCTACCCATCCACCCCGGTTAATCGGGACGTCTCCGTTTGCGCCATACCTCCTAAACGCTTCCCCTGTTTCTTTTCATTAAATTTTTCTAAAAAATTCTTTTTGCAAAAAGGAAGATCAACTTAGCTGAAAGTCATTAAATTATAAAGAAAACACGAATGTTTTTTAAATATTGTCTATTTCACAAGATATATGGGAGTACTCTCGGTATTCCTACCATCTTCAGCCAGTACTTAACAAATACTAAATGGAAGTTCAACTATTTTTACAATCTAACCGGTAGGTAGGTACCCTTACTCAGCCCCCCATGGGGGTTTCCTATCCCTCCTGTACCGTTAATTCTTCTTTGTTTCAAATATGTGAAACATCCAAAACGAACCTCCGTCCCAAATCGAAATACCAATAACAAAACTCCGAAGCAGTATAGTATACATCATTTGTGTATTTTAATCAACCTCACTTGATACACATATGATATATACCATACTGTTTCGGAGTTTCTGTTATTGGGATTTCGCTTTGAGACGGAGGTTCGTTTTTGATGTTTCACATATTTGAAGAATTAACGGTACAGGAGAGATAAGAAAACCCCATGGGGGGGTGAGTAAGAAGATTTATTTTGCCTGTCTGTATATCTGTGAACATAATATTGGTTGGTAAAACGAATGTATCGAGACGAATTTTATATGTGGAGGGAGAGGAGAAACTTTCTTTAATAAATTTGAGCTGAGGAATTACATTGCCGGTGATCTATGCACCCTCGTGGGGAAGGGGTGTTTTTTATTTATCCGGAGAAGGGCAGAAAAATATTGACTGGAGTTATTATGTTGACCCACACCCTTCGGCAGTAAGTTTGAAAAAATTATATAGAATAAAAATTGGGAAATGAGGGAAATGTTCTTGTTTAATATATGATTTTTATTTTCTTATACTAGCTTAAGGAAATATTGTAATTGTGCGAAAATCCGAGATCGAAGTTTCGATGGATTTTCTCGGTTCAAAGATCCCCTGACCATTATCCCAATAATGTATGTCTCTGTGCGTTCGGGTGTGTGTGATTGGAAATTTGTAAACGCTCTACCGCAAAAACGATTGTAGCTTTGAACTTGAAACTTAGAATGAAAAAGTCACATGTGCTAACTTAGATCTGATGAGATATCGGACGAAAATTGAGACCACTTTACTCCAGGGCTTAAGTACATTTTACAAAATACCGCTTACGTTCATGACCTAATCAAAAGTATGTTCAAGTAGAAGTGTTAGAGACTACTGACGTACATAGCGAGCGGCGGGTTGTGTTGCGAGTGGAGGGCGATTGTCGGGGGAGTAGAGGGCATGGGTGAGCGAGTTGTGGGCGACTGGTGGGCGAGTGGAGGGCAATTGTCGGGGGTGTGGAGGGAGAGTGGCGGGCGAGTGGAGGGAAGGGTGAGCGAGTTGCGGGCGACTGGTGGGCGAGTGGAGGGAAGGGTGAGCGAGTTGCGGGCGACTGGTGGGCGAGTCAACAATGGTCCTCACCAATAATATTCCTTATCAGAGGGAGTGAGATCTTTACAAAGATTGTGGCGGGAGCGGCCATGGCTCTCTTGGAAGGAGGAAATACGCGCTACTCTCCACTTGGAAGGGCTATGGTTCCGCGTTAGAAGGTTCATTATGCGATTATATCAAGGACCGGGGGACTTGTCCACCTATCGATTTAGCCTCTGTTGAACAAGACGACCTCACATCCACGTTGTCCTCGCTGGGAACTATTGTTGTCGTCCTTGGACTTGGGCCAGACGCTGTACGAAGGCTGTATAAAAATGTCATGTTAAGGCCACATCACTTTATTTTGATTTTTCGCTTGTGTCTCATTCCATTCTTCAATTTAAAAAAAATTCAGCTTTAAGAAGCTTCCAGGAGGAGACTTCGTTATAGACCGATGTCATACACTCGTTATAAGAGTTTCGAAAAAGGTCATTTACCAAAAAAATCTCTAAAAAAAAATAAAAGTATTAAAAATATTTCCCAGGAGTAGTATAACCCGGAAGGAATGGAATACTTCAGGAAAAGTGAGTCATAAAAGTGGTGAAATGACATCATTTCTATAAAATTTGGAAATTGGGGGAGGGGTTTTGGAAAGGGTGAAGTGTTTGTGAAAATTCTTGGAGGGGCTGTTAAAGGAAGGAATACAAGGGAGGGTTATCCCAAGGTCCAACGTAAACAGGGCTATGCGGGGTTGTTGGAGTCAAAACAGCAGGGTCTTCTCAGGAATACCAAACCCAAGGATAATATCAAGTGGAACTTACTCACCACAAAATAATTCATTCTGAGATCATTGTCAACAGAAAGATTTGTCACAGGCCGACAGGGGAGCAGAATTTCCTTCAACTATAGAGTATTTCCTGGAGTACCGCAGGGTTCAATTTTAGGCCCTCTGCTCAACACATTTTATACTTTTGCAAATCGAAAAGAAAATATCAATATTTTATATAAAAATATATTATTGATAAATAATTATATTAAAATTAAATATAAAAAAGTCTCCGGTGAAACACTGGCAATGTACTTTCCCAAAATTAATCAATTAATTTTTGTTCTCCCTCCAAAACCAATCGACCTTTTGGGCTAAAAATTATTAGTTGAATCACATACTAAATTTGTGTTAAAATTGTGGATATATGGGCAGTTATTAGGAGTGCCACCCTCCCACCTCTTGTTCCTGTTTTGAATTTAAATATAATATTTAATGTTGATACATTGATCACAAAGGCAGTTTTATGGGTTTTTACTCTACTGTCGATTTGGGTGTTAAACAATAGGGGTTGTCCTTATAGTGTTCTGGATGCACATATAAAACTTCCCCTTCATTTTGGCAGTTATGACTGTATAATTAATCCTCCAGTTTTAGTGTATACGTACCTACTTCCTCCACAAAAAAATGTGTATGCTTATTCATATATTGTCATCTTTGATTTTTTTCATATATACATTTGTATTTTAATCAGCACATTCTATTTCAAAAATGTTTCAATTATCATTAAGATTTAAATTTATTTTTTATGTTTTCCATGTTTTTAAGACGTTATTGTACAGGGGGGCAGGGAAAGTCCACGTAAGGGCTGGAAAAAGGGACTGTTAAGGTTATAAATTTGTTGAACTTCTACTTAGTTCTTGTTAAGTCGTGGCTGAAGATGGTACCAATACCGAAAGCACTCCCATATATCATACATATTTTGTGAAATAGACATATTTTTTTTTTAAATGATGTTTTTCTTTAAATTTTTTATTAATTGTTTCACAATATCTCTGCAAAATTGTTAATTATTAATGTTTATAATGGTTTTGTTAGAAATGACGTCCGTACCGAGATGCAGGTTTCTAAATCTGCTTATCCCGTCCCCCTTCTTTTGCGGGGGAATGCATTGCATCCTGATGAGAACCAGGCGCACTCAGTGACAAAAGCTTGGCAGAAATTCCACAAGTTTGTTTTCATCGACCACAAACCACCTTTCTATTGCATCCTTGGTCAATCCTATCCTAATTAACCAATTAAATTTTGACATATGTTTTTCTTTATTTTTTATCGTAGTTTATGTTTAATTTTAGATTATTTTTCCTACATAATTCCAAAAATATTATTACTAAAGCATTTTTAGTTTATTAAAAGCAAAATTAATAAAATTAATGCCATATTTAAAAAATAATAATTTCTTTGTTATAGAATGACAAAGGGTGACTACCCTTCACAGCGTATATTAAATAATTTTCACCCTTATATTATATGTTTCTTTACGGACACAAATCTTTTGAAGTTGATATAGTCAATCAACTCAAAGCATATCAACCACATGAAACAAATTCCAAAAATAATTACTTTAAATTATATAAGAATTTTATTGAAAGTGAGATCTGACTTGGTATATTTTAACGTTCGTTCCTTCTTAAAGAAGAAGATAGCTGAAGTTCTCTCCCCTCATTTAATATTTAATCAGCCTAATTTGTGAAACGAGGCGTCACTCAAGGCTTTGTGCTAGACTCATTATTTTGCACTTCTTTGTATCTATCTATCTTTATACCTTAAAGACTTGCTCCAACTTTCAACACGAAGAAAAAGGTTATACAAAGTTTTGACATTTATATTTTCTTTTTATTATTTATTTTGTTATTGTATATTAGTAACTATAGCTCATTATGTTTGTAAACTATACAATATAACTTTTTTTAAATTTTTATTACAGATATTTACAACTGTATAAAGAATTTTCAATTTGGCAAAATTAGGCAATTAGGTATATTTATTTTCAATAATACTTTATTTCATTATCCTTAGACGTTTCGACTTATTATATATGTAAGTGATATTAGAGTAGGTTATAACAGGGCAAGAGGTTTTATTTTTAATATTGTTTTTTTTTTTGAAAGATGTAAGGTTTTATTTTGGATAAATGTGACATAATATATAAATCTGACGACATTCCTGTTGTAGAATACAGGAATAGAAAAATAAATTATGATCAATCTGTATTTTGGGTGAGTCCTTATCTGTCTTTCTTTATAATATTGTATGTAAAAAAAATAGTTATGACAATCAAAAAAATTTAATGTTGATATTATTAAATGGAATTTGTTTTAGAATTGAAAATAACTTATAAGTCGAAACACCTAAGGATAATGAAATAAAGTATTATTGAAAATAAATATACCTAATTGCCTAATTTTACCAAATTGAAAAATTAAAAATAAGTAAGGTATTATTAAATTCATATTGATTTATGTATAAAGAATGTATACAACAAGCACATGTGCTAAGAGAGAAAAAAAATAGCAATGTCAATATGGCCAAGAAAGGAGAAATCACCCAGTTCCAGAGTTCTGAACCCGAAACTAGGTTCACCTTTCCAGAACTGGAACCGGGTATTTGGGTATTAATTCTTGAGAAAACGGGTTCCCGAAACCGAAAGCTGTCTAATTTTGTATATAACATTTATTCTTGTATAGGTATTTATTCCATTTATTATTATTATTATTTTTTTACTTATATTCATTTATCTACCCATATTTATTTATATTCATTCACCTACCCATATTTATTTATATTCATTCACCTACACATATTTATTTATATCAATCACCTACCCATATTTATTTATATTCAATCACCTACCCATATTTATTTATATTAATTCGCCTACCCATATTTATTTATATTCAATCACCTACCCATATTTATTTATATTCATTCACTTACTCATATTTATTTATATTCATTCACCTGACCATATTTATTTAATTAGAGTAGAGGTATTTTTTTAAAGAGTACCTGACATCGTACAGGATCGGAAGCATCCCTTTACGTCCCATTCAAAAGACCCTGGTGTGCTCAATGTTTTTTATATACCCAAGTTAAAAACAAAAAACGTAAGAGCCTCGTCCGGGAATCGAACCCGCGTTTTTGAGCTCAGTAGTATCTACCTCTGAGCTCCCGATATCGGTGAAAAGTGTCAACAAATATGTTCGTTTGTTTGAACAATTGTTAGCAAACATTTGTTGAGAACATTCAGTCCGGATTGTTGTTTTTAGTCAACATAGTTTGTTTGGTGTCAGGGGGGAGGGTGGAAAGGGGGGGGGGGAGGGGTGGACCACAAATTTTACTTCAAATTAGGTAATAATATTACATTTGGGATTACTTAGGGGATGTTTTGTAATCAGTCACAAATTCAATTACTTTTTGCGAAAATGGAACAAAATAATCAAAAAGTCCTCAGTTAATGGATATGTACTTCCCCAGCACGAAATAATAACTTTTTTTTTCGCTCTCCCTCCAAAGCCAATCGACCGTTTGGGCTAAAACTCAATTTTTAATTTACATAGTGACTTCTGGAACTTCATAATAAATTCCATGTCGATATATCAAACATCAATAGTTATTTGAGTATTTAAATCAAGCCCCTCTTCTCTGGTCCTGGTTTTGAATTTAAATAAAAAATTCCACAAAAAAACATTCCTTACAATGTCAATTATTAGAGTTTTTCTCTAGGATCCTCTAATCACTCTCTTTCTTTCGGTCGATTTGGCTGAAAATCAATAGGTGTCGTTGTTAGAGGGTTTTAAAATTACATATAAAATTTCGTGTCAATATATTCATTGCTGTTGTAGTTATTAAAGTTTTTATGTTACACCTTCCCGCTATCCCCGTCCTATTGAGCGATTTGGTTGAATAACAATAGGATTCGTCCTTGGAGGGTTCTGGATATAAATATGAAATTTCGTGTCGATATATTCATTCTATCGGGACTTATCGTGTTCACAAACACATACAGTCTTTTTTTTTCATTTTTGAAAGCTCGCATCGAATTTCTCACCGATTATATAACTTCCCCTATGCTTTGTATAGTTGGAGAGAAGGAAATAAAGTAGTCGGTGAATCACCGACAATATAATTCCTCACCGCGAATTAAATATTATTTGCTCCCTTTTGCCGCATTGGCTGGAAATCATGTCATTTTATGGGGTTCTGAATTCATATATAAAATTTTTTGTCGATAAATTCATTTTATCGAGAGTTATTGTGTTCAGAAATACACACAGCAATTTAGTCTGTTTTATGCATCACAGAATGGAAACATTATTTATTATAAATAATCAAATAATTCGTGCTGGGTTTGTACATTACCTGTGATTCACCGACGACTTTTTTGAAGTATCGAACATTTAAAAAATTTGGGTTTATAGACTATTAGCGTTTTTGTGTTAAGCCCCTCCCATTCCCCTTTGACCAATTTGGCTGAAAATTAATAAATGTCATAGTTGTGGGGGATACATAAAAAATTTCATGTCGATACATTTATCTATTTACATTTACATTTTTTTTTTCATTTTTGTCTCAGCCCACCTCCTGTAATATAACTGATAAAAAAAAAAGATTTAAAAAAAATAATATTTAATAAATTATTAAAAATTAGTTATACCTAGTTATTAATTTCACAGTTATATGTATAGGGGAAGTTATGTAATCGGTCAGAAATTCGATGTTTAGTTTTCCCGCAATTTCATGTTTTCCCACCTCCTAAAACAAAAATGAAAACAAAAAATTTTAATGTAAATAAAGTGAATGTATCGACATGAAATTTTATATGTATCCCCCGTAACTACGACATCTATTGATTTACAGCCTAATTAGCCAAAAACGCTATAATTAACGATGTAATGCACAAGAATGTATAACTTTATTGCTTATAAAGAATTATCTTATAGCAAGGAGTTCGATACAGAATTAAAAATACATAGATAGATTCAATAACTGATAACAACGCAATATTTATATTTATAAAAAGGTTAAATTAAAATAAAGCCACGGGTAACATTAGTGTTTTAGAGTTTTTCTTAACTTGAAGCTTGTTAGGACAAACAAATAAATATGGTGAAGCTTCTGTTCGTCTGAAACTAATAGTAAGTTGTGGACATGTGCCTGTTGCTGAGAGACATCTACCGGAACATCTCCCAAATAGCTAGCCAGGTATATGTCTCTAATCATGGCATAGATGGCAGTCTATCAGAAAATGGGCCACGTCATCCCTCTCCCACAGAGAACACAACCCACAGCTAATCTCAGGAACTCATGTTTTTCGTTTCTTATATAAATCCGTGTTCCCTTTTTCCCTGCTAACCGAAGCTGGACAAGCACTCTTAGCTTGTTTATATGGCAATGAAGGTGGGTGTGTGGTTCTATGATCCCCAGACTGCTGACATACCGATAATAAACCTCGAGTTCAACACCGCATCAACGTCTCTACTGATCAGCCAGTTCCGAAAACCCGTCGTTAGTCTGTTGATGTAATGCACATATCGACTTTTTATTCACAAGTCTCTGTTCAAGTCAACTATTGATATTTAGTCAAAACGGTCGATTGGTTTATAGAGGGAGAGAGAAAACTTGATTAATGTGTGCTGGGGTTGTATATTACCGGTGATTCAATGGCGATTTTTTTATATTCTGGGGGGGCTGCAACTCTCCTGGCTACGCCCCGAATACAATGTAATGCATTTTTTTAGAACATCCCTCTCACAATATGAATTTACACAAAATGGATCTGTAATTGGCTCAATACTCGACAGAGCTCTCTCTAATTATCTCTGTATAATTACATTAACATCCATAAAACAACCAACTCATCTTTTGTTTTATGATGAATACAATTACAAATTTAATGAGACTATTTCCAGAAGAATGAATAAAAAGGAATCAAATTAAATTTAACTGAATTTACAAAACAATTTACATTAATTTTATGACACTATTCTCCATTTTTTTTTTTTTAATTCAATTATTTTGAATCTAGGGCCACTATTTTATGAAGGGCATAACTTTTATATCTGCAATTTAATATAATATTATTGAAGTAGACACCATAAACTAGGATCTGACCTAAGCCAATGGATAAGAGGAGATTCCAAGTAGGTTCTTAAAGGTCCGGAGATATCTTCAGCAGACATCAGGATGGTACAGGTCTCACAATAGCAGGTCAACACTCACCGTCAATGTACATCCCCACCACGAATTAATCAATTTAGATGTTGCTCTCCCTCTAAAATCAAGGGGGGGGGGGGGGGGGGGGGTACTTCTAAAATCTCATACTCAATTTCGTGTCAATAAGTTCATTACAAGAGCAGTTATTAGAGTTTTGGTGTTAAGCCGACCTCTAATCCATCCTTCCCTTTGTCCAATATGGCTGAAAAACGATAGGTGTCGTCTTTATGTGGTTCTGGATACACGTGAGAGGGCGCCGCACACTGGGGCAAAATGAACAAATTTCTGGCCAAAATTATGAAACTTATACACTTTATGTTTTTTGTTGTGCTGAACACGAAAAAAATACTTTAAAAAATCTCCGACCCTTCATTGAGTACTGTATTTTGACAAACACGCTCCTCAAGAGGAGGTGAACACGTATTGTAGCTCATACAGCTTATGAGAAATATACAATTCATATTAGGTAACTGAAATTAGAAATTGCAATAGCTTCATTTTCTTCGAAAATTCGCTAAAATTAAACGTCTGCGTCTTCTTCGGACGAATTTATAACTTCAAAATTAAGTTTCTTCCAAATTCGCAAATTTTTCCAAAACCGGATTTCATTTTATGGTTATCTGATGAAAATACTTTAAGAAGGTGAAAGAGCGAGTGCCCGGCAACAACAAAAACTGATTTTTTTTGTAGTTTTTTACTTAGCAGTGACGCTAATGATAATTATAATTCAGTACAATTACCTTGAGAAGTATGTACATCTCCATATTTAAGACAATAAAAGAATTAAAAAGATTGGGTTTTAACTCCTTGTAAATATAGACTGAGGCAATGTAGAGGGTATTAAAAGGCTGCAGTGGTCCTGTTTATGTTTGTACAGGTGTATGCAAGTAAACCCACCTTCACTCCCTCCTTAAAATCTGCATCTGTTTTTTTGTATTTTGGCTAGGTTTTGAGGCCTCTTGTCCCAGTGTGGTCCGGTTAGCTCAGTGGTAAGGTGCTCGCCTACTGAGCGCAAGAACCGGAGTTCGAAAGGCCAAGGTTTTATCTGAGCGGTGAAAAAAATCTTGAGCATGGCGTCCTTTAGATGGGACCTTAAGTGATGGCCCCGAACCTTTTACTTTTAGAATAAGGGCCGTAAAACATGTAATTACTGGTAAAAACTAAAGAACGAAATTTTGATTTTCATAACTACATGTGATGTGGCCATAGCAAGACTTTCAAATACCAACCACTTTGTTACAGATTATCATTATGATATCAAATTAATGTGTTCATCGCATAATTCCCACTCTGGGTAGGAGAAGTTATCCCATGATGATTTTTCACCGGAAGTATTTGTTTTCTACCTCCCAAACGATAACTCTCGATAGAATGAATTTATCGACGCGAAATTTTATATTATGTATCTAGAACCCCATAAAGGAAATCGGCCAAAAAAAGAAGGGGTAATTATGGGGGACCCTGAATCGAGAAACCCCATTTACCGATCGAGTAATGAAAGTTTTGACACAAGCATGAGGATTGAGAAGCCAATATGTAAGTCAAATTTTGATTTTTTGCCGATATTTTAGGCGATTTTGGAGGGAGAGCGAAACATTCGTGCTGGGGAAGTTCATTGCCAGTGATTTCACCTATGATTTTTTTTATCTAATTGAGGGTGGAAGAAAGTTGGAAGAAAGCTTCAATACTTTTAGAAGTCTCTACGGTGGCCATTTTTTTAGATATACCGTGTACAGATTTCAGCGATGCGAAGTACATTTGGAACGAATTGTCGGAGTTAGGCGTCTATACTGCATCAGAGAAAATTGCCCTGACTATCTATACAGTGGAATCCCGATATTTCGTATTCCGATTATTCGTATTTCCGGCTAATTCGTACAAATTTGTCGGCCCCCAGAGAAAATCTCGATAAGTGGTATAAAAACAATGCATTTCAGACCCCTCGGTAATTCGTATTATGTCTATGCTCGAGGTCATTTAAAACGTCTTATAATTCGTATTTCCAGCTTAAAAACCTCCGTTAATTCGTACTGTTTTCAAAAAGGGGAGAGAGGACAACATTAAATTTAAGAAATTCAGTGGGGAAAGTGCAAGTGTGTCAAATAACGTTAGTTCTGAGTGGAAGGATGAATTGGGAACAATAATTGAACCTTATGAGCCTAAGAACACATTCAATGCTGACGTAACGGGCCTGGCCTGTTCTATAGCAAAATCAGATGTTCGTCATGAGGTATTTTTTGCTCTGAACACTATTGACAAGGCAATTGACAATACCCGTCTGCAAAAAATTACGGATTTTTTTCTAACAAATGTTTGATTGGTGTTTATTTAATCTAGAACATATGTACATATTTTTTATTGCATGTATTGTTTATTGTATAGTTTAGTATAAAGCAGTGTTTATTGCATAGTTTTTATCCTTACCACATTGTACATACTTCTTAATACATTCATGTTTGCATTAATACGTTTTTTAATTTTAATTCATTATGCACTCCCGATAATTGGTAATTCGTACTAAACCGTCAGTCCCTTGACCATACGAATTATCGGGATTCTACTGTATTAGATTGGCTGGTGTCTGACTACAGGAGCGAGAATGCTCTGACAACTTGACAAGTCTCATTTCACCGACAAAGAAGGATCGTCCCAGGTCCACTGACACCGTTCCCACATTATTACTTACCTTAGTATGAGGGAAGTGACGTAGTTAGCGGTTACATGTTGAGTTTACCTGTTTTCTGATACCCCTGAATACAAAAAAGAAAACAGTGAATGAACCACCGATGTACTTCCCCAGATCGAATAATCAACTAAGTTTCGCTCTCCCTCTGAAACCAATTTACCGATTTGGTTGAAAATCAATCATTTTTACTTCCCCAGTTACACGAAATATAGGGGAAGTTATGTAATCGGTCAGAAATTTCATGTGCAGTTTTCAATGAAATTTCATGTTTTCCGATAGATTCCCAAAATAAAAAAAATAAATAAAAATTACAACAGCTATTAATTTTCAGCGGAATCTGCAGAAGGAAGGGGAATCATAGGGGGCTAAACTCAAAATTATGTAAATATTAAATATTATAAGTCAAAACCCAATGAGGATGTAACCTGGTAAATTTCAGCGATATCATGCTGAAGGAAGGATGACTTTTTTTTCATTTTTGTAGTCAAGGGTTAGGAAAACATGAAATCTTTCTGAAATCTTTAAATCAGGAATTTTTGATCGATTAAATGGCTTACTGTATACTTCGTATAACTGGGTAAATAGTGCAACCACGAACACACCTCTCCCCTTGTTAGGGTACAGCTGTGCGTGATTTAAGGGTAGTTATGTAAACGTTCAGAAATTCAATATAAAGTTTTCACAAGAATTTTTCAACACCCTGGATCTCCTGGAATCCAAAAGTGAAAAAAAAAAAAAAAATCCCTATTTGTCTGAGAACATAATAAATACCGATAGAATGATTACATGAAAAATAAATATTATATCTGCATTCAGAAACCATTATTGGATGGAATAACTTGTTATTCAGAATAATCGGACTAAATAAAGAGGGGGATTAGAGAGGAAAAGGGATGGGGGAGGGTTGAATTTAACACAAAAATCCAATATGAAATACCGGTGATTCACCGTCCACATTAGTATGACTCGCTGGGGCAATAAAATGGCGGTGATTCACCGTCCACTTTAATATGACTCGCTGGGGAAATAAAATGCCGGTGATTCACCGACCACTTTTTTCTTCCCCAGATATACGAGGTATAGAGGAAGTCATGTAACCGGTCAGAATTTCGGTATGGAGTTTTCAAAGGAAAAAACTGATACGACCGATTCAGATATATCCGGAAAGTCCCATCCGAAGGACGACGTGCTCAAGGTTGTTTTCAACCTAAGTGAAATTTCACTTACCCACGTTTATTTACATAACATACGCCTCATTATAGAGTCACATTCGAAAAACCCCTGGATCATTGCTTGAGGTCCCATCCGAAGGACGACGTGCTCAAGGTTATTTTTAACCTAAGTGAAATTTCACCTACCCATGTTTATTTACATAACATACGTCTCATTATAGAGTACCTCACATTCGATAAAGCCCCTGGATCATCGCTTGAGGTCCCATCCGAAGGACGACGAAACACGAAAACTCCCGTTAGAATGAATGTAACGACACAAAATGTTATATATGTGTCTCTACAATCCTCTTAGGACGAACCAAATGATTTTCAGCCAAATCGGTCGAAGAAAGGGAAGGGGGGAATTGGGGGCAGGCTAACGCAAAAATTTCAAAAACTGGTGTTCTTATGAGTGTATTGACACGAAGAATGACGCTTAATAATTTTCAGTGGAATCAGGCGGAGAGGGGGGGCTCAAAAATCCAAAAATAAAGTAAAGAATGTATCAACATGAAATTTATATATTTTAATTCAAAACCCCTTAAAAGAACAATTCTGCTAAGCTACCCCCTCCACACTTCACCCCCACCCATTCTTGTTCACCACTTTTTTTGCGTAGGGGGGAATAAGGGCACTTATTTAAGATTTTATTGCTGTTAATCAGAATTAATCAATTACGTTTTCGCTCTCCCCAGGAGCTATCCTTAAAGTTGCAGTTTCCCCTCCTACCCCACCTCAGAAACTGAATTTTTGGTGGAGATCATGCACAACTACTCCTTTTCTACACCGATGGAAAGTAGGTTAATTAGGTGTTTAACATTTCAATATTGAGCTGACTCCTATTAACAGACAATTACCATAATCCACAAGGACCTCCCCCTCAAGGCGGTAAAATACATAAATTATTAAAGCTCCTTTTTACTTTTAGTATTATTAAAGAAAGTTATCATTAAAAAAGTTTTAAATAGAATTTATTGTCGGTTGAGAGAGACGCCGCCGCCAATTTCTTCTGGAAGTTATTGGTTCCGGGTAACCTGACAACTATTTTTCTATAATGAACTAAGTTTTTTACCGTTCTTCCTTATCCAGGCTAAACTCCCTCTGGATCTCTCTCCC
The DNA here is from genome assembly GCA_963662175.1 of Aradus depressus. Taxonomy (NCBI): domain Eukaryota; kingdom Metazoa; phylum Arthropoda; class Insecta; order Hemiptera; family Aradidae; genus Aradus; species Aradus depressus. The sequence continues at coordinate 6,005,503 of OY759224.1, forward strand.
TCTCCAGATCGCATCCCTCTCATCTTTACCTTCCCACAAGACAACCTACCACAACTCCTTCCTTATCCAGGTTAATTTCCTCTGGAACTCTCTCCCTCTCCAGATCGCATTCCTCTCATCTTTACCTTCCCACAAGACAACCCACCACAACTCCTTACTTATCCAGGCTAAACTCCCTCTGGATCTCTCTCCCTCTCCAGATCGCATTCCTCTCATCTTTACCTTCCCACAAGACAACCTACCACAACTCCTTACTTATCCAGGCTAAACTCCCTCTGGAACTCTCTCCCTCTCCAGATCACATCCCTATCATCTTTACCTTCCCACAAGACAACAACCTACCACAACTCCTTACTTATCCAGGCTAAACTCCCTCTGGATCTCTCTCCCTCTCCAGATCGCATCCCTCTCATCTTTACCTTCCCACAAGACAACCTACCACAACTCCTTACTTATCCAGGCTAAACTCCCTCTGGATCTCTCTCCCTCTCCAGATCGCATTCCTCTCATCTTTACCTTCCCACAAGACAACCTACCACAACTCCTTACTTATCCAGGCTAAACTCCCTCTGGATCTCTCTCCCTCTCCAGATCGCATTCCTCTCATCTTTACCTTCCCACAAGACAACCTACCACAACTCCTTACTTATCCAGGCTAAACTCCCTCTGGATCTCTCTCCCTCTCCAGATCGCATTCCTCTCATCTTTACCTTCCCACAAGACAACCTACCACAACTCCTTACTTATCCAGGCTAAACTCCCTCTGGATCTCTCTCCCTCTCCAGATCGCATTCCTCTCATCTTTACCTTCCCACAAGACAACCTACCACAACTCCTTACTTATCCAGGCTAAACTCCCTCTGGATCTCTCTCCCTCTCCAGATCGCATCCCTCTCATCTTTACCTTCCCACAAGACAACCTACCACAACTCCTTACTTATCCAGGCTAAACTCCCTCTGGAACTCTCTCCCTCTCCAGATCACATCCCTATCATCTTTACCTTCCCACAAGACAACAACCTGCCACAACTCCTTCCTTATCCTGTCCTAACTGGACAGACTGTTACTTTTACTGTTTCATCAGTCCACTAGCATTATATTGGTGTTCACATCAACTTTTTTATAAACCAAAAGTAGTTCACCAAAGGATTTTCAATTTTACTTTACGAGGTACAGGGGAAGTTATGTAATTTTCCAAATATGAAAAAAAAAAAATGGAAAACTCCCGATGTAATGAATGTATCGATACCAAATCAACGATATTTTCAACCAAATCGACAAAATGGAAAGGGGGGAATAGTCTCAACAAAAACCCTCTGATAACTGCCGATTGAATGAATGTATCGACACGAAATTTCATATGTAAATTCAAAACCCCATAAGCACAACACTTATTAATTTTCAGTGGAATCGGCAGAAGGGAATGAGTGGATCTGAGGTGGGCTCAACTCAAAAACCAGAATAACTGCCGATGAAATAAATTAACCGACAAAAAATTATGTATCAGGTGCAAACGGTCGACTGGTTTTGAAAGGGAAGCGAAAAATTAATTGATTAATTCATTGTGGGGAAGTAAATTGCCGGTGATTCACCTTTTTTTCACTAGGTTTTGCGTTTAGTTGGAAAAAAATAATAAAATATATGATAAGCACTGTTATCATGGCCGAGCAAACTGATAAAATTTTATTAGTTCAAATTTACAGCCCATCAGTGTTTTAGTGTACTGAAACTGATTTAATGAAATTTGGAGGACTGTTGAAGTAGGCCTTCAGAGTAACGAGTAACACTTCCCATTTCTCGTGGAAGTTATGGAGTCCAGACAACCTGACACCAATTATTTTTCCGTAATAAACTAATTTTATAGCGTTAATTTCAAGGCTGACATTTAATACAGGATTTTAAGAGAAGCCACTTTTCTCTAGAACTGAAATTTATTGTACTGAGATGGTCGTTAATTATGTTAATTGGTATGTACTTCCCCATTTCGAAAACTATTTTCTACTAGCAGACAACCTGACTTTGCTTTTGAAGTAATTAATAAACTAACTAGTAAATTTGGAAAGAAAACGTGGGTAGGCAAAAGTTAGGACACTCACAGTAGAAACCCATGTAGTTGCCATGGAAACACACAACAAGACAATCTTCTACCAACCACTTTTCTATAGATATTCTCCCCCACCCTCCCTCATTACTGGGTCTATGAAAGTAATGTGTTGGCATCGGCGGTTTTCATTGTTTCATTTTGCATCGTAATGATGCGAGAATAACTGTCATACACTCAGTAATTCCAGAATGAAGGAAGAATAGGCTATATCACAAAAATTTTATTTTTTTTATAAAAAACAACCGATAACAAAAAAATATTTTAAAATTCGATGTTATGCATACATTTTAAGGATTATTTTAAGTAATTTCCCATATAAATTTAATATGCATTTTTGGGGCTTTATAACTTGGTGCGTATTGGTCCTATGTCTAACTTAAGGGAATTTCATTAGTTGAACATTTAATAAGCAACGTTTTTTGTAAGAACAAGTTTTATATACCAAGATATATACCATTGTTATAATACATCAGATATATAATATATCATATACACCACTGATATAATATATTATAAAAAGGATTTGGATATATATATATTTATATTTATGGGGGCCCTTCCGAATGATTTGCCCGGGGGCCCGAGGGATGTCAGTCCACCCCAGGACCTCAGTAACCAGGTTACTACAGCGTTGTCCATACTCGTGATGCAAAAGTATAAACTCCGTAACACAGCTCCGGGATCACTAGGTCAAATCCTTACACTGTATATATTTTATATTCGACTGCGCGTTACCCAGTTACTTAGAACGTCTTGTGTTAAGTTTACAGCCGAAGTTATTGCCTATTTTATTTTTTTCTTAGCCTAACTTCTTGACTTTATGTGTGCACTAAAGATAAAAGGTGGCCTTGGCAGTTAAGGATACTTACGTATTTTTTTTTTTTTGAATGTGAAGAATATGACAAAGTTGGTGAAAAACGAGATCGGAAAGAGATAAACTATCGGGCTTATGTGGGGTTGTTGTATCTAATAGTAGAGGTAAAAGGAGTTTTCTGGGCCAGACCAAGATGGCGGCCGTCTAAAATGGAGACGTCATCAGTAGGGTACTACGGGTTAGTATTTCGTTTGAGTGCAGGGTTAACACCTATTCCAAGACCCTTCTCCACTTATGCGCCTGAATATTTCCTTCTACTATACAGCTACGTTCCGGCCCCACCACTATTTTTACATCCCCACCTATACGAAGTATAAGAAAAGTTACGTAATCAGTCAGAAATTCGATGTTGTGTTTTGACTTGAATTTCATATTTTATGACACTCGAAAAAAAAAAAAAATTTAGCTGTTGGGTGTATGTGTGTCTGTGAACATGATTACTATCGATAGGATGAATGTATCGACATAAAATTGTATATTTGACTCCAGAGTCCCATAAGAACGACATAGAGCTTATGAGGGGGGGGGGGGGGGGGGGGAGAGAGGTCGGCTCAAAAGAGTTTTAGAGAGAGAGCGAAATTTTTGTGAATATTTTCAAGGCCCGCGAGATTCATCACAATTTTCTGAAATATGTTTTTTTTTGTGCAATATTTTTGTTTTTAGTGTAGTGTTTTGTAACAAATAAATCCCAAAACTGTTTTTGTTTTATCACGTTGCTACTGTTTTTATACATACTTAGAAGTGGGCAGCAGTATTGCATTGCAGCGACACCCAGCAGCGTCACGCTCGATTCCTGTAACATTATCACGCTGCTTATTGCTAGGAATATCACTCGCTGCGTTTCGGTCACTTTGACTGTTGACAACAGAGCTCTCTGTGTGTTGTGACTGCAGGATAATTATTTTAATATATTTTCAACACAAACAGCCACAGTTAATTTCTACCAGGTTACATAACTTCCCCTATACTCAACTAGGAAAGTAATACCTAAAAATACCCAATTAATTACTATTAAACGTTAAATTAGTGTCTGTGGGTTGAACAGTGTCATGAAGTTACGTGCTAGCAGGTAATGTGATTGCTTGGATAAGCACAAAGTTATAATGGGAGTCATACAGTAACAGGTACTCAAGCAATTCGGGGGAGAAACACGACTTGGAATTGTTCAGCTCCTTCTGTAAACTTAACATCATCCATAGTTATCCTTTAATAACGTCTGCATTTTAGCTCCTCATTTATTTATGTATGAATACATTTCTGTGATCTGTGTCAATATAATAAGTTAGTTGTTGTGACTCTACCTCGGGTTTTACCTAGACAGTAGACTAACATGGAACCCACATACACGACTTAAACGACAAGAACTGAATCGAAGATACGGACTGTTAAGTCGACTACTTGGACCAAAATCAAAACTGACAACTAACAACAAACTTACGATTTACAAGACCATTATACGTCCCATCTGGACGTATGGACTCGAACTTTGGGGTGCAGCTAAACAGTCGAACATCAATCGTATCCAAGCATTCCAGTCCAAACTCCTGCGACAAATTGTCAATGCTCCTTTCTACATTACCAATAAAGTCCTGCACAGAGATCTCAATATTCCCAACATTTCACAGAAACCTTTCTTATCATTCAAATCCTCTCGCTCATGCCCTATCCTATCATTCCCATCTTGACAATCCTTCCCGCCACTTGAACAGGAGGTGGCCTCGCGATCTTCTATGAGGATAGTGAATAATGAAAATTAACTTTCGAGGGAGTGTCAGCGCTGGCTGGCTTCTCCCATCAAGTGACGTTTGTTATTTATTCTTTTTGTCCACATATTTGCTTATTATGTATACCTATATTGTATATAGATTGCAAAAAAAAAAAAAAAGAAGTTATTGTGACTCATGCTCGGGTTTTTTAACCATGTCAGAGTGGTTTTTCGACGCCCTGGTGAGCCCGACTCTACTATGGGAGTCCTAAATTTTGCCTACACTAAATTTTTATTACCTATGGTAGGGGTCATTAACGAGTTCCTGACATCGTACAAGCTTGCTTAACGTCTCATCCGAAAGACGGCTTGCTCAAGGTTTTTTCAAGATAAAAAACCTAAGAGTTAAATGGTATCGTTGTTTTTTATAGAAGAGGATAAAAAATAAATAAATAATAAAATATGTGTCCAACGTAGGACTCCTTTATACCAACCACTATTGTACAGATCACTGTTGCTCCCCCTCTCCCCTCTCAAATTCATTTCATAGTATTGTTCAATTACGACTATTGAGCTTAGCCAGCGCCCCCCACTATGGTCCCTACGCCACGGCTAGCTCGCTCGCTATCCCCACTACTCCCGGTCCAGCGACCAGTCGTTCACCACAGCCTGACCGGGAAGCATCTTACTACCCCAGTCAGCGTCTCGTCCAACGCAGTCTGGCCTGGATACATCTCACATATGAAGACTTCCCCGTGAGGACCCCCTCCGATCTTGTCTATCATCACGGACCACCAAGGAGCGACACAGCCGAATCGACCAGAACATTCTGTTTACAGTGATCAAGTAACATTCATTTCAATTTACTTATTGTGTTCCAAATAGAATTCTTATTTTCACTATTTCCGCATTTATTCCTCACATATTTTACTCCCCTATCATTCTGGGTTCTTCATGGTTATCGGGCCTTTGCTCACAACGTTAAGTGTCCGACCCTGACCCAAACATTTATGGTGCCCCGGGTGAGGAATATTGTGGAAATCTCTCTTCATCACTTTTATTCAGTGTCTCATCTTTTTTCATTTATTCATTCATTATGAATTTTTATATAATATTTCAGTCAATGTTGTATTTCATAGGAGCTCGACCTATGGCAGCCAAATAATCCCTCGCTTTAATCCTACGTTAGACAACATACTTTGTAATAATAAGTGCAAGTATATTACAAACACTTGTCCGACCACAGTAATCCTCTATAAGGATTAGGTCTCCTAGTTTCTAATCACTTATGCTCTTAACTTATGTACACATTTATATTATATACATACATATTTTATAAACATGTTATAACATATGCATAATCATATTAACATATTATAGCATATGCATAATCATATTAACATATTATATATTATATACATATGCATAACCATTGATATTTCCTTGATTGTGTGTCCTGAACGGATCATTATTTTCCAAATTATATTTTCTATTGTTTACCCACCAGATTGATAGTCACATGATGGCGGAATCTTCCCATCAGATTTCATCACTAGAGCGCCAGCTCCGCAGCATTAAGCGCAACATTGCCGGCATCATGGTTGTGGCTAAGGCAGCCACCCCTGACGACGACTCTTATGCCGATCTGGAGGCACGCATACACAGCGCTTGTGAGTATTGGCACGAATTTCAGGCAACCTGGAAGGAGCTCGATAGTGCGCATTTCAATCTCGATCCGAAAACTTCGTTTCCAGATGAAAAATGGCTGACTATCCACGATACTGTGAGGGATGAGATCCTTGCGGCTGATACCTCTCTTCGGAAGCTTAGACTGAAACGCGAAGCCGCATCCGTCACTTCAGCCTCTTCGGCTGCCGTTCCCACCCTATTGTCAGCACCCAACGACTATCAGGGATGTGGGTTACCACGCATAGCGGTGCCTAAATGGAACGGGGATTTATTCAAATGGGTAGAATTTCGGGACAAGTTTCTCTCATTAGTAGGAAACAGTCCACGCATCCCTCCAGTCGACAAGATGCATTATCTTAAAGACGCTCTGGTAGGAGAACCCGCATCGCTCCTGTCTGGTCTGTCCTTCGACGGTTCTTCATATGCCCTGGCTTGGGAGTCATTAATGAAGGTTTATGACAACCCCCGAGTATTGGCCTCTCGACACATTCAGACGGTCCTAAATTTCCGTAATCGCTCATCCAACTCTGAGTACGCCAAGCTGAACGCATATCTCTCTCAGGTCGGTGAGAGCGTCGAATCATTTCGCGCTCTAAGGCTCCAAAACCCAGGTGACGCCTTGCTGTCTATCCTGGCATTGCGAGCACTCGATCCGGCCACCCGCAAGCAGTTTGAGCTTGCCCATAAAGGGACAGAGTTCCCATCTGCCGACGAAATAATCAACTTTGTGAGGCAACGCATGATGGCTTGTAAGCTATCCCTGGAACTTTTCGATGAACGCTCCAATACCTCCGATCGAGCAATGGATCCGCGACTCAAACCTCCCAATAAGAGTTCGCCTAAGTACTCTACTGGCGTATCTATGCTCGCCCAATCTGGTGATTCATCTCAATCCTGGTCAAGGAAGAGCCCTACACGTCACAGTAGTTCCCCAACCGCCAGTCCGAGGAGGAGCCCGGTTCGCCACCGTGGCTCACCTAGGTCAAATAGATTTGGACGCACCTCTCCCTCGGCTACGAATAACAGCCCAAATCCGAGTTTCACTCCATGCCCCTACTGCAAAGGCAGCCATTCACTAGTGAAATGTTTCACCTTCAGTGAGCTGCCGGCCCAGACTCGTTTCGACTTCGCCAAGGCATGGACTGGATGCCTTAACTGCCTGGGAAGAGGGCATCGGGCCGCGAACTGCCCGTCAAAATGGAATTGTAAGTACTGCAATTCAAGGCATCACAGCTTACTTCATACAGGGAAGAAGACTGATGAAGCCCGCTCCAACGATAACAATGGTGAACCCCATTCATCATTCGTAGGCCATGTTCGGGAAGATACCATCCCGGCGACTACCGACAAGCGACATCAACCCGAATCGCATGTCATTATGGGCACTGCTCAGGCCCTATTCGACGGACTTCACACCTCTGTCCCCGCTCGTGTGTTATTGGACTCAGGGAGCCAGTATACATTTATAACTACCGACCTCGCCAGTAAAATTGGCGGTAGTTTAAAACCCTTTGACGGCCGTATAGCGGGTCTTGGTGGCAAATTAGTGCCCAATGTCAAAGGTTGGTTAACGTGCCGCATGCACTCTACTATTACTGATGCGTGCTTCAAGGTGCGCGCTCTTGTAGTCGATGAGATTACATCCGACACTCCGAAGCGAAAGGTTTCACCGACCGTCGCCGTTCAGCTATCGCGTTACGGCTTAGCTGACCCCTCATTCGCCGATCCTGGCCTCGTCGATGTTTTGGTTGGACTTGACTTATATCCACGACTCATCATAGGAGCTCCCGTCAAGTCGGAGGTTGACGAGCTTTATCTCATGCCCACTGTTTTTGGTAATGTGGTCATGGGAACCACTTCTCAGTCGCGCAGCATCTCCCTTTTGGCCCTGGATGAAACTACTATCTTAAGCCAGTTGAAGGTCTTCTGGGAAATTGAGGAACCACGACCCGCAGATCTTCGCAACCCCCATGACGTCTTGTGTGAAGAGTCGTTTGCGAAAACTCATTCGCGCACTCCGGAGGGTAGATATGTAGTGAGGTTGCCCCTGAAACCTACTGGCGTGCTCCCTGACGAAAACCGAGACATAGCTCTCCGGAGATTCTTCGCCTTGGAGCGGAAATTCACTCGTGACCCCATCCTCAAGGAGAAGTACTTAGCCTTTATGGAAGACTATGTACGTCTAGGCCACATGGCTCCCACGACCATTGTTGCACCCTACGTGATCCCTCATCACGGGGTATGGCAAGTCAAGCCGCACGAAACTAAGCTTCGTGTTGTGTTTGACGCATCTTGCTCGGCTGGCGGCCCCAGCTTGAACGATGTTCTTATCACTGGGCCTAAACTGCAGACGGACTTGTGCGACATACTCATCCACTTTCGTCTCTTCGTCATAGCCTTCACGACGGATCTAGTGAAGATGTACCGCCAGATCTTGGTACATCCCGAAGACCGTCACCTACAGCATATTTTCTGGCGTAACGATCCTTCCAAGCCTGTAGTTGAGCATGAACTGCGCACCGTCACTTATGGCATCACGTCTAGCGGTTATCAAGCGATCAAGACTGTTGCCCAGCTTGTTAGTGATGAAGGCTACGCCTTTCCCTTAGCTGCAGAGCGGATTCCGAAGGCCATGTACGTCGACGATTTTGCTTCAGGAGCAAATACGCTCGAAGAGGCCCATGCTCTTAAAGAACAGCTCATTGGCCTATTTAATCTAGGCGGGTTTCAACTAAGCAAATGGGCATCTAATGCCCCCGAATTGCTACCTCCTTCTCAGGATCCTATTGAAGCTCAAGCCTTGCCTCAGGAAAGCAATTCCATCATCAAGATTCTTGGTCTCATGTGGTTCCCCCAACGAGATGTTTTCTCTTTCACAGTCCAGGAACCTGTCTCTCATGCAACTAAACGGGTCGTTCTCTCAACCGTTGCACGAATTTTCGACCCACTCGGATTTTTAGCTCCCGTAATATTTAGCGCCAAAACCTTGCTACAAGAAGCTTGGCGCCACGAAATCTCTTGGGACGATCCCTTGCCTTCACCTCTTCGCGAGAAATGGTCTCAACTTACCAACGAGTGGCCTACTCTTAAGATGATTACCATTCCCCGCTATATACAGGTCCATCAAGCAACTATCCAGCTGATAGGTTTTAGCGATGCTTCTTCCCGTGGATACGCTGCTGCTGTTTACGCACGCACTCAGTCACCTAGTGGCGGAGTGCACGTCAATCTGCTCAAAGCGAAGACAAAGGTCGCCCCCACCAAGTTTCTAACGATACCCCAATTGGAACTCTGCGGAGCGCTCTTGCTTGCGAGAGTCATGTCATCTATCACAATAGAGACGCACCATGAAGCTCTATACTTCACAGACTCTTCGGTGGTGCTTGCATGGTTGCGCCAACCTATTCATCAACTCAAAGTGTTTGAGGCGAACAGGGTCTCTGCTATTCTTAGGGCTTCCGATGTCAGGCAGTGGAAGTTTGTTCGCTCGGAGGATAATCCCTCCGACATAGCATCCCGTGGATGCCTTCCATCCGAACTCAAGGATCACAACCTCTGGTGGCGTGGACCCCTCTGGCTCATGGACAACCCGGAACCATTTGGCGAAGGCTATTCTGGACTCCTCTCGCCGTCACCAGATCAAACCTTACTGGCTACTGCCATCCCAACGTCCAAGAAAGTTCACCATATTCATGATGACTCTTGGATGAGTCATTTTTCCTCCCTACCACGATTGATCAGAACAATCGCTCGGATATTGCGACTCGCTCATCGCGCGCAACACCTACAGGAAGCCACCCGAGGACCCATCACTAGCGATGAATTCTCTAAGGCACTATCCGCATGTGTACAAATCGCTCAACACTGTGCTTTGCCTCCAGCGCTCTATGGTGATGAAACTCCTAAGGCTTACCAGCAACTCCATCCCTTTTTGGATGCGCCTGGGTTAATTAGGGTGGGCGGCAGGCTGCGACACTCTTCGCTCACCTATGACCATAAGCACCCTATGCTTCTACCTCGAGATCACCATCTCACTCGTCTCATTATAGACGACCTCCACAAGAAGCACTTTCATGCTGGCCCAACTCTAATGCTGTCTCTTTTGCGCCAGAGATTTTGGGTTCCCAGCGCACTTAAGGTGATTAAGAGCCGGATATATCTCTGCACCCATTGCAGACGTCTCCGTGCCAGGCCGTCTATCCCCCTAATGGGTGATCTTCCAGTTGAACGTTTCCATCAATTTCGCGCATTTTCACAGGTTGGAGTCGATTATGCCGGACCATTTGCCCTCCGAGAATCTCCAAGACGCAAGGCACCGATAGGCAAGGCATATCTCTGCATTTTCGTTTGCTTCGCCACGAAGGCTATCCATTTGGAGCTAGTTTCCTCGCTAGGGACAGATGCGTTTTTGGCCACCCTAGACCGCTTTGTCGCTCGACGCGGACTCCCGCAGTGCATTCATTCGGACAATGCCACCAACTTTGTCGGCGCATCTAGATATCTCAAGGATCTCTACGCGTTTTTGAGCCGTTACGCTGATTTATGGACTGATCACCTCTCCTCCAAGAGTGTTGTTTGGAAATTCATACCACCTCGCTCTCCACACTTCGGCGGTTTGTGGGAGGCCGGCGTTAAGTCCATCAAAAATCTTTTGGTGACTTCTGTCGGTAAGCACCCCCTTACCTTTGAAGAATTGAATACCATCTTGGTACGCATTGAAGGGCTGCTCAACTCAAGACCCTTATGCCCTCTCAGAGAAGATCCGGAGAGTTTCGACACACTGACACCTGGCCACTTTCTGATCGGTGCACCATTGACTTCTATCCCATCTGTTCCATCTTCAGATGAATGCACCAGTCACCTCGATCGTTGGCACTTAGTACAACGGCAAATATCTTATGTGTGGTCCCGATGGAACAAGGACTATTTGCATCTCCTACAGCAGCGTGTCAGATGGACCCGAAACCATCCTAATCTCAGCATCGGCGATCTCGTTCTGATGATCGAGAGTCGCACACCTGCAGGTACTTGGCCGACCGGGCGTATCTGCGACGTTTTCCCCGGAGACGACGGCGTCGTGAGAGTGGTTACCGTTCGCACACTAAATGGAAGAATTTTCAAGCGTTCAGTCGCCTCTCTCGCACCTCTACTCTCATCAGATGCGACCCGAGTTTCCCCTAAGTGACGGGGATCCCTGGACATTGCCGAGATTCATATAGTTTGTATATAGTTTATAATTCTAATTATTTTAAGCTATTTTTTCTTTAGTCATTGTAAGTTCATGTTGCGTTCCCTTTTTATCATTTATATTCTAATTATTTTTAAGATATGTTTCTTTATCACTATGAAGGTACATAGTGCTGTTCTCCCCTCTCGGCTGCCATTGGTCGACTCACCCCTGCCCTTTTTTTGAGTACTGTAAATTCAGCGTAGCCAAATTTAGGTGGGCGGTATGTTCAATTACGACTATTGAGCTTAGCCAGCGCCCCCCACTATGGTCCCTACGCCACGGCTAGCTCGCTCGCTATCCCCACTACTCCCGGTCCAGCGACCAGTCGTTCACCACAGCCTGACCGGGAAGCATCTTACTACCCCAGTCAGCGTCTCGTCCAACGCAGTCTGGCCTGGATACATCTCACATATGAAGACTTCCCCGTGAGGACCCCCTCCGATCTTGTCTATCATCACGGACCACCAAGGAGCGACACAGCCGAATCGACCAGAACATTCTGTTTACAGTGATCAAGTAACATTCATTTCAATTTACTTATTGTGTTCCAAATAGAATTCTTATTTTCACTATTTCCGCATTTATTCCTCACATATTTTACTCCCCTATCATTCTGGGTTCTTCATGGTTATCGGGCCTTTGCTCACAACGTTAAGTGTCCGACCCTGACCCAAACAGTATTATTACTAGGTAATGTGTTACGTCAGCAATTTTTTTTTTGTTTCATTGTAGCGTAGGTAATTCTAAGAGTGACCGTCTTCTGTATGAAGGTCGTTGGTACAATAAAGTCCTATGTTGGCCACATCACATATACTTTATTTTTATCTATACATTTAAGAGGCGTATAGACACGCGAGCAACGAGCCGAACATTAGTCAGTGCGCATGCCTGGGGAATAGTGCGCAGGCGCTCGACGAACCAGGGAGGCTCGGGATCTGCTCCACCTGTTGTCGGTTTTTTGACGAACCATCAAAGGAATGTTCGGCTCGGGCTGCGGTGTGTGTGGACTGGTACCAAGCCGAACCGTCCCGACTTGACCCGAGCACTGTTGTTTATAACCAATATTATAACCTTCTCAAATATTTAGGTTTTTCGAAGTGCATGTTCTTTTTTTTTTTTAATTAAATATATATTTAAATATTATTCAATAAATTATATTTTATTATGGCTTCTGAAGACTGGTCTCAGGAGCTTCAAATTCAGTTTGTTCAGGCTATGAGACAGTACGTAGTCATATGGGATTTAAAACACAAATTACATTTTAATAAAATAAAGAGATTGGATGCTTGGGAGGAATTATTCAAACACTTTTCCTAAAAAAGTGTTCATTTTAAACAATTTACATGTAAACATAAATTACGTATCATAGTAAATTCGTATCCGTATTAATTGTACTACAAATATGTAAATTAATTACGTAAGTAGCTACCTACCTTGAGCATTTTCTGATTGACGATTTTGAATAGTAATAAAATGATATACAAATAAACGTAAATTTGTTATCTGCAGGTTAACTTGTGCAGGTTATGTTCGTTAGTATGGTTGTGGAGCATCCAAATGCTTGGCTCATCTCTGTTCGGCTTGGAGTGTGTTCGTTGAAAACTGAAAACGAGCCGAACAGTGCTCGGTTCGTTGCTCGCATGTCTGTACTTTGGAACGCTTTGGTCTTATCTCAAATCTAAGGATGTTTTTATACAAACTTATAAAATGGGTTTCAAGACGTCACTTTAGTACATGTTTCTCTGTAAACTGGGAGGCCTTCGACAAATTAAATTTCATATAAATTGTGATTTTCAGTTTTCTCTACAAAATTTATTTGAAGAGATTTTTATTTAAATCGATTAATATAAGTGGTACCTTTAAAACTACTTGGCTCTGAAGTAAAATGGTCTTTATTTTAGTCTGATTTCAGCCAAAATCTAATCAGATCTAAGTTAGCAAATGTGAGATTTCCAATTTCGAGGCACAAAGGTATTGTACACGCCGGGTGTATGTATAACTCATAAAAGTGGACTGTATATAAAAAAAGGTAAAAATGAAAGCATGGCCTCTACTCACGGCATGGGTGAACGAGGTCAAGGTTAGGTGATAGACCAGGTTAGATGGTCAACAATTGATGTTCAACAGATCAGCGAGGGATCCAGTCAGATGATCAACAACTACTGATGATAGTTCAGGTCCTCCCCTCTCATAGATAGCGCTAGCTGCCACGGCCTAGTGGCGCTGCGATGTACACTCACTATAAGGCAGGGGAGGGGGGGGGGGGGGGGGGGAGGAATAAGGAAATGCCAGGCCTCAACATACCCCCCACCGAAATCACGCTTGGGATTTCTAGTCAAATAATAAGTACAAAAAATAAAAGAACTCTTCAAAAATAAAAAATAACCACCGGCGGTTAGATAAAAGAAATAAAAAACAGGGAAAGTAGGAAAAGGAAAGGAAAGGAAAGGAAAGGAAGGAGGAAGGAAGAATTGGGAATTACGGTGTAGGCAGGGGACAGAGCTTCACCACAGGGCGAAGATAGGTCCCTTGAGAGGTGCGCACAGTAGCAACTCTCACTACACCGTCCTGTCCTCGGTGAACCTCCAACACTCTTCCGAGACGCCACTGCAAGGGCGTAGTCTTCGCCTCGACAAGCAGAACCAGATCGCCAATCTTAAGATCTGGTGGGGTGGTGAACCATTTGCATCTCTGCTGGAGGGTATGCAAATAATCACGGGACCACCGAATCCAGAAATGCTGACTGGAGCGCAGGATCAGTTGCCATCGGTTGAGGTGGTTCATTTGGAGTTCTTGAATGTTGTGCTCCGGTACGGCTAGAAGGGGGGCCCCAATGAGGAAATGCGATGTCCTTGCGGGGCGCCGCTTGCTTTCCTTCCAAATGAAAAGGTGAATAGAGGCTTCAGGGAGCGAGGCATGTTTGAGTGTGCCCCCCACCCTCAAATGACCCACGGAGTCGACGAACGGATGGAGGCGTTGGTTGGAAGCGTGACAATCCTGATTTTTCGAAATCGCTAAAAGCTCCTGCTGAAAATGTTCGAGTTGGACGCCTCTAATAATGAAGGTCAGAGCATTATTAAGTTCCAGACAGGTCAACGGGCCTCGACATCGTTGATCAGATGGCAATCTGAGATTAGATTTGAACCGCAAACACCAAGCTGTTACTCGTTGAAGTGTTGAAAGAGAGGAATACTTCTCTAATATGTCCCAAGAACTGCATGAGGTTTGGACAAACGAGTTAACAGTGGTTAAATTCTTCAGCTCGGGAAGATGAGGTGGCAAGTCAAAAGGTGAATAAATCGGCCAATTAGAAGAGTGTGAAGTGAGCCATGGAGGCCCTGTCCACCACAGATGATGTTTCACGAGGTGTTTGGGCTGCAATCCTCGAGAAGCACAGTCTGCCGGATTTAATTCGGAGGGTACGTGATGCCACGAAGTAGGTGAGAGTGTTTCAAGAATAAGAGTAACTCTAGTGGCAACGTAAGTTTTCAAGAGATGGGGTGACGTCTTTAGCCATGACAAGACAGTCGTAGAATCCGTTAAGGCAAAGATACTAGACAGAGTCATGACATTTTCAAATGTTGACAAGAGAAATTTCAAAAGTTTAGTAAGAAGCAAGGCTCCACACAACTCTAACCTAGGGACAGTTAATGTCTTGAGGGGAGCTACCTTGGACTTCGCCATAAGGAGATGGCTTGTGCTATTAGTTTCTCCAACAGTAACTAGATACACCACTGCGCAGTACCCACGCTCTGACGCATCACAGAATCCAACTAAACAGGATGACGTGCTGTTTGGCTGTAGTATATAGCGTGGAATCTGAATACTAGATAGATGATGCAACTGCTCGCAGTAAGAAGTCCATTCATCTGTCAAGTAGGAAGGCACCTGTTCATCCCATCCGATCCCTAGACGCCAAAGATGTTGTATGAGGCACTTGGATCTGAAAATAACTGGAGACAGCCAGCCGAGAGGGTCGTATGTACGAGCAATATGCGAAAGTATTGACCTCTTGGTGCATATAGGTTGGATCTCAGCCAAGTCGTAAGAAAACGCATCGGTGGTGGCGTTCCACTGCAGACCTAGTACCTTTATCACTTCATGGCCGTCAGGATCAAATGATAATGGTGTCTCATGGTGATCATTTGGGATATCACGAATCAGTTCGGGGCAGTTGCTGCTCCATTTGCGAAGATGAAATCCTCCAGCCTGAAACAAGTTGATAAGGTCTCGTTTGAGGTTCTGGGCGTCCTCCACGGTAGAAGCTCCAGTGAGGACATCATCAATGTAAACATCCTGCAATAGGACCTTGGCGGCTTGAGGGAATCGCGCACCTTCGTCGTTGGCGAGTTGTTGAAGAGTACGAAGAGCGAGATACGGTGACGCAGAAAGGCCATAGGTAACAGTATTGAGTTCATACTCCTTGACGGGCTCCTCAGGGGACCGTCGCCACAAGATGTGTTGATTCAACCTGTCTTCTGGACGGATTATGATCTGCCGGTACATTTTAGATATATCTGAAGTGAAAACATAAGGATGTAATCGAAAACGAGAAATAATATCAACAATGTCCCGTTGCAATTTGGGACCAGTTAAGAGTAAGCTGTTTAATGATGGCTGGTTAGAAGACTTACAAGAGGCATCAAACACCACTCTTAGTTTAGTCGTAGAACTAGAGATTTTACAAACAGCATGGTGCGGTATAAAATAATATTGGGGGTTACCAAGACGAGAATATTCAGGCACCTGGGTCATGTGACCAAGTGTTTCATATTCGTCGAGAAAATCTTGGTAAGCTCGCTTGAGGTCAAGATGTCGGGCAAGGCGACGTTCCACAGCGAACAAGCGAGTCAGCGCAGAGCTGTAAGAGCTTCCAGTCCATGTTGGGAGTCTGGAAGTTGAGAAGGGCAAAGGCACAACATAACGTCCATCGGTTTGTCTGTAATGTAAATTAGTAAAAATCTCCTCACACCTCATATTATCCTCATTGATTATTGGCAGCGTAGGAGGTTCTTCGCTTTCCCAAAAATGTTTCAAAATTTCGTCCAACTGAAAATTGTAGGTAGAATGAAGAGATGTCACAGGGGAAGATGGCGAAGAGCAAGGTTCGATCTTTCCTGTGATAACCCACCCAAAAATGCTGTGCAAGGCAGCAGGGTATTCTGACCCTGGTACAATTCGTTGATCATCGTAGACATGAGGAAAAAGGTCGGCGGCTATGAGGAAATCAACTGGAGCTGACGTACAGAAGTTCGGATCAGCTAATGGCAGGTGCTTAAACTTATCATAAATATTACAAGGAATACTTGTACCTGGCATGTTAGATGTGATTTCAGGTAATATGACTGCCTCCACTTGGAACTGCGGTTGGTCAGAATCTCGAGGCTTGATGCGACAACTGGTCATCCCTTTAGTGTCACCTACAATATGCTGACCTAGGCCTACAACAGGGAAATTACATTTTTTAACACGTAACCCCAAACGTTGTACACATGCTGCCGTGACGAAAGATGTTTGCACCCCAGAATCGATCAATACTCGGATGGTCTGATACTCACCTAGATAGTCCTGTATATGTACTAAAGCAGTACCTAGTAACACAGTCTTGAAGCTTGTTTGAGACTGTGGATTATAGGCATGTAACGCTGCATCAATTGCCGCAGTGCTGGGCTCAGAAGACTTCATAGTGGTATTGAATCTATATGGGTAACTACTGGAATGTAAATAAGTGTGATGGCGAGCACCGCATGTGAGGCATGAGGTCATGGAAGAGCATCTAGGCTGTAAGTGGGTCCCTTTAAGACAATTGAAACACAGCCTGAGGGCTTGAACCCGTTCTTGGCGCTGATGTGGCTTCAATTGAAGAAAGTCAGGACACTTATATATAGTATGATGAAGTTTGCAGACAGGGCAGGCATTAGTAGGCGACTGCGCTGATGTCGATACAAATCCTCGTTTGGCGAGCCTATTGTCTGGTAATAAAGTCTTCTTCCCAACAGAAAATTGAATCCTAGGGTTCAGTTTGATCTGCTGAGTGGTCTGGGAGACCTCCAAAACATGAGTCTGGTGCTGTATGTATGTCACAAGATTATTCCAAGTTGGAATTTCTTGATTGATATGATGGCGCTCAAAATTCTTTTTCGTCTCATAAGGCAGGCTGCGCAAGGCAACATGCATCAATATAAAACCAGGCAGGTCTACAATTTCTAAATTATGTAAGGCGGTAGCGGCCTCACAAAATACCTCCAAAAATTGATTAAGACTCTCTGGTGACTCAGTGTGAAGAGGACGAAAATTGAATATAGTTTCTAATATGTCCGCACCGAGTATTCTTTTATTCTGATACTTGTTCAGGAGAGCGGCCCAAACTATGGGATAGTTGGCCTCACTGATGGGCAAGGTTCTAACCACAGACAAGGCTGGGCCAGAAACTGACGAAATCAGATAATGAAACTTTTCCACAGCGGTGATGGCAGGATTCTCATGGATGAGACATTTGAATTGTTCATAAAAGGGGGTCCACCCCTTGAGAGATCCGTCGAAAGTCGGCAGTGACAATTTGGGTAGCCGAGGTTGGACTGCCTTTACTGTCTGTTCTACAGGACACTGAACCGGCTTGAGCAAGTTTCCAGCTGCTGTTTTGATGGCATAATACATCTCCTCAAAGGCCTCCAAATTTTGATAGGAGGGCACATGATCCGGATCCAGGGTGATCTCCAAGTCATTGATATGCTCCACCAGGTCTTGGAAACCTGAGCGGATCTCCTCTATATCTTCATACCGACTTTTGAAAATCGCGATCTTACTTTGATCACTGCCCGCAGCAACGGACGCATCATATAATAGCTGCAGCTTCCGAAACTTATTCTCCTTCTTGGCTACAAAACGTTTTAACTGGGACTCTGTCTTCATTGTTTTTGGCATGGAGAGGAAAAAAAATATATATAAATGTATATATATGTATACAATGAAGAAAATGTAAACGATATTTCGTAAAATATAAAATGTACGAAATAGAAATAACGTAAATAATATTTCCTCAAATATATATATACGTAAGAGTATATGGTGAAGGAAAGGATTATATGGTGAAGGAAAGGTAAACAATATTTCGTAAAGGATAAAACGTAAGATAGAAAACGTAAATAATACTTCCTAAGGTACCTATAAGATATAATTTTATAAGGTAAAGAAAGGTACACTTTGAAAAAAATGAAATTAAACTAATCCCAAATTTTCAAAAAAAAAGTTAAAATAAAAATGATTAAAAACTTTGAAAATAACTTAATATTTTTATAGGACTGTTTTGATCCGGCCCGGAGGACCAATATGTACACGCCGGGTGTATGTATAACTGATAAAAGTGGACTGTATATAAAAAAAGGTAAAAATGAAAGCATGGCCTCTACTCACGGCATGGGTGAACGAGGTCAAGGTTAGGTGATGGACCAGGTTAGATGGTCAACAATTGATGTTCAACAGATCAGCGAGGGATCCAGTCAGATGATCAACAACTACTGATGATAGTTCAGGTCCGCTCCCCTCTCATAGATAGCGCTAGCTGCCACGGCCTAGTGGCGCTGCGATGTACACTCACTATAAGGCAGGGGAGGGGGGGGGGGGGGGGGGGGGGAGGAATAAGGAAATGCCAGGCCTCAACAGGTATCAATGCGAAAATGGTCAGAACATCAAGGGACGATAAAACGTGAGTATTTGCTGAAAATTCGATCTCGGATTTTTACAAAATAAATAAGTAATATATAATATAACATTTATTCACAATATATCTTTCAAGTGGATGGCTACTGCCCTCCGGCTGGAACCTATTCCTCATCCAGGTAGGTCAGGCGAGAGAAGGGAGTTCTTCACTACCTTTCTTGTTAAGACTTACGATCCTCCCATCTAAAAAACGTCGAATCTCGTAGCCTTCCAGGATATCCTTATGTCTTACCCTGGAGCAAGAGTGCCACTTTATAGTGATCTTCATACCTTTGAAAATGAATGAAGAATTCGGAAATCATTCTTCGTAAGTGCTCTTTAATCCTTATAATCAATTTTCGTCCCGTCTGTCCAATGTATGTTGCTACGCGAACACCGTATGTTAGCTGTTAGAACCTGAATTCTGTCCTTTATACTCGAAACATTCCTTCAATACTCTGTTTTCTATCCTTACGTCTCTCTTGGTACCCTCGTGCAAGATTGCCACGACCATTATGGTTATCACTTTGACAATGAATCATTGAAAGTTCTCTTTAGTCCTTAGATATTCAATTTTCGACCCGTCTGTCCAATGTAGCTGTTACGACCCCGTATTTTGTCTTCTCTTTAGTCCTTAGATATTCAATTTTCGACCCGTCTGTCCAATGTAGCTGTTACGACCCCGAATTTTGTCTTTAAGAGGTATTCAGTTCTTGAGACTCGAAACTTTCCTTCAATACTCTCTTTTTTAGTCTCAATGTCTAAGTGAACTGTTCTGTCAAAGGGTTCTGAAAGGGAGAAACAACAGAATAAAGCTATTTCCAACAGGTAGGTAGAAAGGCCTTTGGCTGGTCGTCCTGAAATCCTACCTTTAGTGCCATTTTAGAGGGCTATTTTCTTGAGGCGAGCTCAGATGGCCGATATAACCTCAATCAAATCAATCGCCCCTCTCTTTCTCCCCCCCCCCCCCCCCCCCCCCCCCCCCCCCCCCCGCCCCGCCTCCTACCCACTCAACATAGCCCACTCCCCGGCAAACCCCATACCCAGTTTTTACCGCTTCTCGCCGTTTTACCGCCTCCACCTGGTGGAGGAAAACCACTTTCCAATTTTTCCAATATTTTCAAATTCTGTAAGCGTAGAGCAGCCTCAAGACAAAAATGTTAAATTAGTGTATAGGTTATGTAATTTTATGTGATAGTAAGATGTTGTGGGACGAGATTTCTCTAGAAACATAACAGTTTGTCTTTCCACTGTTTTAATTGCAACCTGAACCGGTCAGAGCCCAACTGCGTCATCATCAGTGGCACTTTTGACTCTACACTGTCCGTGTGAGATGTTCTGATGAAGATAACTCTGCATATAATAAATAAATAATCTACACTATAATTAGTAACTCATTATTTGCTAATTTTCAATTGTACAAGTTTTGTAAATTTTTTTTTTTTTTTTTTTTTTTTTTCGGGTGCACCGGTTAATCACCCGGCCCGGCTATATCGTCGGGGAAGAGGGAGTGGAATTCTGTATTGTATCTTTATTACATACAAATTGTTGCTATGGGTGTCTGGGAGAGGCAGCCCTTAGCCCCTTGCGGGGCAGACCGGCGCTCTCAGACCCCCTTGTGTTGCGGTCGCCTAGCGGCGCCGAGAGAGCTCGGGATCGGTGGTGTGGGGCTGCTTCTACATCGCGGTCGCCGAGGGTAGACATCGGACAATCAAGAACCATAAGTTCTGCAGTCTCGATGCCGCTGCACGAGCAGTTCGGGCTATCTTTCCTCTCAAAGAAGAAGAGTTTGGAGTTGAAGTCGCCATGACCCGATAGTACCTGAGATGTCCAGTCATCAGGCTGTACCCAAGTGGAGCGCAGGCGGACCCGGACGTCAGGAAAGTACTTGTACGTCGTTCGACCATCGGAGGAGCGTGACCATCGCTGTTGCCACTTGTTTATTGTCCAGTCTTGGACAATGTCCTTGCAACGCTCTGGTCTGTTCTGTCCACGTAGCTCGCCCTCCAGGGCAGTGCGCAAGGTCTCATCTATATCTGCTCTCAGGGGCAATTTGCGTCTACAGAAATACGAGGCGACCGCCCTGTCCAAGACCAAGTCTATGGGCGGAGCTCCCGCCAGCACCTGTAGCGCTGCCATGGAGACAGTACGATAGGCCCTTGTAAACCGTAGAAGGGCGGCTCTTTGGGCCTGTAGTAGTCTCGTCTGGAGATAGGGACCTTTCCTTGGCAAGCAGCTACAGACCAATCAGTCTTCTGTCTCTGTTTGGTAAGATCCTTGAAGGACTCGTCCTAGACAGAATTCGCACCCAGGTATACGCCTTCGTATCCCTTAGACAATATGGTTGCTTGAGGGGCAGGTCAACCGAGGACGCGTTGATAACGCTAAGGTCGGATGTCGAGGGGAACAGAGGCAAATATGCCCTCAGTATCTTCTTCGACATCGCAGCGGCGTACAAGCTTAATGACATAATAGGTTAATATTGATATATATTATTAAATTATTTTTCTGATTAAATTGTGATATTGTATGGTAGTTCCCCCCCCTCCTGTTCTTTCCCCCTCCCTCACTCTTCCCCCTCCTACCCCTCCCCGCCAACCACTCTTCCCCCTCCTACCCCTCCCCGCCAACCACTCTTCCCCCTCCTACCCCTCCCCGCAAACCACTCTCCCCTCCTGTTCTTTCCCCCTCCCTCACTCTTCCCCTCTTAACCCTCCCCGCCAACCCTCCCCCCCCCCCCTTCTATCTTGACTTATTTCAAAATTTTACCACCAGTCATAGTCTGTATCCTGTACACTAGACAATGCTCTAACCAGCGAAATATATTGTGTATTTTATATAAATATAGTGGAATTTTTTGACTTGTTCCAAGTGTTTTATTCAGTAGAATTTAAAATTTCATGGATGGGGATAGATATGTTATTCCTGTTCCTCATTCTGAGTCAGAACTCAGAAAGTTTTTTTTTTTTTTTTTTTTTTTAATACATTTATTTTAATGTTTTTAACTCTGATTTATTAAGACATTTTAAATTATGTTGTTTTCAAGATTATTTTATCAGACTGCCTGATGATGATGGCAATCTGGAAAGCCGGCTTGCAAGAATTAGTAAAATCTGTGAGAGGTGAGACTATAGTTTTATATTTTACAACCTGTGAAATAATCACTTCTCACTACATCAGCCATTTTTATATTAGTGTAAACTTATTGATAGTTGATTGCAAATAAGCGGCGGAAATTCATTATCGATAACTTTTTTTTTTTTTTTTTTTTTAATAATAGAAAATAAAAAATGAAAATATTATAGTTGCCAGAAAATGTAGGTCGGTGGGGGCGGAGGGGGGGGGGGGGGGGAGGGGGGTCATTGGGGGTCTAGTTGCGATCTAGGATAAAGCACGAATCTGCTTACATTAGGAAATACTTGTGTAAGCATTAACCCATAGCACCAGATATCAGATTAGAATAACTCTCGTTTCACTGGAAGTTATCTAATCAGTCAAAAATTCGATGTTGTATTTTAAACAGAATTTCATGTTTTCAGATCCTATAAAATCTCTCTCTATATATATATGTGTCTGTAGAAGAAGAAGAAGAGTTTATTATAACAGTCGCATTTACAGATGTACAATTATACAATAAGGTTCCTTAACCATTACCCTTATACACTAAATACAAATAAAAAATAATCAGTTAAATTAAAAACAATGCTACTGCTAAACAGTAAATTTCAAAAAACTCTTGAAAAAAAAAGAAATACAAAGTAACTTAAATGAATAGAAAATAAATTAATAAACATTCAAAAAAAAAGATTATAATTTAAAATTGTGAATGCATATTTTTTTGTTTCCCTCGATGAGTTTTCCCTATTTTCTTTACCAAAACGTCACACTTAAGTAAAACGTTTTTACTGAAATTTATTATGTAGTCCAGTAGGAGCTCAACATTTAGGTCTTCATGGATTTGGAGGATATTTTTTTTTTTTTTTTTTTTTTGGTATTGCTTGCAAGACCGGCCCACATTGGGCATGCATACGTTATCACTGGCCGCAACAGAAGCTTGTATATGAGGAGTCTATTGGTTAGATTAAGGGCTGCCTTTCTGTGGAGTAACGGCAATAAGGAGAACACAAGTCCGCCTATGTGTCTGTGAATGACCTCCCGATAGAGTGACAGGAAATGTGTATCCAGAACCCTGTAAGGACCAGTCATATCGGCCAGGGAAGGGAATAATAATTATTAACTGCCGATAGTAAGAATGTATCTACATTAAATTTTATATGTGAGACCAAAACCCTTAAGGTCAAAACTTATTTAGTCAAATCAGCCAAAGGGTAGAGAGAACTAGGGGAGGGCTTAACTCAAAAGATCTACTAACTGAAGTTTTAATGAAGGTTAGGTTAGGTTTTATGACTCATGCCCGGGCTTTGACTATGAGGTCATTAGAGCGCTCTTTCATCACTCTGGTGGACATGAGCCCGACTCTACTATGGGAATCCTAAATTTTACCTACCCTAAATTTTTTTTCACCTAGAGTAGGGGTCTTTAACGAGTACCTGATATCGTACAGGCTCGGGACCATCGCTTAACATCCCATCCGAAGGACGGCGTGTTTAAGTTTATTTTACCTCCCAGATAAAATAAACTTAGGGCCTCGGTTGGCTTACGAACCCACGTTCTTGAGCTTAGAAGTCAAGCACGCATACCACTGAGCTACCGGCGCCCTCAGTTTTAATGAATATATCGACACAAAAATTCATATAAGAATTCAAAATTACATAGGGACAAAACTTATCAATTTTCAGCGATATCGGCAGAAGAGAAGTGAGGCTCAGAGTGAGATGAATAAATGAATTTATCGAAATGTAATATGCGGATTTAGGAGCCCCTAAGTAAATCAATTATTGAATATTTGCGCAAACGGCTGAATGGTGTTGAAAGGAAGCGAAAAGTTAATTGATTAATTCGTTCTGGGGAAGTACATTACCACTTTTTGATCATTTTCGCAATGATATATGTGTGTCTATGTATATGATGAGCGCTTTAAATCGAAAATCGAATATTAAGACTACTTATTTTCGGGGCCTAAGTACATTTTATAAGAGATGAGCTTATTTTCATGACTTAATCGAAACTTCTTCAAATAAAAGTTGTAGATTAACCTAAAAGACACAATTTATATGTAAAACGATTTTTCAAAGTTCGCCTGGTTTGCGAGATACATCAAAATCGTCCCTGGATGAAAAGGTTTTTGTAACGTTTTTTTGATTTTACGGAAAAACTGTTAGTCCAATCGAAAACTTGGTTCCTACAAAAAATATTCTTTATTAAATTTCCAATGGTCTAAGTGTCCTCAGATTTGAAATGTGATCAATACAAACAGAATTAGAGCGAATAAAGAATAATGTTCAATAAATTCCCTCAGGAAATATTTATAGGTAATGTTAAAATTGTAAAGCATAGTGATAAATTTTAAAATATCTGGGGTGAGGGGTAGGGGGGTGGGGGGTTGCAGAGAGATTCGAACAAATAATATCTGGGGCCATAAAAAAAAGAAGGAAATATAGGGCTTACAAAAATATTTTATTTTTTTATTTCTATTTTTAAGCAATATCTTCGGGGATTTTTATTTTAAATATTCAAGAACATGCTTTCAATGGGATTCCATTTGAACGAACCGGAGCTTAAATTCAACCTGAAATGTAGTCAGTTGGAAAGTATATTAAAATGTATACGGGAAATAACTGTTTATTTATTCGAGAGTGAATGTGAGAACAAAAAAGAACAATGAATGTTCAATAATTGTTGGATAATCGAAGATGAAGGGGAGGCAAGCACAGTGTGCAGAATATCTTTGGCGTAGCGAGTGGAGATGGAGTAGAGGCAAGCACAGTGTGGAGAATGTCTTTGGCGTAGCGAGTCGAGATGAAGTAGAGGCAAGCACAGTGTGCAGATTGTCTTTGGCGTAGCGAGTGTAGATGGAGTGGAAGCGAGCACAGAGTGCAAAATATCTGTGGAGTAACGAGTTGAAAACTCATCAACGAATTTCTGGCAGATAACAAAAGTTCCTTTATACTATGAATAACAGTTGACACTCATTTACTTAAAACAACGTCCAACTTTAATAATTATTAAAATGAATATCCCTGATTATTACTTCCTATAGAATTTGAATTATATGAGAAACGGGTAAGAACAACAGGTGTCATTAAAAGTTTATCAGATGGGGAATAACTGAGGGATATTAACATTGACATGGGCCTATAGAGAGTTGACATATCTCATCAGAACAGGTGCTAATGGGGAATAACAGGAGCTCTGAATCACTGTTATAGTAGCAGGTTTCCAACTAATATATCAAGAACAGTGACTCAGGTAACAGGTTGGTTTAATGGCAAATGTCTCGTCGAATAGCTTCCACTAATAATTAACCGGCTACGAACGGAGTAACTTTAGACAGGATAGTAATCTTATCTGCCGGTTAGTAGCTTTAAGTAGCATGATTTTAGTAAAAAATTGAAATTTTCAAAGATTTCTGACGCCTCGGCCTCCTTAGAGCTTTAAAACGATGTTCTACTCACCGTTCAATTCAAAACTCGAAACCTACATTAGCAGCACCACACTTCCGAAATATATTCTTCTCTGGTAGTAGGCGATATGACCTCGTAGTTAAAGCCAGGACTTGAGTTTCAAAAACAAAATAATAAGGAAGGTGAAGATTAAACCAAATGGTATAACTGACCATAGTTCGTTACTGTGACTCATGCCTTTAACTGCAAGGTCATATCACCTATTACCAGAGCGCTCTTTCGTTGCATGTTTTTGTTACATGAGCCCGACTCTACAGTGGAAGTCCTAAATTTTGCCTACCCAGGTTGACTTACATGAGAGATAGAGATATTTAACGAGTACCCATCGAACATCCCATCCGAAGGACGGTGTGCTCAATATTTTTTCACCTCCAATACAAAAATTATGCCGGGTTTTGAACCCGTGAATTTGAGCTCAGTAGACAAGCACGCCACCTAGCACGAGCCCTATGGAACATAGTTGACAGCTGATAATAGGCAGAAAGTTGGACAAAGGTAGGTAAATACATTTCAACTAGGGGGCAGAATGTATTCAAAACGAATACAAAGGAATATTCAACGAAACGGTTTGCCCTCTCTACATTTGTGGTAAAGTTATTTATCGAGTTGTCGAAACTTTCATACTTTAGATTTGCTCATCTCTCAGCAACTTTCGCTTACTCAGTACGTAGGGGGGAAGTAGGAGGGGGGGGGGGCGAAAATGTGCAAAATTGATAACTTTCCTGAGAGAGCCCCCCCCCCCCCCTCAAAATGAATTATTCATACAAAATGTCCCCATGTGAGTTGAGTGTTAATTTCCAAACCACACTACATATGGATGCCGTCATATGGCATAGGTCCATTTAGATTGAACCAATGGCATTATACAGAGCTCATCAACATCTCCACTCGTTACCCTACTCGGTGTGAAACATAAAACATGACCTTGAAAAGGTCACTTCTGTGATGTTAAACATTTACACACATTAAGATTATTAATCATATATTTAAAGCTGAAAATGTCTGTGCGTTGTACCGCTATAACGAACGGCTTGATGGATTTGATTAATTTTTTTTTTAATTTGTTCGTCATCGTCTGTGGAAGGTTATAGGCGTATTAGTACCTCAATATCTGGTCCATCCCAGCATCCACCCACGCAATCTTTGTAACTCAAAAACCACTGCAATGATTAATGAGGAATCTTTTTGAATAGATAAGTTTTATCTACGGGAAGGTTAAGGTCTATTTTTTAATCAACCCCTGGTCCATCCCAGCATCCACTCACGCAATCTTTGTAACTCGAAAACCATTGCAACGATTAATGAGAAATCTTTTTGAATAAATTAGTTTTAGCTCCAGGATGGTTGAAGTCTATGTTTTAATCAACCTGGTGGTCACAAGCGTTCTCAAGTACGCACTGGCTAGGACGTCCACTGATGCTAAGTATTCACTAGCTGTGGTTTCCGCCGTTGAACGGCGCGTACTAGCCATGGTGCCCAGAGGTCCTAAAAACTTACTAGCTGGGATGTCTGCCGTTGAAGGACTATAAGCGTTATTCCGTATGAATAATTGAAAATTATAACATCATGAATGTACTATTGAAGAATTGAAATGGATTCGAACGAGAGATATTAGGAGAAAAGTCAAAGTTCCCCGGGCAACGCCGGGTATTACTGCTAGTATATTATAAAATCAATTATTATTTGAATGAAAAGAGCTGTTAGAAGTGAAGTAACTTAAATAGTGAATAAATATACAAAAATGGAAGTCAGGTACTCGTTAAAGATCCCTCCTGCCCTATGTGAATAAAAATTTAGGATAGACAAAATTTAGTACTCACACAGTAGAGTCGGGCTCATGTCCACCAGAGTGACGAAAGAGCGCGATCTCTTCGATGTCCTTTTTAGATGGCCAGGCTGAATTTCTCTTGAAAAGAATTTGTTGTAAATGTTAAATATTTATAATATTAAATAATTTTTTTTTTGTTCTTTGATAACGTTATTTAATAACGTTATCAAAAAAAGTTAAAAAAACGTAGGTATTTAATATTTTTTAGTCTAGTTTTAAATTATTAGCTGTTTTTCGAAATAGTTTTATACAGGGTACTTCAAATTCGGTACAACTTTAAAATTTCAAATGAGGACCCTATTTTTTTTTTTTTTTTTTTTCCGAGTGCTGATTGTGTCACAGTGGCCAGAGTAGGCGTATTGTGTGCCCTGTGTGTGTTGGTCCCTACGGTAGCCGTGTATCTTTAACAAAGTCCAGGATTCTTCTGCAGGTTCCTTCCATTAACTGTTTCGGTTATGGCACACCCGAAGGAGTAAAATCATCTGCTTTCTCGTGCCCCGCACTGGAATTGGACCCTACACATTCTGACTCACAATTTTAAAGGATTTTTCACACTACAATCAATGCCGCAATTCGATTTTAAATTGGTTAAGAAATAACAAAGTTAACAAAATTTCGAAAAAATATCTATTTTCGTTTGGTTTATTATTTTCAATAATTTGCTTCTTAATTTTAGTAAAATTTCCTTGCTTTTTCAATGATTGCTTTGATATAGTTTAAACAACTCCTCTGTCTTATGGGATTTGGGCAACAAGAGTATACTTTTCCATCTATCCAATTCACCTTTATTTTTTTAAATATTTAAAAAAATACTAACTCATTTATTTAATATTATCTATTTATTCTGTAGCGGTAAACATTTATTTTTGTAAAATTTAAAAAAATAAATGAAGATAGAAAATACTAAAAAACAACAATGAAACCTGAAAAACCCACCCGAAGCCTGTAAACGAGGTAACTCAAAAAACACAAGTGATGGCAGTACTGGAGCTGGCAGACCATGATTTAAAAATTCCTTTCCAGTAGAAAACAAACATTCAAGATTCCTCTCAGATTTTGAACTGGTACAATTCCTGAATTTCTCTACCTCAAAATAAGTAAAAATTAAATGAAATATATATAAAGTCCCAGAAGAAATGACCCTATCTCATATAACTTTTGAATGAGCGGTTGTATCAAGATAGGACAAAGTGCGTCCATTATCATACAAGGTGACAATATAAATTGTGGCATTATGTTGACACAGACTTCCACCAGAGGTGTCGATTTGGTTGAAAATCAGTAAGATGTACATATAAAATTTTGTTGATACAGTCATTTCTACATTGAGAGTTATCATGTTCAAAGACAACAGCATATTTTTGGCTTGGAAAACATGAAATTGGTGTGAAAACTCAACATAAAATTTCTGACAAATTACATAACTTCCCTCATACTTCGTACATCTAGGGAAGAAGTAAAATTACATGGAAGTTTTTTTTTAATTGATATTTTAATGAAGAGTAGTTTTCCGAAAATAATATGAAGATGGCTGATGTAGTGAGAAGTGATTATTTCACAGGATGTCAAATATAAGATAGTCTGACCTCTCACAGATTTTTATTGGTAGTAATAGCCAGCCGGCTTTCGAGGTTTCCCTCATCATCAGGCAGTCTACAAAAAAACCATCCTGATAAAAAATTAAAATTTTTGAAAGAACTAAATAATATAATAAAAATAAATAACAATCTAAAACATTAACAATTTAAAATATCATGGATGGGGACAGACAAGTTATCCCTGTCCACCATCTGAGTCACAACTGGGAGAACGGAGTACGTGAGACTGGACAAACCTGCCATTCCCTCTCTAGAGTTGAGGAGGGGGGACTCTCTCTTCCTCCTTTCCAATTTAATTGTTTTCCGAACAGCTGATTCCGGTGGGTCAGTGAGCACGATAACCCCCGATATAATGAATGTATCGATACACCATTTTATATGTGTATCCAGAACCCTCTAAGGACAACACCTATTGATTTTCAGCCAAATTGACCAAAGGGAAGGGGAGGAATAGGAGGAGGCTTAACACAAAAACTCTAATAACTGCCATTATATTTAATGAATTGACACAGAACACTATTAATTATAAAGAAGACACCTATTAATTTTGAGCAGGACCATCCGAAGAAGAGTGGTACTCAACTCAAAAATCTGTAATTATTTAATTGTAATTAGTTTGTTTTATTATAATGATATTATTGATGAATCCTCCAAATAGGAAGATTAATTTTTAATGTAACTAGTAACAGAATGTTATTTCAGTCATTGAAAATGAGCAGTGCCCGAAACTCTTAGACTGTTATACAAAAGATGAATAAATATTGAAAGTGTATTATACAAAAGATGAATAAATATTGAAAGTGTAAACTAATTGGGGGAGAAGACCAAAAAAGAAAAAAAATTGCATCAATAACTGCCGAAGTATGAATGTGAAACAACAAATTTTATAATTAAATTCAAAATTCCATAAGGATGGCACCTATTAATTTTCCACATAAATTCCCTAATAACTGCCGATCTAATATATCAACAGAAAATTTAGTATGAGGATTACTGAAGCCATTATATAAATCAAATATTGAGTTCTAATATTGACTTTTTAGGACATGATTTCAGTTTGACTCCAGGGACTTTTACATATAGGAAACTGTCTATGCATCTACAGTTTCTATATTGAAAAACATGAATTCGTCTATTCTGTTTTAGCATACTATAACGAGAAGACTGGTCCCAGAGGCAATCATATATACAGACAGGTTCAATAATGTTATATCCTAGGAGAGGGAAGAATATATCCAGGACACTCTGGGGACTCAAGGGTACAAATCCCATCCCCCCTAAAAAAAATGAGAAATGAAAAATGAAAAGGTTTTTGTAGAATCACCGGAAATGAACTTCCCCTGGCTAAGGGAGGGAGGGGGAGGAAGTCAATAATTTTTCAAGGAATAGAAAACGCACGACTGTCTTTATATAACCAAAAAAAGAGGGCGCAGAGGGCTTCTGAGCTCAACATCGTGGGTTCGAAACCCGACCGAGGCCCTTAGTTTATTATATCTGGGAGGTAAAATAAACTTAAGCACGCCGTCCTTCGGATGGGACGTTAAGCGATGGTCCCGAGCCAGTACAATGTCAGGTACTCATTAAAGACCCGTACCCTAGGTAAATAAAAATTTAGGGTAGGCAAAATTTAGGACTCCCACAGTAGAGTCGGCCTCATGTCCACCAGAGTGACGAAAGAGCGCTCTGGTAGTAGGCGATATGAACTCGTAGTTAAAGCCCGGGCATGAGTCATAAAACCTAACCCAAACATATAACCAAAAAAAATCACCTTAGTCAAAAAAACAACATTACTTAAATTTGAAAAAGTTGTCTTTTCACTACCAAATATTATATAAGTCGTCGTCCGATCGTAGCATTGGGGAGATCATGATGTGCCTGGGCATTTCATGATCTGCCGCCATTTCATGAAATAACCAACTAATATCCGCCATTTCGTTCAATGCAAATCCCGTCGGTTCTTTTAGTGAAACTGAACAGATTCTCCGGCCTTACGAAAGCTAATTCATGAAACCAAAGAGAATATTGCAACTATTTCACGATATGCTCAGCCATGGCGAAGCGTTTAGTTTGGAATATCGACAAACGTATTGCTTTCATCGATTCTCCCGACTTTTCATTGGGCACATCATGATATAATTTGCAGCGGGGAATTGCACTGCCGATGGGTTCATGGACCACCTTTTTATTTTTTTCTTCTTCATCTTTTATGAACATAATGAGACCAGAAACAGTAGTAATGGATGTTGTGGAGCGTGTTGGCTATCCTTTGAAGTATGCAAAGAAGAGAAGCTAGAGTGCGGTGATATAGAGTCAGGGGCAGGTCTATTGATAACCACCCACATGTAAGAGAGTACAGACTAGAGTCGGAAGGAAGATCAAAGAGAAGCTGAAAGGATCACCCCAGGACAAAGAAGAGATTCCAGACTGAGGGAGAGCTGCCGGACCATACCTGGATAGATAAACACACACTTGACTGCTACTAAGGAAACAACAAGAACAACGTGCAGAGTTAGTTCGATAGTTATTATGATTATGGCTTTAAATATGAGATCATATCGCCTACTACCAGAGCGCTCTTTCGTCGCTCTGCTGGACATGAGCCCACTCTACAATGGGAGCTGTAAATTTAGCCTAACCCCAGACGACCACAACAGATTTTTTTAAGTTATAAATAAAATTATTAGGTACTTTTCCCCGAATACTCGGGGAACCGGTAATAGGAAAAAGCTTCCACTGTAAACTAACAAAATCCAAAAAAAAAAAAAAATTAAAAATTATAAAGTGTGCACAAAATGGGACCAAGGATACTACTTGATGGACGCCCACCCAATAGGTGACAGGTTAAAAAGTCCCCCAAAAAAAAAAAAAAAATACAAGGACTACACGAAGAATAATGAACTTTTGACCCAACTTGAAAATTAAAAAAAAAAGTGTAAGAAAACAGAGTTAAGGACTATTTATTCTGGTATATTAGGAACTATAGGAGTTGTGGGACAGTAAGTGGCAAAGTTTGAGTTCATCTATCAAAAAGGGAAAGTCTCCTTGGGGAGTAACTTTCCACGAGCAACACCAAGTAACTTTCAAGAGCAACACCAGACTATACAGCTAGTCATGTTGCGTATGTGTTAACGAAAATCGACCAGGAAACTCAAGTTGCAGAAAAAATAGAAAAGTCTCAAAGGGCAGAACTGTCATGGCCAATTTACATATGTAAATTTTTGTTTTATTTATTACCAGCCCTCCTCCATCTTTTAGGGGTCGTACATCAATTACATAAAACGAATCTTCCCCCACCCACCCCATCCTCGCACAATTATAACCTCCCCGTGTGGTTATCCCTGTCAGGTTATGTTACCATTAATCACCATTGTAACCTCCCCGTGTGATTATCTATGTCAGGTTATAATAACAATTATTTTTTTAATTAATATCGATTCTACAAGATTGTATCGAATATCGATTATTGGAAATTTTATTTTTTAATACCTCCTCCCTCCTAGATTTAAAAAAAAATTCAATATCTGCAAACTATAATTTTTACTTAGCCCACTAGCGCTCCCAATCGCCTAGAAATCAAATTATTATTGATATTAAATGGGGAGGGTTCTGGATACACATATACATATCATTGTATATAATTTTGTGTCGATACATTCATTTTACCGGGAGTTATCCTATTCACATACTCACACACATAAACCAACACACCCACACAGATGGTCGGAAAATATGATATACCGGTGATAACTGCACAACGAACATCTGTTAGATCACACAACTTCCCCAACACTTTGTATATCAGGGGAAATAAAAAGTTGTATATTTATTTATTTTAAGGGAGGTATTGTATAGTAGAGGTAAACCCGGTATCTAATTTGGCTGATTTGAGTGAAATTAACAGGTGTTTTGCTTATGAATTCCTGAATCTATATACATAATTTCTAGTTTCCATATCCATTCCAGCAGGCGCAGACGTACGTACCAACCCAAACCAGGATTTGCATGATGGAAAACATTTTTCTGTAAAACAATATTCCACTTTCCCAGAGTCAACCACCAAAGTCACCGTGTCACTGTGTCTGTGTCCCACCATCCTACTACCACCGTCTCGCTGTCACACCGTCCTGGATTACTAAGGGAGAAATATATCTTTTTGTCCCTTGATTCAGTTATTTTAGTGAAGTCCGTAGGAAGGGTCTTGTTGGATAGTGCATCCAATAAGACCCTTCCTACGGACTGCCTCCTACCGTTGACCATCCAGATGGTTCCACTGTCCCACCGACCAACTGTCCCACCGTCTAGCTGCCCCACCATGCGTACTCGTATGTCCTACTGTTCTACCGCTAACCGTCGCAACGTTCCACTGTCTCACCGTCTCAACGTCCCACTGACCAACTGTCCCACCGTCTAGCTGCCCCACCATGCTTATGTCCTACTGTTCTACCGCTCACCGTCCCAACTTTCCACTGTCTCACTGTCTCACCGTCTCAACGTCCCACCGACCAACTGTCCCACCGTCTTGCTGCCCATGCATATATCCTACTGTTCTACCGCTCACCGTCCAAACGTTCCACTGTCCCAACGTCTACCGGTTTCCGTGATGTCTAAAATACTATGAGAATTTGAAGGTTTTCACTATCCTACTTTCCAGGCTGTCAAACCATTTGATATACTGTCATATATTTCAATATTGAGTGCTTCACCCTTCTTCCACCATTTTCTGGGGTATAATTTTCAACCACTTCCCGAGGGAGAGTGAAAACTTAGCATATTAATTTTTGCGCTGGGTAAGGGCGGAACGGTGAATCACTGACGGTGATTTTTTGAAGCTTGTCTACCTTATAACATTATTTTCTATGGGTTCATCATATATTTTTTTACGTCACAAGTGAGGTTAAATGGCTTTTTTTTCTTTTTGAAGGTTACAAATAGGTTCTCACAATTATATAAATAATATAAACAACCAACAAATGTGCTAAAAGTGTAAAATAAGGCATTGTCAAAATGTCGAGGGGTGACTCACTCCCTAGGCACTGAGTTGCACTCATTTATAAGTCACTCTCACTGTTGCTACTAAGAAGGTCTCTAGAACATTGGCGCTTAAGGCATCGTTGAGAAAGTGTGGCAGAATGAAGGGCACGGATTAAAGGATTACTAAAGGAGAAATATATATTTTTGTATATAGCTATCTAGGAGCGGCCATCTAAACTAATCTTCTAGTCTTCACGTAAAAAACGCATTATCCAATTTTTTGACAGATTATCTAACTCCCCCTACACCATATGGGCGAAGTCCAATAATTTATGAGAAAATTTCATCTTAATGTCAGAGCCAGAAATGCCTCAAGTTAAATTTGTTAAAACGTGAGGAGTTTCATTTGAGATCTGTAAGGGAGAAAGAGGGGTTACGTCTCCAAAGTTGGCTACTTCTTACCAAAAGACTAATTGATCCTCTTAAAGGTAGCTCTCTCTGGTAATCTCTTTACAAGTTGTTAAACCTGGATTAAAGTCGGCAATACTGGGCACACCTCCCCATCAATCGTTCTACTTGAAAACAAATTTCAAGGAATGAAATTATCAGTATTGAAAATTCGTTTATTCAGACTCAAAAGCGTTGCTTGGGGTTTTCCTCTTGAAAATTTACATAATATTAAAAATAATCGCTATATAATGAACCTATGAAATTTTGAGGGACTGGATGAAGATAGAAAATCTGACATTCCTTCATTTTGAAGCTCTCAGACCCATTTACTTGGGAGTAATATACGATGTTACGAAGGTTGAGCCCTCGGAATGTTTACAGTGAGCTTGATGGCCAAGCGAAATGACATCTGACATATGATCTCATGTCTACTAGATATCTATTTACAACTGTATAAAAATAAATACAACAAGCAAATGTGCTAATAGAGATATAATGGCAATGTCAAAGAGGGGAAAAATCACCCAGTGGTGACCTTCCTTAGTCACTGATCTCCTCTCATTTGTAACTAATCACTGTCACTGTCACTGCTGCTGCTAAGGAGGTCTCTCGGTCATTGACGCTTAAGTCGTCGTTGGGGAAGTATGGCAGAAAATTGTGTCAAAAAAGCGTGTCCATACTCAAGGATTTCTGAATTCTCATATTATATTTCATTTAGATTTATATATATTTTAGCAGTACTGAATGATACGAAAAACACAAAAAGTTGCAATACAGATGAATTTAGACCCACAAATCTGTAGAATGTTCGTTTTTTTCTAACCACGTTGTTAGTGGTTAACCATGAAGACGTTAACTTATAATAACGCAATTCGTTATATATTCGTAATTTGAAATCTGGATCTTGTTTCCTGACATTTGGGGATAATAATTTTGGATGTTCAAGATGAGGGAAGTTTACTGTAACGGATAATGGTTCCTATTGTTAAATGGAAGCAGAAAGGGAACAAGTTGATGGAGTGTTCAGCGAAGAGGTGCTATCTAGGAGCGACCATCTGAACTATCTCGGAACTATTGTTATCACAGCTTCTCCACTATACTAGTTCAATCCAGTCCTATGGTGTAGAGCCATTGAATCATGGGAGCTAGGATTCTAGAAATTGGGGGGGTAATGAGGGGTTGCCAATGGAAGGGGTGTTGTATTGCCGCTTCTCGCCTGTTCCTCCATTTGTTTGATCGTTGCACTTCGAGGTAAATATTGCAAACCTTGGCAACGTTGCACCCCTACTACTTCACCCAGCCCGCCGGCTCTGGGAGCGACAATCGGAACTGTGTCGACACCTTCTCCTGGACTCCTCCATTATACGTAGTCCATTTCAGTCAGTATAGAGCCGTTGAGCTGCTAGGATTTTAAGGGTGGAAGGGGGTATAATGAAGGAGTAGCCAATGAGAGGGGTGCTTTATTGCCTTCTCTCGCCTGAATCTTCTTTTATTAGACCACTGCGCTCCGGGGCAGGCGATGCAAATCTTGACAAAGCAGTACTCTACTACTACATCCAGGTTCTGTTAGTGTCGCCGTTCAATCATGACAGCTAGAACTCCAAGAGTTGATAGGAGACGTAATGAGAGTAGCCAATGAAAAGAGTGCTGTATTGCACCTCTCTTATTTGTCCTCTGCACTCCGAGGCAAGGATGAAGTTTATGCCTTGGCAACGCTGGCCGCCGGCTCTACACCAGTTCAGGTGCTGTAGTGTATGGTGCTATCTAGGAGCGACAATCTGAACTGTGTCGACACCTGGTCCTGCACTCCACCACAGTTCTCTCCTTCAACTTAGTTCAAACCAGGGGTCTCTCAGTTGAGATCAGAAGGCCAGATACAAAGTTGGGCACAGACCAGGCCGCCACCGAATTACAGATACAGGTATCTCAAACTGGGGAAGTCCGCCCTCTCCAAATTAATTATCTTAATTGCAAAACTCTCTAACAGCGTCCTCATGGCATAGTGGTTAAGGCCACTTCTTTATGTAAATGTTCTGCATAGATTTCTAAAGACGTCGATTATATTTTCTACTAAGAATAAATTGAAAAAGTCATCGGTGAATCACCGGCAATGAACTTCCCCAGAACCAATTAATCAAATAAATTTTCCCTCCGCCTCCAAATTCAGTCGACCGTTTGCGCTAAAATTCAATAGTTCACTTACATGGAGGCTCCGAAACACTCACCCTAAATTGCGTGTCGATAAATTCATTATATCGGCAGTTATTATATTTGAAATGTTTCCCCTCTCCTGAACTCCACATCCCTTCGGTCGATATCGCTGGAATTTGACAGTTTATATCCTCATTGGGTTTTGACTTCAAATATGAAATTTCATGTCGATATATTCGTTACACCGACAGTTATTGGGGTTTATGTGTTGTGCTCCCCTCAGATGCCGTCCTTTTCTTTGGGCTATTACCCAGAAAATTAATGTGTCGTCTTTATGTGATTTGGAATCTGCATATGAAAATTTCGGTCGTTACATTTATTACAACGGCAATTATTACAGCATATAATAGCAGGAGTGCCGGCCGCTGCTCTGAACATACTAGCTGCACTGTCCGATGTTGCCCTGCACATACTAGCTGGAATGCCGACCGTTGCCCGGCACATACTAGCTGGGATGCCGACCGTTGCCCTGCACATACTAGCCGGTATGTCAGCTAGATACTTCCTTAGATATAACTTCCACCTCTTCTGTTATTCCCACATAAACTATACCTTCCTAATATAGAGTTGCCTTATCCCATTTCGTTACATAACTCAGATATTCTCTCTACAAATCCCCTATATCTGTTATCCCAAAAGAGGAGGTGGGGTCTCCGTACCATTTACTCTAACAACCTCATAAATTATTTTTCTTCACATTTCAATTTTCCATTAGATTCCTTTGCCAGTGTATTTAATTTCCCAATTTCCAATATCACAAAACGACTATTTGTATTTGAAATAGCCACTCATTAAATTTAACTTTCTCTAATATAGGAAATGTTAAGAAATCGGCCAAAAATTTGGCGTTGAGTTTTCACCGAAATTCTGATTCACTAAATCCGAAAATTGCACAAAAAATTGACATTTGATTATTTTTGCTAACTTGCTTTGACTTTAACTACGAGGTCATATCGTGCTCTGTCGTTGCTCTGGTGAACATGAGCCCGACTCTACACTGGAATTCCGAAATTTGACCTACCCAGAGCTTGAGAATGGGAGAGTCTTTAACAAGTACCTGACATCTTACTCGGGACCATCGCATAACGACCCACCCGAAGAACGGCGTCCTCAAGGTTTTTTCACCTCCCAGATAAAAAACTTAAGGGCTCGGCGGTATTTCGAATCCGCGATCTTGAGCTCAGTAAGCCACCAAGCATACCACTGAGCTACCGGTGCCCTCTCTCTCTTAATGTAAATTTTATATATTCCGAAAGAGGGCGCCGGTAGCTCAGTAGTATGCGTGCTTGTCTTCTGAGCTCAAGAACGTGGGTTCGAAACCTGACCGAGGCTCTTAGTTTATTTTATCTGGGAGGTAAAATAAACTTCAGCACGCCGTCCTTCGGATGGGACGTTAAGCGATGGTCCCGAGCCTGTACGATGTCAGGTACTCGTTAAAGACCCCTGTCCTACGTGAATAAAAATTTAGGATAGGCAAGGTTTAGGACTCCCACAGTAGAGTCGGGCTCATGTCCACCAGAGGGACGAAAGAGCACTCTGGTAGTAGGCGATATGACCTCGTAGTTAAAGCCCGGACATGAGTCATAAAACCTAACCTAACCTTTATTCCGAAAGTTAAAGAACTTTTTTTGTTAAACTTGTTTACTATTATTTATATTATAATAATGTTTATTTTTATTTGTATAATAGTAATAACGTTTAAGTTATTCAGGACTATAACTCATTGAGTGCCATCTGGCTCAGCTTGCCTCTACTTTCAGGCCACTCATCGCCACTGATCTGTATACAGAAGTAGAGGCTGGAAGCAAGAAGATGGCAATGTAATAATATTTAAAAATTGTATAAAATAATAATAAATTTATTTTTAATAACAGCATTGCGCCTATTATTTCTGATTTTAAAAGAAATATTAAAATATCTACTTACCCCATGATATATAGACATACATTCCCCTCTCATCTGCTCTTTGAAATATAACATATATGTTATAATAATTCTTTTAGATGAGGAATATTTGAAAGGGGGGTAAGAGGATTGTGAGCCCCCCCTCCCCCCCCCCCAACCCTAAAAAAAAGAGATAAACTACCCCCATATTCCCCTCTCCCTACTCACCCTTCTATCTTCCAGTTAATGCACTCACCTGTTAGGTTCCTGCCTACATTTTTGATAAATTTTTTTTTTTTTTTTTTCTGAGGGGGGGCGGTGAGAATTTCTGCACGAATATGGATAATGATACTAATTTAAAAGTCTTAACGAGACCATTCTCCAAAAAAAAAAAAATCATTTTAGCCCCTTTTTAACACAGAATACGTTTTATATGCTCGTTAATTGAAGAAAATTTTCTATGTACTTAGCTGAGGTGCTTGGTCTTTATGGATAAATAAAGAAAAAATTAATAATAATAATAATAAGCTGTTTTTGATCGGCTAGGAGCGACCGCTGTTGACCATTTGTCACTCCCAGCCCACCTTAATTTGGCAGCGCACCAACTCAAAAACCCCAATAACTGCCAATGTAATGGATGTATCGATATGAAATTTCATATGTATTTTCAAAACCCAATGAAAACATAACCTGTCAAATTTCAGAGATGACGAAGGAAAAGGTGGTTCAGGGGAATAATTGAATTTAAAAAATCTAATAACTGCCGATGTAATGAATTTATCTAGAAAAAATTTAGTAGGTAGACTGGTTTTGGAGGGAGAGAGAAAAGTTAATTGATTAATTCGTTCTGGGGAAGTACATTGCCGGTGATTCACTGACAATTTAATCAAATAAATAAGATAAATAAATATGAAATTTCTAATAAAATTGATAAATAAATTTCTAGTTGTTATAGTTAATTTTATCCGCGAGGTAAAATAAACTTAAGAACGCGGTCCTTCGGATAGAACGTTAAACGATAGTCCCGAGCCTGTACGATGTCAGGTACTCATTAAAGGCCCCTAACCTAGGTGAATAAAAATTTAGGGTAGGAAAAATTTAGAACTTCCATAGTAGAGGTAATGTCCACCATGAGTTAGGAAAAAGCTCTCGGGTAGTAGGCGATATGATCAGTTAAAGCCAGGGCATGAGTCATAACTAACACCGTATTTCTATATTAAATTAAACAGAAAATATATATATGTGGGAATCGAGCTGGGAACCTTTAAATAACGAAACAGGTAAAATGTATAAAACAGAAATAATAAGAGGAGCAGATAATTAACTTAAAATACTGTTGGTTCGTATTGAATTATAAATATTGTCTGATTAAAATTTCTAATGAAGCATACGTTAACTGGGAAACAGCTACATAGGCTAATGAAGTCATTTTATCAGCTGCAGGAAAGGCAATATTTTGTATTTGCGTCCCCCTTCCTAGTCACAAATTTGAAAAAGAAAAAAAAGGTTTTCCTGATTCCTCGGTCATCTGGGAATTCAGGAAAACGCGCATCGATTAGAAGAATGAAGGAAGTTTTTGACAGGCTTGAGCCAGTGCTGAGAAGTGTACCGCACAACTAGAGATCTTCTTGAGAGGTTATGCAGAGAAAGAATTTTAGAGTAGGAATTACCACAAGACACGATCAACTCAATAGACATCTACCTTCATAGGATAGCAGTAAAAGGCAGACTCATCTGCGATGGATCCGAAGAAGATGTCCTGAATTTAGCCGGATGAGGTTATTAATTTTCTGTAAAAAAATGATCATAAAGGAGAAATTCAGATAATTGGAGAGAGATTGACGGAGAAAGAAGAAATCCGTCTAACACTGAGCCGTGTAACTAGATGGCAGTCGGCGGTCCCGAATAATGGATATTGGGAAAATGGCAACAACGTTACGAAGTTCGAATGACCGAACGACTTATGCATACTTTTCGGATGTCTGGGTACGCCTCGACTTGGGTACAGCCTGACGACTGGATGTCCCAGTCATTATAAAGTCAAAAAGACTAACTCGAAACTCCTCTTCTTTAGGAGGAAAAACAGCCCCAACTGTTCATAAGGGGGCATCGAGACTGTATAACACGTAGTCCTCGATTGCCCGCTGTATGACCAGACCAGGATGGAGTTGATTCGCGGGACCAAATCATGCCTAGGACTGGATCTGCGGCAGCTGGTTTGTCGGCTCCTGGCGAGAGCAGAAAAAAGCGATGTGACGAATTGGGGTGACCGTCGGTTGCCATGGGTTGGTCGCCCCCTGCCCGCCATAGCCTCCCTTAACTACTTCTCAAATTCCAAGTTCCCTCCACAAAGACGGCTGTTGCATGCAAGGTGCACCCGACAACAATAAAGAATAATAATGCTCCCCATGACGAACACAGCAGCAGATTTTTATTTTATAATAAACAGTATTAGGCCCCCTCAACGACCGGTGTCGATGATAAGGAGGAAGCATATCGCTTCCAGGGAAGGAATAAGAAGATTGGATGCTTAGGTCCCTAGGTGTATAAATATGTCACCTTTCAATTAAACCGTGTAAGGATTGCCACTGACTCTTGATCATTTAGAACTGATTCTCGCAGTTAATGGCTTCCCGAGCGTGTACGATGTCAGCTACTCGTTAGTGACACCTTACCAACCCGTAGGCAAAAAAACCTAGGTAGGCAAAATGTAGGACTTCCACCCTCGTAATTAAAGCCCGGGCATGTATCACAAACAAACAATGAAAGTGCAATTTAATGTGACATCTAGTGACTCTAAATGGTGCACGTAAAGTGGCCTGGGAAATGCATTAGCAAAACAAACATTGCTGTATGGAGGAGATATGGCATAAGTTGTTGGTTTTTAGTTGCGTAATTACACTCTGCACTTAGCGATTTTTTTTTTAATTTCCCTGCTTAAGAGCATGGCTCCCAATAATAAACTTGGGTTAACTCATTGTTGTGGGTTTGGATTTTTTGCGCGTTTTCGGACGAATTGAATTTCGCACCTTTTATCAACTTTTCGCTTCCAGTGGACGCGAGGCCTAAGACCAAATGGTCGATTGGTTTTGAAGGGAGAGCAATAATGTAATGTAATTGAATAATTTCTGAACATGCTTATGTATAAGAATGTTCAGCAATTATTAATTATTATTAAGTCATTAAGTGACTCTTCTGGGACTTATATATAAGTCCCAGAAGGAGTCACTTAATGAGAGGGAGAGCGCTAAAGTACTTTAAATTAAATACGCGCTGAGGAAGTACTTTGCCGGTGATTCACGTATGACTTTGGTTTTATCCTTGGCATTGAGTAGGTAGGGCAATCCCCGAACCTAAAGGGCTATGACGATGACATATAAGTTGAAGAGGGAAGAAATCACCCAGTAGTGACACTCCTAAGTACTGGGATCCTCCCATTAATCACTTTCTCTCTCTCTCTCTATCTACTGGAAGTCTGTCGGCGTGGAGTTAGGTGCGGACAGTGGCGTAGCAAGCCCTGAGTGGGCCCTGTATCAAAATTTATAAGGGGGCCCTTTTTCGGAGAATAAACAAAAACATATGCATAAACAAAATATATTTTAAAATAACAGCATTCAATTTTGAAAAAAAAATTTTTTGTTCATTTTTGTTTATTGAAACTTTTGGTAGGCAGGCCTTTTTTTTGGGGGGGGGGGGGGGGGCTTGAAGGGCTTAGGGGGGAGGCTTGGGGGGGGGGGGGGGGGCGGCTTTGCTTTATAAACATTTGACCTCTAACTCCAAGTCTCTAGCTGTAATAGAGGCCGAGATCCCTACACAGGCTCTGATGAAACCTGAAGATCTTGGAGACGGCATACCCGATTTCCACCAAACATGGGTAAGAACCATCTCGCAAAAACTAGCTTTTGAAACAAAAAAAACAGCTTTTGAAACGAAAAACCAGTTTTTGAAATCGGTTCAGCCGTCTTGGAGCTACGATGCCACAGACCCACACTCACACAGACAAAGGCTTCAAACTTATCTCGTACGCTGTACAATGAAGCAAAAAAATACCGCAACTCATTACTTTCTCATAAGCAATAATGATTTTGAGAGGATGGAGGGGAAGAAAAAGTAATCTGTAAGCGTGGTTGGTATAAGAAAGTCCTGTAATAACCACATCACATTTTTTTTATTATTGTTCAAAATAAGCCTAAAGTAGGTACTTAAGTAGTTTTGCTTTTTTGACATTTTTGTGTAGTAGATCATGG
This sequence comes from Aradus depressus, assembly GCA_963662175.1. NCBI lineage: Eukaryota > Metazoa > Arthropoda > Insecta > Hemiptera > Aradidae > Aradus > Aradus depressus. Next base: position 6,048,576 of record OY759224.1, read on the forward strand.
ATTGAGAGTCCAAAATGGCCACCTTGGATCCAGTTTATGAATATAAATATACTTTCACAAACTTAACTGAAATTTACTGTTAGCGCTGTTTTGTTTGTTGAGAGGTAACAATGAAATGTTCCTCCTTCTTCTTGGTCCATAAACAAACAAACTTTACAAACATGTCTGCATGAACAAACTTTCTTCTTTCTCCAACATATGTACAAAAGAAATAAACAACAATCTTCACAACTTTCTCCCATGTTTGACTGGTTAAGTTATTTCAACTCTCAGATTCAAACTTTTTTTTTTCACTTTTATTTCCATATGAAGTATAAGGAAAGTTATATAATCGGTCAAAAATTCAATTCACCGAAATCTGAAAAAAAAAGTTGTCAGTAAAAACTTTTCGCTCCCCCCCCCCCCCCCCCCCTCCAAAACCAGACGACCGTTTGCGCTAATATTCAACAGTTGACTCACATAAGAGCTCCTAAATTCACATACTAAATGTTGTGTCGATAATTTCATTACATCGGAAGGTATAAGGGATTTTGAATTGAGCCCCCTCCCCTGAACCCTGCTTTCCTTCGGCCAATATCGCTGAAATTTTACATGTAATGTCGTTATTGCGTTTCAACTTTAAATATGAAATTTCATGTCGATACTTTCATTACATCGGCAGTTATTGGGATTTTTGATTTGAGCCCTCTCCCCTGAACCCTGCTTTCCTTTTGCCGATATAGCTAAAATTCGTCAGGTAATGTCCTCATTGGGTTTCATCTTTAAATATGAAATTTCATGTCGATACTTTCATTATATCGGCAGTTATTGGTATTTTTGAATTTAGCCCCCCTCTGATACCCTTTTCCCTTCTTCCGATTCTGCTGAAAATTAATAAGTCTCGTCCTTATAGGATTTTGAATTTACATATGAAATTTTGAAGTTAATACTTTCATTACAATGGAATTTCAGAGTCAAGCCCCTGCCTTAATCCTCCCTCCCCTGTGGACGATTTGACAGAAAATCGATTGGTGCTGTCTTTATGGGGTTTCGGTCACACATATAAAATATTGTTTCGACACATTCATTTTATCGACTGTTATTTGAGCTTTCTGTTAAGTCTTCCTCCTAATCCCCCCTCCTCTTTGGTCGATTTTTCTGAAAAAGAATATATGTCGTCGTTAGAGATTTTTGGATTAACATAAAAAAATTTCTTAGAGATACATTTATTTTATCGGGAGTTATCGTGTTCACAGACATAATTTTTTTTTTGTCATATTTGGGATCTAGACGTCGAAAAACATGAAATTCCATTGAAAACTTAACATCGATTTTTTAACCTATTTCATAACTTCCCCTATACTTCGTATAGTTGCGGAAGCAATAACAATTGCTGATGTAATCAATGTATCGAACCTAAACACTGTTTTTCATTAGACTGCACACTATATGGGAGTGACACTTATCTTTGTACCCTTATCTAAAAAAAAAATCATTTTTTATTTTTTTTCTTATTTGTATTTTTTTCTTATTTGTATATTTTTATTTTAATAATCTATTATTATGATACTATTTCAATTTTTTTTATATTATTAAGTTTTCCAATAAGCTACTATGTAAGACAAATATTGAGTTTTAGGATTCAGCTTTGGAGAGAGAACGAACACGCAATTGAATAATTCTTGCTGGGGAAATATAATAATAATAAACGTCTTTATTTCTTTTTTTTTTTACAGATGTACAATAATAATAATAATAATATTGACAGACAATACTCATGGCCGTCTGAGGGGTTATCTCTTCTATTTCTACTCGATAATACACATTTATAAAAGTGACAAAATAAGAATAATTTACAAAATTAACTTGAGTGATCCTTTAAAAAAAAACTAAAAAAAAAATAACATCTTCCTGTTTATATATTATTAATAATTAAATTGTGAAAGTAGCTCAAATCTATAATTCCAGGCGGCTTTGCAATAGTTAATTAAACTTTTGTAATTTCGTCCATTTACATATTCAATAAACTGAACATAGCTTAACTCTGCTTTACTAAAATAAATAAATAAATTCTTTTAAGATGGGGCATACGGCAATAAAGTGAAACACATCTTCATCTTGTTTGTTATTACACATGGAGCAAAGTTTGATTTCCTTAGTGTAAGAATATTTATTTAAATAAAGAAGCTTTGGAGAGAACGAACACGCAATTGAATAATTCTTGCTGGGGAAGTCTGGGACCCCCTTGTATTGCGGCTGCCTGTTAGCGCCGGGAGAGCTCAAGATCAGTGGAGTGGGGCTGCTTCTACATCGCGGTCGCCGGGGGGTAGAACTCGGGCCTGGCCCGTCAATCGCGGGTTCGAAACCCGACCGAGGCCCTTAGTTTATTTTATCTGGCAGTTAAAATAAACTTAAGCACGCCATCCTTCGGATGGGATGTTAAGCGATGGTCCCGAGCCTGTTCGATGTCAGGTACTCGTTAAAGAGTACCCTAAGTGAATAAAAATTTAGGGTAGACAAAAGTTAGGACTCCCATAGTAGAGTCGGGCTCATGTCCACCAGAGTGACGAAAGACCACTCTGGCAGTAAGCAATATGACCTCGTAGTTAAAGCCCGGGCATGAGTCATAAAACCTAACCTAACCTATTTTATAATTTGTTGACCGTCCTAAAAAGGCGTTTTGAAACACATTTCTTGGTCGTTCATTAGATTTACGCAAAAAGGGTGGACTAACCCTAGATAAGACTTTATCGAAGAAGTGATACATTGTGATGTACACTACGGAACATTTTTTTAATGAATATTTTTATGAATAAAAAGTAATTTTTTTTATTATAATCTAATATCACATATATATTAGATATATATCAAGGTGTTTGAGAAACAAAACAAGAAAACATATAAAAAACAGCTGTGAAATAGTGTTAAAGGTAATGGAGTCGTGAGCTAGCTCTTAAACGGTGCACTGTGGTTTGATATGTTTTAAATAAAAATGAAGTTGAACAATTAGATGAAAGTTGACTGGGGTGGAATTAAAGTGTGAAGAGTTGACGGGGTCTGGTTTGTGTGGTAGAGGCGTCGAGAAGGTACAATTAATAATATCTATTTTCAATATGCCCAAATAAAAAAAGAAATAGTTTTTTTAAGTATTAATTTAATGTTTTTGTTCCATTGTAAATTTTTGTCTTGTTTGTTCAAATAAGTTTTTTTTTTAATTTAAATATGTAAATATAGATAATAACCCAATTATTTGTCCTCTTCAAATTCTATTCTATTCATCTTCCCTGTTGTCCCAGTAGTATCATTTAAAAAACCTTTGGATTAGAAATTAATATTATTTAAAATTATTAAAAATTGGTATCTCTTTGTGAATCCAAGTGTAAAGTTTGTTTAATTGAATTTTTTTCGTTGTATACGTGTACTTTCTTAAAAATTGCACGTCTTAAATTATTGATTATATTTTTTTAGGGCAATTTTCGGCAAACTACTGTAGAAATCAAAATTTAAATAAACAAAAGAGATCAAATTTCTACAGGAAATGTGGTAGCAATCAAGTTTTCATCACATTTTTGGCATATCCCTTGTGTGGAAGATTTTCGCCACAAAGCCCCATCATATTTTGGCAAAACCTTGATGGGAGAATTTTTTTTATATTAATTAAAGTAGGGAAACAGGTTGAAAAAGATGAAAAGGATAGAATAGAGACAAATAAGGGTTACATTTAATTTTGAGAAATAATATTTTTTTTGCCAACTTCAAAAGAAGGTTACTATTTTATATAACATTGTTTTTGTTTAGTAATTATATATTTAGTAAAGTAAGAAAATGCCAATTACCAGAGGACAAGCGAGAAGATTAGAGGAGGAAAGTAGAGAGGAAGGGTCAAGTTCGGAGGAAAGATCCGATATGGAGTTATCGGAAGATAGAGAAAGGGAGACTCCAGCCGCAATGGAGTCCATGCAGGGTACAGGTGAGGAGTCGCAAGGGGAGGGGGTAAATAAAGATAAAGAAAAAGAGGGCATTGCTGCTCCTGATATGGAATGGCTCCGTGTTGTGTTGACAAAGTTAACTGGGGATATGGGAAATTTAAGGGGGGATATGGGAAATTTAAGGGGGGATATTGGAAATATCAATCAAAAAATAGAAGAACAGGGAAAAGAATTAAGGGGGGATATTGGAAATATCAATCAAAAAATGGAAGAGCAAAGTAATAAATTAGGAAATTTAGAGACAAATTTAAAAAGGGAAATGGGGGACAAATTAGGAAAATTAGAGACAAACTTAAGGGGTGACATTAAAGATTTAGAGGTGAGATTAGATAAGCAGGTGGATAGCTTGAAGGATCAAATAGGGAGTTTAGAAATAAAAAATCAAGAATTAGAAGACAAAGTTGATCAGGTAGCAGAAAGTTTAAAGGGGGAATTTAATCAAAAAATAAGCATTTTGGACGAGGGAGTGAAAATTCAGATGGAAGGAATAATCTGTAAACTAAGTGTTGCAAAAGAAAACTGTGATGAGCGGTTTCGAATTTTAGAATCGAAGTTGTCAAGAGTTGGGGAGGACAATAGCGTCCAAACAGCTGTAATTTCTGAACGAATAAGCCGTGTAGAGGGAGTTCACGAAGAAGGAACAGAGAATAACAGTGGGGAGGAACAGACCCAAATTTTAGAGAAAGATGTGGAGGAAGAGAGTCAAAATGTAGAAAAATTAGAATTAAGTGAAATTCAAGAAAATATGATGAATGTTGATGTGGATGGACAGAGTGAAAGGAACATTTGGATGTTATTAGACAAAACAAACGAACAGACTGAGGACAACAAACAAAAGACAAATTTTAAATTTAAGGAAAATATAGTTAAAACTTACAGACAAACTGGAAACAGAAAGGAGGTTAATAAAAGACATAAGAACAATTTTAAAAAAGGAGTAAGAGAATTTAAACAGGTATTAAGGACAAAATTAACACTGAACAAATATTTAGAAAAGGGGGAGGGGATTTTTAAAGACATAATTCGCCGGGGCATCCGGAAAAAGATAAAATTAAATTTGGGCTTTGCAATATAATTGCATTAGCCACTTTTTATAGTGAACCTATTTTTTTTTGCAACTCGGATGAGTTTGAGGAAATGACTGACAGACTAACATGACAGAATTAGGATTAATTTAAAATATGACGAAGTGACCATGGACTAATATAATAGTATGGATGATACATTTATTTTTGGATGAGAGAATTTTGGTACATGAAGAGTATGAATGAATTTTGGTATAGTTCTGCGTTTAAATTAATTAGGATTTAAATTAATTAGGATTTACATTTTTTTAGGATTAGATTAGATATTAGGATCAGTATAAAAATTAATCTAAGATTATATTTAAGGATTAGTTATCCAAATTTAATATATACAAATTATTTATTTGAGACTTACTTGTTAATAACGATTTTATTGAAAATTAAAACATATATATATACAGCTGATTTTGAACGAACATAATATGGAAGAAGATAGATTTTTTTTTTATTATATTTTTTTATTACAAATGTTAGAAAGATAAAATCAGCAGGCTGAGAGATGCCTAGATCTCTTTGGAGACATGACGAACTTCCTGAGGCCGAGTCAAAGGGACAGATTTTCTGTTTCGGAACTGTTCAGCTAGGATACCGGACGTGACTAAATCATAATAATATTATAAATTTGAAAGACGAACGAAACTGTATAGAAGCCTTGAAAGGATAATATATTATATAAATTGTATGTATGCATAGGTTAGTAAATTTTTGTTATTATAAATTCTATTATTTAGACAATTTCATTTATTATTCTGAGTAACATGTTTTTCTACGTAAATTTTTTTATATAGGGAGAGTAGATGAGAATGAGAAGAGTTGTAGGAGCACATTATATAACTTTAGGAATAGGAACAAACAAAGGGTATATTAATTAGAGAAGTTAATAGAGAAGTTTGAAATTAAATTGCTGATGACATTCTTTTAGACGTCGGGATTATATAGATTTGTTTTGGGAGATATTATTTTTAATCCTAGTAAGAAGAGATAGTGATTAATTAGAGATATATATTTTTTTGATCTGTGGGAGATGAGTTTTTTGTGTGTCGACTAGTAAGAACTAGCGATATATTGGAGATATATATTTTTTTTTCTGCGTGGAAGATGATTTTTGTATGTCGACTAGAAAGAACTAGCGATATATAGGAGATTTATGATGTAGTGTTGGTTGCCTACCTGAGATAGGAGGAACCGTATTTTTGCTACGTCGACGATGAAGTTATTATTATTAGGGAGTTATTAGTAGAGAAGGAAGTTGAAGTAAAAAATATGTGATACATTTTTTTTTTAGTTAGGAAGTATGAAGGACGTCTCAAAGAATTTAATACCTCAAAAGACAAGTACTATATATATATTAAATAAATTAAATTTGTATTCCTTATTACCCGGCGTGAGGCCTAATTTTGATTGTTTAGTAATATTTTGGAAGTGTGATGAAGTAAAACCGAAGGATTTATTTAATTTTTATTTCAAGTAAATTTTTTATATACAATCTTTTTATATAATTATTTTGAATACATACAATTGTATATTGATGGTAAAGGCGGAAAGTAAAATTAATTGGCAATTTCTTAAATCTATATGCAACTTGATTATTTCCAAACTTGATTTCATGACTATGACTGATCCTGTAAATATGTAAAAATTTAGTATTATATTTTTTTTATGTTCAATTAGTTCAAATTTTTATAAATTTAAGTTAACATTTTCTTTAGGTTAAAGATTAATTGTAAATTTTTAGATTAATATTTGTTTTTGTTTATTAGAAATTAGGTACGTATATATATAAGTTTAATAATTGTAAATAGTTATAAAAAAATAAAAAATGGGCATATATGTATAAAAAGAGCGTCGAATTGGGCATATAAAAAATAAAAATAAATCAGTGAGTGTAAGTGAGAGAGAGACTTCGATACATCGTTGAGCAATGAGTTGAAGACACCAAGGAGCCAGCCAACATGTGCGTTTGAGGAGGAAGCTAATCTACCTGTGTATTGGAGGAAGACGTTAATCCATCTGTGTATTGAAGGAGGAAGCTTATCATGTGGATTCGAGGAAGAAGCTAAATCAACCTGTGTATTGGAAGAAATTAAATCTGAAAGAACTTATATAAAAAAAAAAAAAAAAAAAAAATTTTGTGAACAAACATTTTTTTTTAAAAAGAAGGAAAAGGCAAATGTGATGTACACTACGGAACATTTTTTTAATGAATATTTTTATGAATAAAAAGTAATTTTTTTTATTATAATCTAATATCACATATATATTAGATATATATCAAGGTGTTTGAGAAACAAAACAAGAAAACATATAAAAAACAGCTGTGAAATAGTGTTAAAGGTAATGGAGTCGTGAGCTAGCTCTTAAACGGTGCACTGTGGTTTGATATGTTTTAAATAAAAATGAAGTTGAACAATTAGATGAAAGTTGACTGGGGTGGAATTAAAGTGTGAAGAGTTGACGGGGTCTGGTTTGTGTGGTAGAGGCGTCGAGAAGGTACAATTAATAATATATATTTTTCAATATGCCCAAATAAAAATAATAATAGTTTTTAAGTATTTAGTTAAATGATTTTGTTGCTTTGTTTTTCTTTTGCTTTGTTCAATGTTTAGTTTTTTTTATTAGAATGTGCAAATAAAGCAAATAACCCAATTATTTGTCCTCTTCAAATTCTATTCTATTCATCTTCCCTGTTGTCCCAGTAGTATCATTTAAAAAACCTTTGGATTAGAAATTAATATTATTTAAAATTATTAAAAATTGGTATCTCTTTGTGAATCCAAGTGTAAAGTTTGTTTAATTGAATTTTTTTCGTTGTATACGTGTACTTTCTTAAAAATTGCACGTCTTAAATTATTGATAATATTTTTTTAGGGCAATTTTCGGCAAACTACTGTAGAAATCAAAATTTAAATAAACGAAAGAGATCAAATTTCTACAGGAAATGTGGTAGCAAACAAGCTTTTATCACAACATACAAAAAATGATCCTGATGTTCACTCAGATTTGAGATAGGACTTTATCATCGTTCAAATCGAGTTAAATATAAAAGAATCAAAGGATAACGTATTTGGATAGAAGACAGGTGAGCTGATCTGAGGGAGGGTGGATGTGATAAGTCTGAAGGAGAGATATCGGAGATAGGAAATATGAGGAATAACAGGAGAGGGGTTGTATCCAGGAATGGGAGAAGGACGGGAAGACGGGACTTTCTGGATATAATAATACCTAAGATTGTGAGATCCAGGCTACTGCAGGGATTCAGACTCCAAACCTACCTTCACATCAAACACACACGTTTTTTGAATCCTTTATCTTTATAAGTTTTTCATACTAAAGGCAAAACATCACAAAAAATGTGTTGGTGAATCACCAGCAATGTACTTCCCCAAATCAATACATGCCATAATTTAATACATATTTACTTAAAATCCTGCCTTTGCCATCGCTGTTTATATTTGAAACATTAATGATTATTAGGAAAAATAGAAATATTTTTCCTCGCAACAATACTAGTCACGATTACGATACCAGGAAGAAAGAAGACTTTCGAATAACTAAACATTGCTCTTCTCTTTTCGAAAAAAGTATAACTCATAAAATAATTAATTTTTTTAATGCCCTTCCCCACTTCTTGAAGTCTATAGATGCAATAAAAAAATTTAAACTTCAACTAAAAACCGTTTATGTTAGAGGAAACCCTTTACTCGGAAACGGAATTTTATTCTCACTCTTCAAAAAGGATAATATAATCACAATAAAGAATCGTGTTTTATATCCAAAAACATTATTTGATACAAAGCTTTCATTTTTATATTTTGGGCAGAGTTCCTCCACACCTTAAAGGTCAGTCAAATGTACGTTATTGTTTTATTTATTCATTTATATATATTTTTTTTATTTAGACATTTTTATACATTCATTTATAATTGACTAATATATATATTATTTTTCATATATTGTTATAGTTACATTGTTTTCTTTCTTTTCTATATCTCGCCACATTGGGACCTGATGATGGGACGTAAGAACGTCCCGGAAACATCGTTGGGGGATAAAGACACTTCCGAAGATTTTTTTTTGAAAAATAGTTATCTTAATTTTTATTAAATTGAAAAATGTGTCTACTTATTATGAACGTATCTTGTATTATTATTATTTTTTTTTTATATATACTCATATATTTTTAATATTTATTTGTACAGTTTTTATTAATTTCATTTTACTTTTTTTAATGGTTTTTTTTACTACTAATCATAGATGTGTTAGACTCAACTAGTTATAAATCTAATATATAAGCTATCTTATTGTATAAATTCATTTGACGTATTCTATTACCATGTATTAGTTTAACGGAAATAAATTTATTGTTATTATTATTATTATTTGAGTTCAGCTTCTCTTCTCTGATCTCTCCCCTTCTGTTTAGCTAATTTTGCTGAAATTTAGATATAAAATTACATGGGCAGTTATTTGTGTTCACAGACAGAAATTTTTACTTCCCAGCCAAATCGGCCAAAGAGAAGGGGGGATTGGGGGCTTAACACAAAAATTCCAATATTTATTTTCTATTTATTTATTTATTACTCATACAATTGTATAAGAATAGAATTTCCGACCGATTGTATAACTTCTATACACCGTGTAACGGATGAAGTAAAAATACTTGAACTAAAGACAGTGAGTGGGGTCGGCATTGTTCGGATTCCTGTCGTGTTCCACTTGAATACAGTTCGACATTCCACGCCTACCTTCATTTCTACTGCGCACACAAATTCCGTTCTACAGTAACTCTGCGGGAATCCTCAACCCAGATTAGCACATATTTGACGCTCATCTATGCCGGTGAAACGACTATTCGTCTGTTACTTGGTGACTGCAAGTCGAGAGGGCGATACTTAGGGATCTCATAGTAAACTTAATTCTGAACAAAAAAGTTCCTATAAACATAGGTCCGCAAATGCTTTGTTTAAAAGTTATAATAAAACAACGCTAATACAACACTAACCACTTGAGAGTAAAGAGTAACTACAATAATTGTTCAAACCGTCTTCCCTGTCGTACACATAATTGACAACTCCGGGCAACTGAATTTATGGCTGTTAGTACCTCTTGTTCCTGTCCCCTCATTTCGTCACAAGCGCTCTGAATCCGTTCAACCAGTTCTTCCCTAGTGTTTACAGATTGCGAATAAATGTTAGTTTTTAACGCCCCCCCAAACGTAAAAATCCATGGGCGTTAAGTCGGGACTTCTTGCAGGCCATCTTCGCAAATTCCAACGAACGATGATATTTCTTAGTTAATATAACTTTTTTTTGTTCGATCGTTCTTATTCGAACAAAGGGATAATATTTCAACATGACTTGTTGTAATAAATATTATTTCTTTAAATTGAATTACAATGTGATATTTGCATTATGTGCCTTTAAAAACTACCCCAAGGCATGATTTAAATGAAATTATTTCAAAATTTCTCTTACAACTCTATTTAAAACTGGGATGTGTTGAAATTGAATTTCGACCCAAAATTTGAGCTCAGTGACCGCGAAAACATATAAAAAGCTTTCTTATACGGCTTTTTTGAAAATTGGAGCCTAGTTGACAGCGTTTTGACAGCTGTCAACGGTCAAAATCGACTTTTTGACAACGGCATCTTATTCAGCGACCTAAAAAACCTCTAAATACCATAAGTTTTAAGAATACTAATGAAAACCTATGGAGCTAAACATGCGCGAAAGCAATAGTCGTTGAAGCCTACGTTAAATTCCATTAAAATTTCAACCCTTGTAGGGCACGGGGTTTTTAATGGTATTTTTAATTTTTTTAGCGCCAAAAATTTTGTTTCGGGTTGAAGAAATTTTCTAGGGTGCGCACGTTTCAAAATCGCGATATGGCATATTTAAGGACCACCCTAATATATATAGATGAACCTAATCATTTGTTTGTTTTTAATTCGGATATTATGAATTTCATTCTAAGGAAATGCTGATTCTCTGGTCCCTTTATGTTCGTCTTTCCACTGCTTTTTTTACGACCAGAACCGGTTTTCAACGCCATAGCGTCATCATCAGAACACCTATCAGATTTTTTTCTAATTTTTTTCTGAGTTGAAAAGACAAACTCTCGTTTATCCGAACATGGAAAATACTTAATATGTCGACCTTGGACATTCTCGGCGAGAAGTGTCGTTTAGACCAGGCCTTGCCAGTGATTTCACAGTAAATTTCGTTATCCTTAAACTGAGGAGAGTGTTAAAATGAGATTAAAAAAGTGAAGTAAATTAGGTGAAAAATGTACAATGTAGTTGGGAAAGTCGAGTTTTTGAAAGTTTCCTACAGTGAAAAGGTAGCTTTAATTACACAGATAATGGAGGGGGGAGCTTTTGAAATTAATATCAGAGTTGTCAGATATTTGGAAGTTTCTTTCATTAAGAAGACTTGTCCAGGTCTGGAGCTTTCCTGGGAGAGATTAGCAAAGGACGAACTTTACTAAGGAGATCCCTAGATGGGATACGCTCTACGCATGGTGGTATGAGGAGAGCTCATCCAAAATCTGGACCTTTCCTGGAGATTAGCAGAGGACGAACTTTACCAAGAAGATCTCGAGGTGGAATACGCTCTACGCATGGCGGTATGAGGAGAGCTCATCCAAAATCCGGAGCTTTCTTGGGGACTAGCAGAGGACGAACTTTACCAAGGAGATCTCGAGGTGGAATACGCTCTACGCATGGCGGTATGAGGAGAGCTCATCCAGAATCTGGACCTTTCCTGGAGGAGATTAGCAGAGGACGAACTGTACCAAGGAGATCCCGAGATGGGATACGCTCTTTGCATGGCGGGTTGAGGAGAGCTCATCCAAAATCTGGACCTTTCCCCTGGAGGAGATTAGTAGAGGGCGAACTTTACCAAGGAGATCTCGAGGTGGAATACGCTTTATGCATGGCGGTATAAGGAGAGCTCATCCAAAATCTGGAGCTTTCCTGGAGATTAGCAGAGGACGAACTTTACCAAAGAAAGCTCGAGGTGGGATACGCTCTATGCATGGCGGTATGAGGAGAGCTCATCCAAAATCTGGACCTTTCCTGGAGGAGATTAGTAGAGGACGAACGTTACCAAGGAGATCTCGAGGTGGAATACGCTCTACGCATGGCGGTATGAGGAGAGCTCATCCAAAATCTGGAGCTTTCCTGGAGATTAGCAGAGGACGAACTTTACCAAGGAGATCTCGAAAATAAAAATTAACAGATTGCCAATTAGGTTCATTGACAAGCAAGTTAATCGATAATTAATTATCAATGTCAGACACAATGTTACTGATAAAGAAAAATTGGAGTCGAATTGGTTTCACGAGTGAAATTTATGAGGAAATAAAGTTTAAAGAAAAAAAAGACTGCTGTTTGTCTTTAAAGAGAAGGAACGATGTGTTTATAGACGTGATAAACTGGGGGTCGTATTAGCTGCCGACCGCCAGAGTTCTGTGTCAGTCAGTCGGTCTGTCTGGCACGCAGCCAATTCCAACCTCAGTCGACCAACATGGACCAATAACCACGAGGGATTTGTACAATGTATCTTTAGAACCTGCCGGGTGAATCACCCGCAACTTACATCCCCAGCGCTAATTAAATAACTACGTTTTCACATCGACCGGTTTAGTTAAAATGAAAACATAAAATTCCGGGGAAAACTCTACTCTTAACTCAATACGTTCCTTATATATCGTATAAATGGGGAGAAAAACATTTAATTTGGATTGAGAACACAATAACTCCGCCTAAATATATGGACACGAAATTTTATACAGTAAAATCCTTTTATAACGATTCCTGATATAACGATTTTCCGGATATAACGATGTAAAACCCATGTAATTTCTCAGCTATACGAAGTATAGGGGAAGTTATGTACTCAGTCAGGAATTCGGGTTTTTCGATCTGATTACAAATTGAAAAAAAAAAAAAGTTCCTGACTGCGTGTCTGTGAACACGATTACTACTGATAGAATGAATGTATCGACGTGAAATCTTATACATGTATCCAGAATCCTAGAAGGACAACATCTATCGATTTTCAGCCAAATCGGCCAAAGGGAAGGGGGAATTAGGGGAGAGGCTTAACTCAAAAACTCTAATAACTGCCGTTGTAATGAATGTATCGACTCAAAATTTTATATATAAATTCAAAACCCCATAAGGACACTTATTAATTCTCAGCGGAATGGACTTAAGGAGATGAGAGGCGGCTCAACTCAAAAACCCCAATAACTGGCCATGTAATGAATATATCGATATGATTCAATCAACTATTGATTATTATCGTTTTGTGATTCTTAAACTTCTCTGGGATGTTAAAATGTTGATATTTCCGGCATTTTTTCCAGAGGTGACTTCTTTTTTTTTTATTTTTTGACAATATTTCGGGACACTTCACGTCTCTTCTTCTGTTCACTAGGAATCGTTCACAGAGAGCGAAAACATACTTTGGCCGGTGAATCACTGAAGACTTTTTCTACATTTTTCGAATCAGGGTGCCGAAAAAAATGAAATTTCTGTGAAAACACAACATCGAATTTTTGACTAATTACATAACATCCCCTACACTAGGGAAGTATAAGTCCCTAAATTAATTAATAAATGTTTATTTATTTTGTGTAAATTTATTCTCATTATGGGGAGGAGGGAGGGATTAAGTGCTGTATATGACCCTTTATGGTATCTAAATGCCCATAAAATATCCTTGGTGTGACAGTAATAAAGTGTATGAAGACATACATTCATAATTAAGGGGTTGCGGTTCTGTGACTGTTCACAACCCTCTAATGAGAGCTGGTGGGGGTCTCTTTATGTGGGAGACAGTTGTTATCTCACGCTAACTGTTAGCGTTGGCAGTTGGGTTAAAAAAGCAAAAATATTACAGTGAAGTGAGCTCAATGGTCACACAAGTTAGGGGGTAGCTCTAAGTTAGAGCGTTTTGTAGCTCAAATTGGATTATGGAAATATCATTACGACTTGTCAAAGAAACTGGGAGACTATTGTGAAAGGCTTCATACTACACAGATTGTAGGTAAATCATCGGCAATGTAGTGTGATAATATGAAATATATAAATAATAATTAATAAAAATAATAAAATTAAATAAAATTACTACATTTCCTGTAGAAATTATTTCTACAGTAATTTCCGGAAAGGGCCCTAAAAAAATGTCGAAAGTTCAAGACGATTTTGAAGAAAGTGCACATATTTAAAAAATTTCAACTAATAATTATTTCAACTGGATATCTTCTAAAGATACTAAAGAGATGCCATCTTGTTTCCTTTTAAAAATGTTAAATCTAATCCAAAGGTATAAATTATCTTACTGGGTTCACAGGCAAAAAACAATAGCATAGAATAAGAGAACAAATATTGGTTTATTTACCTAAACCTACATTATAAATAAAATCAAAATATCAATATCAAATAATAGATCAAATTTACTTACAATAAGAATCTTACAAACTTCTACATCAACTTTAGTCTCTTTTCTTTTTAAATATTGTGGCCATTCTTTAATTCAATGTTATTTTGGGCATATAAACATATAAATAAATAAAAGTACCTTTGCACATCTACTTCACTGTCATTCTCACTTCTACATGGTTCGCTACATCTTAAGTCTAAAAACAATTCTCTCTCTAGACTGTCCACCTCCACATCTCAACTTAGACTTTTTCTCACTATTTAAAACAGCTGATCGTCGTCTTGTTTTATATACATTGATTGTTCACATTTCGTTTTAAAACAAAATGCGACTAGTCCATCTTTGTATATTTATTCACTAATTAAGTTACTATCTACTTTTATTCATTTATATGTGTATATGCCCTAAATAACATTGATTTAAATAATGGGCAATAATAAAACAGAAAAAAGATTGATATAGTTTTAAGTAATTAGTTAGTAAGATTTTTTTTTTTATTGTAATTTGATTTATTTTTTGATATTGATATTCTGATTTTATTTAAAATGTAGGTTAAGATAAATAACCCCAAATGTTTGTTCTCTTATTCTATGCTATTTTTATTCTCTGTTAACCCAGTAAGATAATTTATTTGGATTAAATTGAACATTTTTGCAAAAGTAGAAATACAAGATGGCATCTCTTTAGTAAATTTAGAAGAAATCCAAATGAAAAATTTGTTAATTGAAATTGTTTTAAATACGTTCACTTTTGAAGAAAGTGAAAAAAAAAAACTGAATATGATAATTTTTGATAGTATGAATGTATCAACGCGAAATTTAATATGAGGATTCTGAAATACGTGTTTAAGATAATTATTGATTAAAATTGTCAATTGGATTTCATTTAATTGATTAGTTCGTACTGGGGAAGTACACTGCCGGTGATTCACCGATGAACTTTTGTTCTTTTATATTTTCCTAGACCTACAATATCCTGGAAAACATTTATTTCCTATTTCTGTTTCAAAAGAAAAAAAAAAAAAGAAAAGAAAAATAAATTCTCTTGTTCCTGAGAGATATATACCATTCTAAGTCCCGTATCTTGGTTTTTCATTTGTCATCTCTCTTGAAATAGGTCATTTCATTTTTATTTATTTGTTAATAAATAGACTTTATATCTATACCAATAAATGGAATAGAGGAAATTGAAAAATGGGTCAGGGTTTTAATAAAATTTTGCTTTTTTCACGTATCTTGAATGAAGTAGAGAAACAGTATGAACTTACTTTCCACCTGAAATAATTTATAATTAAATATTTAATATAATGATTATAATTTTTTATTGAGGGCGCCGGTAGCTCAGTGGTATGTGTGCTTGCCTTCTGAGCTCAAGATCTCATCTGGGAGATAAAATAAACTTAAGCACGCCGTCCATCGGATGGGACGTTAAGCGATGGTCCCAAGCCTGTACGATGTCAGTTACTCGTTAAAGACCCCTACCCTAGGTGAATAAAAATTTAGGGTAGGCAAAGTTTAGGACTCCCACAGTAGAGGTCTGGCTCATGTCCACCAGAGTGACGAAAGAGCGCTCTGGTAGTAGGCGATATGACCTTGTAGTTAAAACCCGGGCATGAGTTATAAAACCTAACCTAAATTTTTTTTTTTTTTTTACTTCCCCAGTTATACAAGGAAGTACAGGGGAAGTTATGTAACTGGTCAAAAATTCGATCCTGGGTTATCAACGGAATTTCATTTTGTCCGAAAAATTGCTATCTGCCTGTTGTCTGTTTGTCTGTGAACACGATAATTCCCGATAGAATGAATATATCGAAACGAAAGTTCATATGTGATTTCAGAACCCTCTAACGACGACACCTATTGTTTTTCAGCCAAATCGACCAAAGGGCAAGGGAGATGAAGGAGGAGGCTTAACAGCTCTAACTGCTGATAGAATGAGTGTACCGACACAAAATTATATATGTGTGATCAAAACACCACAAGGACAACACCTATCAATTTTCAGCAATATCGACTGAAGGAAGGGGGGTCAGAGGGGGCTCAACTCATAAACCCAATTAACTGCCGATGTAATGAATATATCAATATGAAATGTCATATATAAATTAAAACTCAATACCTACATAACTTGTCAAACTTCAGCGATATCGGCTGAAGAGGGGGTTCAGGGAAGGGTGCTCAATTCAAAAACCCAAATAACTGCGGATGTAATGAATTTATCGACATAATATGAGGATTTAGGAGCCCCTATGTAAGTCAACTGTTGAATATTAGCGCTAACGGTCGACTCGTTGAAATGTTGGAACTCATGGTAAGGAAATGTACGAACTATTGAAAAAGACAGAAAGCATAAATAATCACAAAATGTTTGAGGTTAAAACTTGAATATATACCTATTCTATGTGACTCTAGAGAGTTTTTTGGGGAAAATATTATGCTAGGTAGGAAAATCAACAGGGGGAGGTCAGGGAAAAGGCGGGATCTTATCTAACATAGCTCAAGCATAAACACATATTCGGAACTGGCGGGTTGGCCCTGCGTTGTCCAGGAGTTTTGAGGGGGAGGAAGGAATTTAAAAAAATGTATATATAATTAATAACATTTTATATACAACCATAAATTAGCTACCTAGGAATGACCACAGACATTACAAAATGTTAGATAGACTACTAGACAAATGGCATGTGACATTTTTATTTCAAATTTCAAGTACCCGGCCAAAATCTTGCATACGTTACACTGCTCAACATCAACGTGAAAATGATCAGTACGTATTCAGGGGAGAATTCGTAGAAAAAACTATCTCGGATTTTCGCACGATTTTTAGTATAGGTGTAAAGAATGCTAGAAGATCATAGAAGAAAAAGTCAATAAATCGAATGACTGCGCATATTTTAATTTTTAATTTAACAAAATTTATCTTCATACGTCATCTCAAATTTTTGTCCCCCGCCTCCTAATCATTGTAGGCGAAAATTTATTTTACGTTTTCGGAGCGCTATAACTTTCGTTGTATTGGTCGAACCTCAAATGTGAGGCCATTTTATATTTGGAAATTTAATAAGGAAGAATTATGCTTTTAATAGTATTATAGATGCATTAGCTCTCAGGAGTCGTAGGATGAGGGCTGCGAATTTGCAGCACTAATCATGGGTGAGTTGGCCCTCCAAGAGAGGGCTGACAAGGAACAATGATAGCGGCTATAAGCAGAAGAAGGGGCGTTACCAGCCACCCATCCTCCCTTCCGCGAAGCAATGACAGGCAGTCTGTTCCGCGGAACGGAATCAGGGTCATCGAAGGAGGGGAAGGTGGGTATGGGGCCACGGCTCGAGTCCCACACTATCCAGGGCTATCTTCCCTAGATGTGCATAAAGGGCATTCCCCCTCCTGCCAAATAAAAAAAAAATGCAGTAGTCAACAACTCTGTAAGTCTAATGACTGCAATTGTTTTAAATTCTTAATTATCTTCGCAACAGTAGACCAACATAATGTATATGTATACTTATACTTACAGAAATTTATTTTCCCCCTCCCCCTAATCAATGTATCTGTAAACGTGAAAATCCGTTGAAAACAGGAATTAGAATTCTCGCAAAATTACAATACTTTCTTATACTATAGGCTTTGAGAGTGTAATATGTTTCACATAAACATAGGTGGGATAAAAATAGGTGTGACTAATGAATACAACTTTTTTTAAAATATTTTTGAACATAACAAAATCTGTTTTTCTTGTTTTATGGATGAAAGTTAGTTTGAGAGGGGAAGGTTTGTACAGTGAACTTCCACGTGATTAAAGCACACGCCCCCACTACAGACCATTGAACTCTTTGAAGTATGGCTGTGAGGCCATGTTTGTGTATATATTTTGTAAGGGTAGTAGCACAGACAGACTGGCTTTGGTGTAGACGAGGTGCTTTGGGGAACTTTGAAGGATGACAGCACTTGAGAGAAGGGCGGCTACGAGGTAGATGTGGGGGGGGGGGGGGGGGGGGGGAGAGGGTATGTAACTTTCACCGTAGCACAAAGGGTATAATTACAGAAGTAGGGCTCTACAGGGCTTACAAGGGAGTATAGTATGTACAATACATCTACACAAACAGAGATCTAAGTTCAAATTTTAGTTCGCCCAACTGTCTGAACATTAAAACAGGTCTCAAGTGCGAGGCGGGTTAAGTCACAGTCCAGTACGCATTCTCAGTTCTCTCTGGTTCGACGGGTCTTAGTAATTTTGACTCATGCCCGGGCTTTAACTACGAGGTCATATGAGCCCGACTCCGATTAAAGGTATTTTAAGGTAAAGAGTATCTGACATTTTATATGTGATGGGAGATTTCTTATAAGAACAAAATGCGTTTTCTTCCCATTGTTTTATTTTTGACCAAACCCGGTTTTCAATGTTATAGCATCATCAGCAGTGACATGTCCCACCTGTACAGTGTAGAGGCTAAAGGACTACTTAGCTTCTACACTGTTCGAGTGGGTTTTGCCACTGATGATGACGCTGTCGCGTTAAAAACCGGTTCTAAGTAAAAATAAAACACTTGTTTCTATGAGTTCCTGACATCGTACAAGATCAGGACCATCGATTAACTCCTCAACCAAAGAAAGCGTGCTCAAGATTTTTTTTTAACCTTTCAGATAAAAAACCTAAGGGCCTCGGCCGGATTTCGAACTCCCGATCTTGAGCTTAGTAAGCAAGCATGCTAGCTC
The DNA here is from genome assembly GCA_963662175.1 of Aradus depressus. Taxonomy (NCBI): domain Eukaryota; kingdom Metazoa; phylum Arthropoda; class Insecta; order Hemiptera; family Aradidae; genus Aradus; species Aradus depressus. The sequence goes on from OY759224.1 coordinate 6,067,790, forward strand.
GGAGCGATCAAAGACCGTGGCTTGACTTGACTGTACCGCCTAGTTTGAATGTTAACGTTGTTTTCTGTAGATCCGTTCTAGAGGAATGTTAACACCTGATCGAGAAATGTGAATATTACAGTTTCTTGCATTCATGTGAATACAATCCTGGGGGGAGGGGGGGATAATTTGATTGATTGCAGGGGTGGGTTTTGTACCTATCTTATACATAGGCCCATATAACAGCCCTTCGCTAATATTTACAATCTATTCTCCTATCTCGCAGTATCCTTTCGAAGATCAACATGTTCACCTGGACTGAGGAACACCTAATCGAAGATTCATTATCAGAGGTCAGAATAACCTTTACATTCGGTCAGGATGTGTAGCGTGATCACTTCTCATCTTCTGCACAATGGGCGCGGTTTTCTTACCATACCAGATCGCTTTTCTCAATGTCCTCCGTGGCTGGTCAAGAAGAGTTGTCTTTCTATCGTCATCCTCTAATCAACTTTTTTGACTGTCGACAACTGGAGCTAATAAAAATGAAGCTTTTGTAAATTTCCATCGAAACAATAAAATCAAATTATTACAAAGGTGAAAATGCCATTTTTAATCTAATTTGGACCGGTTATACGAATTTTCCGAATTAGCGAGAAAATTAACTTTATATGTAGAACAAGGAGACTAATTGAACGGTTCATCATAATGCAGAAAAGAAAAAATCAGACAAATGATTCGATAATCTCTCCTAAATATTCCTGTTATTTGATAAAATGAGAGAGAGAATTTAAACAAGGGATGGGGGGAGGAGGGGGGGGGGGGGGGAATCAAGTGGATCTCTTGAATATCGAACCATAATCAAATTTGACTTCCCCAGCTAAACGAAATATAGGGGAAGTTATATAATCAGTCGAGGTGGGTCTGGGAGATAAAATAAACTTAAGCACGCCGTCCTTCGGATGGGACGTTAAGCGATGGTCCCGAGCTTGTACGATGTCAGGTACTCGTTAAAGATCCCTGCCCTAGGTGAATAAAAATTTAGGGTAGTCAAAATTTGGGACTCCCACAGTAGAGTTAGGCTCATGTCCACCAGAGTGACAAAAGAGCGCTCTGGTAATAGGCGATATAACCTCGTAGTTAAAACCCGGGCATGAGTCAGTCAGAAAATCGATGTTGAATTTTCAAAGATATTTTCATGTTTTCCGAACCCCAGATTCCCGACAAAAGTATTTTTGTCTGTCTGTGTGTGTGTTTGTGATCATGATAACTCCCATTAGAATGAATCTATCAACATGAAATTTTATATTTAAATTCGAAATCCCAAATTGTCCGAAGGGAAGGGGGGATCCGAGAAGGATGTCTCGATTCAAAAACCTTAAAAACTGCCGACAAAGTTTAGTATGAGGATTCAGTCAGATACAACACAAAACCATCGCTTATTAGTTAGTTATTGTGACTCATGACCGGGCTTTAACTATAAGGTCATAATCGCCTACTACCAGATCGCTCTTTCGTCACTCTGGTAAACATGAACCTGACTCTACTATGAAAATTATAAATGTTTCATAATTTTTGTTCACCTAGGGTTGGGATCTGAGTAACTGACATTTACTACGTTTCCATGGCACTTCAAAGCTGTTTTGAAAACTGTTTTGGTTTTCAAAATCCGATGGAAACCGTTTGGTTCAAAGTTAAGACAGGAAATTTTTGGTTTTCAGTTGAAAACTGTTTTGAAAAAATACTATGGGAACGGGGGTAAGTTAAAAACAGTTTTGAGGCATGCGCAGCAACCACGCACATAAGTAACCTTGTCTTTCAATTATAACCTTTTTGCTACTGTTACCTACTTTCTGAAGTTTTTTCAGTTAAAGTTGATTGTTTAAACAACAGATAGGACCAACTGCGTAATGAGAAGCACTACTATTAACTTTTTTGACCGTTCCATTACAAAAGTTATAAACCAATTAGAATTATTTATACCATAAAAAATAGTTAAAACTATAAAAAATAGATTAATAAACTTTTTAAAACACAATAAGCACAAAAAAAGCGAAAATAGAACAAACAAGTAGCATAACCTATTCGAGATAACAGGGCAAGGAGTTTATACCTTTCAAAACGGTTTTGAAAACAGTTTTCAAAACTCATCATGGAAACACTTTTGGTTTGAAGCAAAATTATTTTTCAAAACAGTTTTGAAGTGCCCTAGAAACGTAGTAATTGTACAGGCTCGGAACCATCGCTTAACGTCTCATCCGAAGGCAGGCGTGCTCAAGGTAAAAAACCTAAGAGGCTTGGCCGTGTTTCGAACCCGCGATCTTGAGCCCTTCTGAAGTTATATATACATTTTTGTATGCTGATCGTTCTCTGTATACCATACTGAGCCTTCAGTGTACCATCTCATCACTCATGTGAGAAATAATTTTGAAAAATATACTAGCCGTCAGATTCACTCAGGAAACTAGCGGCAAAGTTTGGAGTTAATTTTAACTTTTCACGTCCAAAGTCGCATCTAATTTCACTTAACCAAGTATAAGGGAAGTTATATAATCGGTCAGAAATTCGATGTTGAGCTTTTACTGGAATTTCATATTTTGCAACCAGTCTGTATGATATAAGTGTCTCTGATGACTGGATGGTGATTATATGACACGAAAATGTAGATTACAGATTTTGTTACTACAGTAGAACCTCTTTAAGTCGAACCTCGATAAGTCAAAAACCTCCAAAACCCGAAAAAAAAGTTTTGTTCCTTTCCCTTCAAGTCCCAAAACCTCCATTACTCGAAATCTCAACCCTCTATTAGTCGAAATAATCAGTGAGTCCCTAAAAGCCATTTTGGTACATATTTTCCCTCTATAACTCGAAAAAATAAATTGGACTTCTGTATCTCGAACATAGCAATGTTTTATTTTACAACCTTTACAACTCGATTATTTGAAACTTATTACCTCTATAGCTCGAAAAAAAATAAGTTACCGACTTTAAGAATTTGCCGACAATGTACGTATGGAAAACAATTTAAGAGTATACAATAAATAGGATTACCAATTATCTAAAGCAAACAAAAATTACTGACTTTTTTTAATACCTACATATACTACGTCCTTTTTTATTTTAAGAATGTTTTGAAATAATGTTGATTTATAATAAATATAAATATGTTTGTTACCTCTGTAACTTGAATTTTTATTTATTTCACCTCTCTAACACAAAATTAATTAGAATGAATCTTAACCTCTACAAGTCGAATCAAAATCCACCTGTCGAAATCCTCCATAAGTCGAAAACTCTATAACTCGAATTTTTTGGCGTCTCCCTTGATGTTCGACTTATAGAGGTTCTACTGTATATGCTAACCGCCCTTCAAGCTGGCTCTACATCAGGTAGTATAGAAAAGTCGGTGAATCGCCAGAAATTTACTTCCCCAACACGAATTAATTACGTTTACGCTTTCCCTCCAAAAACCGACCCCTTGAGCAAAAAATTAATAGTTGATTTACATGAATTGTTGTGGCCCTACATTAATTATATCGGCAATTATTATTGTTTCTGAGTCGATCCTACCCTCTGAACTCCCTTTCTCTTTGGCCGATTCCGCGGAAAATTAATAGATGTCGTACTTATGAGCGTTTTAATTTACATATGAACTTTTGTGTTATTACATTTATTACAACGACTGTTATTAGAATATTTTTGCGTTAAGACTAACCCCTCTCTTTCCTTAAGCTCATTTCACTGAATATAATATACATATAAAATTTCGTGTCGATACATTTACTCTACCGGGAGTTATAACAGACCCATACATACACAACAGAATTTGTTTTTTCTTTTTCAATTTCTGGAATCATGAGGTCGGAAAACATGATATTCCGTGGAAAACTCCGCATCAAATTTCTGACAGATTACAAACTTCAACCAAGTACATAACTCCTATTGTTGGGGAAGTAAAAAAAAAACATTATTTAATATAATATATATTATATTAAATAATGTTTTTTTTTAAAAATCTGACCTCTTATAGATTTTATAAATAATTTAATAAATAGAATCAATAAATTCGTATGTACTTATTCTGGCAATTAGAATTATATAGGTACATAATAGAATTATATAGTTATATATATATATGGATGTATATATACTAGCAGTAATACCCGGCGTTGCCCGGGGAACTTTGACTTTTCTCCTAATATTTCTCGTTCGAATCCTATTCAATTCTTCAACAGTACATTCATGATGTTATAATATTCAATTATTCATGTGGAATAAGGCTTATAGTCCTTCAACGGCAGACTGCGAAGTAAGTTTTTAAGACCCCTGGGCACCACAGCTAGTATGCGCCTTTCAACGGCGGAAAACACAGCTAGTAAATACTTAGCATCGCTGGACGAACTGGCTAGGATGTACTTAAGAACGCTTGTGACCACAGGTAGTATGTGCCTTGCAACGGCCGACCCCACAGTTATTACTTAGCTAGAAACGCTGGGGACCACAGCTAGTAAATGCTTTGCAACGGCCGACCCCACAGCTAGTACGTAGTTAGAAACGCTGGGCACCACAGCTAGTACGTAGTTAGGAACGCAGGGCACCACAGCTAGTAAGTGCCTTGCAACCATTAGTTGATGTGCTTGCACTATATTTAACTTAGGCCCTCCCCCCCACCCACGTTCAAAATTTTGGGACGCGCCATAGCCTATTATTCAATGGGGCACAAAAAGATCCTACATGTGTAGTTTCATAAAAAATCAGTCCAGCGGTTTGAGCGTGATGCTAGAACAAACAAACCCCGTTTCAGCTTTATTAATATAGATATAATTGCCAGAATAAGTACATACAAATTTATTTATTCTATTTATTAAATTATTTATAAAATCATGGTCAGATTACATTTTTATTTTGCAACATGTGAAATTTTCTATAATATTTGATTTTCAGCCAAATTGGTTCAATGAAAGGGAGTTTTATGATGGACAATCCCAACTCGAAAACCTTCATAACTATTGTGATAAAGTATATAAAAATGTAATAAAGTATATAAAAATATTCATACGAAATTTAATATGAGGATTTAGAAGTCTCCTAGTAAGATACCATTTGATTTTCAAAGAAATCAGGACTGAGAGCAAAAACTAAGTTAAGTATTTCGCACTTAATGCATCGTTGGTGATTCTTTGTTTATTTTGTTTTTGCGCACATCAAAAATGAATTAATTTTCAGAATTTTCTTTGACTATACTCACTTGGACACTATAACCACCCCATGAGCCCGTCTTTCCTTCTAAATGTAGGTACTCTAAATATACTTCTAGTCTCTCTGCTTTGTTGCAATATTTAACCAAATTATAATTGCTACCTTGGCGCCAATTAGCAATTAATTGAAAGTTAACCCGGATATTAATTAAGAAAGGGTCTTGTAAACATGAGAAATATAAATTTCATCTTCCTTAATGGTCTGCTATTTCAGATAGATTTTGTTCTATAAATTTAGACCCAGCTATGCAAAGTATGGGGGAAGTTATGTAATTCGTTGGAAATTTGATATTGAATTTTCAATGAAATTTCATGTTCCTCATATATATATATATATATATATTGATGTAGAGGGGTAGAGTAATGAACCGGCTAGCAGAGCCGGTCACCCAAAAATACCCCGGAAGGCGTGGGGGGAATGTTGAGATTGACTCCCTTGGCTCAGCTGGATAGGATAGACTGGAGACTGGTTTCAACTGGCTTTGTCCTCTGCACTCTGCTCCTGCTTGGTTTCTTGAATATATGTCGAACCCCGAGCGAGCCGAGCGGGGCAGACTAGTTGGACCAATGGTATCAAAAGTTCCAACTAGCGGCCCCTTAATCCAGAGCTGCTGAGGGAGCGGGAGCCGATCAGGGGTAGGGTCAGGCGTCAGCTGACCCTAGGGGCTCTCTAGCACGGATTCCCAACCGCTCAACAGCCCCGGACCGCACCCGCGCTCGCCAGGGACCTAAAAGGCTTGGGGACAGTGGCGTGATGTTCCACCTAGTAGCTTAAAGGTGAACTACCATCACGGGCCAATCATGAAAAATTGGGGAAGTTTTTATACTGGTTCTCGGCACGTGCGAGAATGTCACGGGAAGAGAGTTGGTATCAATATATATATATATATATATTGTGATTTAATAAAAATTTACATACATTAAGTTAATTAAAATATTATAAAATTAATTATATGTATTTTTATAAAAACAGTGAAGCAATTTAAATGGTGAATAAATATACTCATCGAATTATTTTAAAACTAAACATAACAACCAATGAATGAAAAACAAAATACGACTATCAGCTGTTCTTATTAGAGTGGACGAGTGGAAGTTGTCAGTTGGAGGTGAGACGGTCTGGGTTGCAGTCGAGTGCAATTAGGTTTATCCTCGCAACACAGCTATAATGAATGGATTTGAATGTTTCCGGGTTTTTTGAATTTCTTACACTAAAAAGTAAAAAGTATACCCTTTGAAACTTTCTGCTAATGATTTTTTTTTTAAGGTTACTCCCATGGAAATGACGTTACTTCCAGTATAGTGTATTCCTTTTATAGCTATATTCATTTTTTCCCTCGAGAATTATTTAATTTCTATATAAAGGGACTGCTGTTTGCTAACGTCCTTGAAAAGTAGGCATTGCAGGTTTAGAAAAGGGAGTAGGGTGGGGAAGCAGGGACAGTGGAGAACACGAGTAGCAGATGATACTCTGCTCCGAAAACAGTTGAGTATCGCGCCTGTGTCTTCGTAGAACGCCGTGGCTTGCGGGTTCGAATCCCGCCCAAAAGTGAGTTTTATTTCGTAGATAGAACTCCCTCCCGGGGCCATGGTTGTCGTAAATAATTTGATAACAAAATGACATGGCTAATATGCATTGAACGTAAGGCCAAAAAAAAAAAAATGTAAAAAAAAATTCATTTGTTCAGGTCATCCCATTAGTAATGTCGGTTTTTAAATAAGTTGGATGGGTTTGTGTAAAAAAAAAAGTGAAAAATGTTATCAATCAACAATGTATTTTCCCTCATTTTGTACAAAGTTTTTCCACCTAATTTTTAAGTCTTATATTCCTTTTTAAAATAAAACTTTTTCTTTTGAATTAACAAATTGACTCACTATCATTTTTACTTATTCTGATGACTTTGTTTTTCCCTTCAAATAATTTTGTAGACTCCGTAAAAGATGGTAACCTGAGGGGGCTGAATCAGGCGAATAAGGTGGGTGAGCCGTAGTTTCCCAACCAAAGCCATGGATTTTTGTAAGCGTGTCTTTGGCAGTGTGAGGCCTTGCGTTGTCTTGGTGGAACAAAACTTCACGTCTACTCACTAAAGAAGGCCAGGTGAACTGCCAAAGGCTAACAGTCCCCGAAGAGACCTCAGTAGAATGAACTTTAATTTCTGGTTTGGTCTTACCGTGACAAGAACAGGTGAACTGCCAAAAGCTAACAGTCCCTGAAGAGACCTCAGTAGAATGAATTTTAATTTCTGATTTGGTCTTACCGTGACAAGAACAGGTGAACTGCCAAAAGCTAACAGTCCCTGAAGAGACCTCAGTAGACGTCTTGTAGCTGGATTTCGATTGACAGAATACGCGAAAATTTGCTCTTCTGCTTTAACCTGCAAAAAAAAAAAAGAAAACATTCAGAAAAGGTTTGATTAAGAAAATTTGAAAAAGTCATCGGTGAATCATCAATGTACTTCACCAGCTCGAATTAATCAATTAAGTTTTCGCTCTCCCTCTGAAATCAATCCGACGTTTTGGCTAAAAATTCGTAATTATAATACATTGTAGTAATAGGTTTTGTATACCGGTGCATGAGACTCAGTGTTATTACAATGTTATATGCAATGATGAAACCTTGAGCTCGCCAGCCTTCGAATGGGACGTTAAGCGATGGTCCCGAGCCTGAACGATGTCAGGTACTTGTCAAAGACCCCTGCCCTAGGTGAATAAAAATTTAGGACATCCATAGTAGAGTCGGTTCACGTGAACCAGACGCGACATGACCTCGAAGTTAAAGCCCGGGCATGAGACACAATAACTAATTGCAATGACTCATTTATTTATTGCGTTTCATCGACACTCTTTCACTTCCTCAGCTACATGAAATAAAGGGGAAGTTATGTAATCGAAACCATCGACCTCCCTTAAGCATTTTTTTTTTTCATCTGGGAAGCGAAAACTTAAGTGTGCCGTCCTTCGGATGGGTCAAGGTAACTAAACATAGGCAACATTTAGGACTCCCACTATAAGAGTATGGCTCCATAAGAGTAGTAGGCAATATGACCTTGTAGTTGAAGTCCGGGCATGATTCACAATAACTAGCTAACAATCCATCCAGTTCCGTTTATTTGTTGTATATCATAGTATGCGAGAATAATTCAAACAATTAAAATGTTTATCGCTAATTCATACTTATAATAAACGAACAGATTTTGACTCCTTAGGCAGCCATGAAGTTTGCCTCTATGTTCACGCTGAACCTGGATGATAGCCTGTAGTCTTCATAGCGCCTCTATGTTCGCGCTGATCTTGGATGATAGCCTGTAGTCTTCATAGCGCCTTTATGTTCGCGCAGATCCTGGATGATAGCCTGTAGTCTCTATAGCGCCTCTATGTTCACGCTGACCCTGGATGATAGCCTGTAGTCTCTATGTCTCTCTAAAGCGCCTTTATGTTCACGCTGACCCTGGATGATAGCCTGTAGTCTCTATGTCTCTCTATAGCGCCTTTATGTTCACGCTGACCCTGGATGATAGCCTGTAGTCTCTATGTATCTATAGCGCCTCTATGTTTGCGCTAACCCTCGATAATAGCCTGTAGTCTCTCAGGCATAGAATTAACCAAATTAACTGTTACCTCTTCCCAATATTCTCCCAACCCTATTTCAATATTTCCCCCAAAATTGACTATATATTTTCTATAGTGTTCACACCCGGTCATTGTGGTGGTGTTTCAAATAAACAACGGCTACTATATCTGAGCTTACACGAGTTTTACTAGGAGTGTATTTGGGATCACTTTCTTTCTGAAAATAATAACTACTTTTTTTTAGAATTTCTGAAACTTTTTTTACTTCGGATGGGTCAAGGTAACTAAACATAGGCACCATTTAGGACTCCCACTATAAGAGTATGGCTCCATAAGAGTAGTAGGCAATATGACCTTGTAGTTGAAGTCCGGGCATGATTCACAATAACTAACTAACAATCCATCCAGTTCCGTTTATTTGTTGTATATCATAGTATGCGAGAATAATTCAAACAATTAAAATGTTTATCGCTAATTCATACTTATAATAAACGAACAGATTTTGACTCCTTAGGCAGCCATGAAGTGTGCCTCTATGTTCACGCTGACCCTGGATGATAGCCTGTAGTCTCTATGTCTCTCTTCAGCGCCTCTATGTTCGCGCTGATCCTGGATGATAGCTTGTAGTCTCTATAGCGCCTCTATGTTCACGCTGTCCCTGGATGATAGCCTGTAGTCTCTATGTCTCTGTAGTGCCTCTATGTTCACGCTGATCCTGGATGATAGTCTGTAGTCTCTATGTCTCTCTATAGCGCCTCTATGTTCGCGCTGATCCTGGATGATAGCTTGTAGTCTCTATAGCGCCTCTATGTTCGCGCTGATCCTGGATGATAGCTTGTAGTCTCTATAGCGCCTCTATGTTCACGCTGACCCTGGATGATAGCCTGTAGTCTCTATGTCTCTGTAGTGCCTCTATGTTCACGCTGATCCTGGATGATAGTCTGTAGTCTCTATGTCTCTCTATAGCGCCTCTATGTTCGCGCTGATCCTGGATGATAGCTTGTAGTCTCTATAGCGCCTCTATGTTCGCGCTGATCCTGGATGATAGCTTGTAGTCTCTATAGCGCCTCTATGTTCACGCTGTCCCTGGATGATAGCCTGTAGTCTCTATGTCTCTGTAGTGCCTCTATGTTCACGCTGATCCTGGATGATAGTCTGTAGTCTCTATGTCTCTCTATAGCGCCTCTATGTTCGCGCTGATCCTGGATGATAGCTTGTAGTCTCTATAGCGCCTCTATGTTCGCGCTGATCCTGGATGATAGCTTGTAGTCTCTATAGCGCCTCTATGTTCACGCTGACCCTGGATGATAGCCTGTAGTCTCTATATCTCTATAGCGCCTCTATGTTTGCGCTGACCCTGGATGATAGCCTGTAGTCTCTATGTCTCTATAGCGCCTGTATGTTCGCGCTGACCCTGGATGATAGCCTGTAGTCTCTATGTCTCTCTATAGCGCCTCTATGTTCGCGCTGATCCTGGATGATAGTCTGTAGTCTCTATGTATCTATAGCGCCTTTATGTTCGCGCTGATCCTGGATGATAGCTTGTAGTCTCTATAGCGCCTCTATGTTCACGCTGTCCCTGGATGATAGCCTGTAGTCTCTATGTCTCTCTATAGCGCCTCTATGTTCGCGCTGATCCTGGATGATAGCTTGTAGTCTCTATAGCGCCTCTATGTTCGCGCTGATCCTGGATGATAGCTTGTAGTCTCTATAGCGCCTCTATGTTCACGCTGACCCTGGATGATAGCCTGTAGTCTCTATATCTCTATAGCGCCTCTATGTTTGCGCTGATCCTGGATGATAGCCTGTAGTCTCTATGTCTCTATAGCGCCTGTATGTTCGCGCTGACCCTGGATGATAGCCTGTAGTCTCTATGTATCTATAGCGCCTTTATGTTCGCGCTGATCCTGGATGATAGCTTGTAGTCTCTATAGCGCCTCTATGTTCGCGCTGATCCTGGATGATAGCTTGTAGTCTCTATAGCGCCTCTATGTTCACGCTGACCCTGGATGATAGCCTGTAGTCTCTATATCTCTATAGCGCCTCTATGTTTGCGCTGATCCTGGATGATAGCCTGTAGTCTCTATGTCTCTATAGCGCCTGTATGTTCGCGCTGACCCTGGATGATAGCCTGTAGTCTCTATGTATCTATAGCGCCTTTATGTTCGCGCTGATCCTGGATGATAGCTTGTAGTCTCTATAGCGCCTCTATGTTCACGCTGTCCCTGGATGATAGCCTGTAGTCTCTATGTCTCTCTATAGCGCCTCTATGTTCGCGCTGATCCTGGATGATAGCTTGTAGTCTCTATAGCGCCTCTATGTTCGCGCTGACCCTGGATGATAGCCTGTAGTCTCTATGTCTCTATAGCGCCTGTATGTTCGCGCTGACCCTGGATGATAGCCTGTAGTCTCTATGTCTCTCTATAGCGCCTCTATGTTCGCGCTGATCCTGGATGATAGTCTGTAGTCTCTATGTATCTATAGCGCCTTTATGTTCGCGCTGATCCTGGATGATAGCTTGTAGTCTCTATAGCGCCTCTATGTTCACGCTGTCCCTGGATGATAGCCTGTAGTCTCTATGTCTCTCTATAGCGCCTCTATGTTCGCGCTGATCCTGGATGATAGCTTGTAGTCTCTATAGCGCCTCTATGTTCGCGCTGATCCTGGATGATAGCTTGTAGTCTCTATAGCGCCTCTATGTTCACGCTGACCCTGGATGATAGCCTGTAGTCTCTATATCTCTATAGCGCCTCTATGTTTGCGCTGATCCTGGATGATAGCCTGTAGTCTCTATGTCTCTATAGCGCCTGTATGTTCGCGCTGACCCTGGATGATAGCCTGTAGTCTCTATGTATCTATAGCGCCTTTATGTTCGCGCTGATCCTGGATGATAGCTTGTAGTCTCTATAGCGCCTCTATGTTCACGCTGTCCCTGGATGATAGCCTGTAGTCTCTATGTCTCTTTATAGCGCCTCTATGTTCGCGCTGATCCTGGATGATAGCTTGTAGTCTCTATAGCGCCTCTATGTTCGCGCTGATCCTGGATGATAGCTTGTAGTCTCTATATCTCTATAGCGCCTCTATGTTTGCGCTGACCCTGGATGATAGCCTGTAGTCTCTATGTCTCTATAGCGCCTGTATGTTCGCGCTGACCCTGGATGATAGCCTGTAGTCTCTATGTCTCTATAGCGCCTCTATGTTCGCGCTGACCCTGGATGATAGCCTGTAGTCTCTCAGGCATAGAATTAACCAAATTAACTGTTACCTCTTCCCAATATTCTCCCAACCCTATTTCAATATTTCCCCCAAAAGTGACCATATATTTTCTAGTGTTCACACCCGGTCATTGTGGTGGAGTTTCAAATAAACAACGGCTACTATATCGGAACTTACACGAGTTTTACTAGGAGTGTATTTGGGATCACTTTCTTTCTGAAAATAATAACTACTTTCTTTTAGAATTCCTGAAACTTTTTTTTTCCGAAGCACGTTAGTTATGTAATCGGTCAGAAATTTTATGTGAAGTTTTCAGCGGAGCTTCATTTTTTCCTACTCTCTGATTCCAAAAATGTGTGTCTAAATAACCAGGTTGTTTTGTCATAAGATAGAAAGAAGATCTGAAAGACCGAAGGTGACAAAGATGTAAATAGAAAGAGTGGAACGTATCAGATATCTTCAGTCCCATGACACCACTTTCGGACCCACTTCTCATTCAGAAGATATCTTGGTCTTACCATTATCTTCAGTTATATACCAAGTATAGGGGAAGTTATGTAATCGGTCGAAAATTCGATGCGAAGTTTGCAACGGAATTTCATGTTTTCCTAACTCCAAAAAATGTCTGTATGTGTGTTTGTGTGTATGCGTCACACTAACTCCCGACAGAAAGAATTTATCGACACGAAATTTTATATGTGAATTCAGAATCCTCTAATGATGATTCTTATTGATTTCCTGGCAAATCGACTGAAGAGAAAATGGGGATTAGGGGAGGGCTTAACTCAAAAACTATAACTGCCGATGTAATGAACGTATCGACATGAAATTTCATATTTGAAGTCAAAATTCAATAAGGACATAACCTGTCAATGTTCAGCAATATAGACCGAAGAGAAGATGGGATCAGGGGAACTCTAATAACTGCTGAGTAATGAATTTATCGACACAAATTTTAGTATGAGGATTTAGGAGCCCCCAAGTCAACAATTGAATATTAGCACAAACGGTTAGTAGAATAGAAAATGACCCCGTTGGTTATCCACTGCCTGCTAGATATCAGTGGTGCCTGTAGTTCCACTATTGATTATATATTTTTCTATATCGATACTATACATATCTAACCGAGTACGAGAACAGGTAACCTCCCCCCGCTGGTTCTTGAGTCATACAATCTATTCTACATTTTTCTACATCGATAGAATAATCCAGAGGCCCCCTCACCACATCTTGAGTCTAGATCCAGTCTTTTCTTTATATAAGTCATATTATAACACCAAAATACCATTCCGACGGCCAAAGTGGAGTATCAACGATGACGGAACAATCCAAGACTGGTTATGGAGGAGGAGCGAAAATTTAATTGATTAATTCGTTCTGGGGAAGTACATACCCGGTGATTCACCGACGACTTATTTAAAAATATTTATTTTCTTTATCCCTCAGGATAACATAATATTTAACTAAAGACATCAAGAAAGGACCTTTTGGAACGAAACTTTTTCTTAGTTATTATTGAATAAACTTTCTGAAAGACGGATTTTACTTTTAAAAATGTTTTAAATTAAAATTAAATATGTAAATTAAAACTTTCTGCGTTCTGCTGAGTGTGCTGGCGGGACGGGTCGTAGATGGCTTGAAAAACGGGACGTCCCGGGACATGCGGCAACGCTAGTTGCAGCTCATTAATCCCCATCAACGTGAAAACTTTCTCGGTTTTAGGCTCCCTATTGGCACCAAAATCATGCTTGAGTCCTCACTAAAATAAATATTATTCACAAAGCAACATTCAAATTGATGAATTTTTATATATTATATTTATGAATAAAATATAAATAACACAAATCTTTATATATTTCCATTACTGCTGATCCGATTGGCTTCAAAATCAATTGGAGTCCTCTTTGAGTCGAATATTTAATAAAAATTAAAATATATATGCATTTCTGCAGAATTTAAATGTTATAAACAGATACAACACAAAACCATCGCTTAGTAGTTATTGTGACTCATGACCGGGCTTTAACTTCGAGGTCATATCACCTACTACCAGAGCGCTCTTTCGTCTTTTTGTTGAACATGAGCCCAACTCTACTATGGGAGTCCTAAATTTAGGTTAATTAGGTTTATTCACTAAGAGCAGTACGAGTAGAATACTTCGCATTCAAAAGATGGCTTGCTTAAGGATTTTTTAAGCCCCCAGAAAAAAATAATGGCCTGTGCCGGGTTTCGAACCCGAGATCTTGAAATCAGTAGGCAAGCAGACTACCTCTGAGCTATCTTGGCTTCTTCCTTGTTGTTCGTTCTAATAGGATATACCATAGTCAAGCCGGGGTTTGAAGAGTATTGTTCAATAAGAAAAAAATATGTATAATGCAACACAAGATAGTGGGATAGCCGTGAACCTATCCAACCAGGCTAAACAATGATTATCCTACAAAACAGACATAACAAAACAGATTAAAGAATTAAATATTCATAGAAAGGACAGAGATTAGTCCGATTTTATTAAATTTTAATAATTCCAACACAAACATTAGTCTGCAATAACCTAAACTCAATTAGGAATATACAGGTTGAATGCACATCAGAATGGAGCTTTTATGTTCAAAACAAAAAGTTTAGAGCATTTCATTAAATTGGCTTTTTTGCTTGATTTTGCCAAAAATCAGTAGTAATCCTTACGAGTTCTGGGTCTATATACCAAATTCTGTGTTGATTACTTTGTGAGTTAGAGCTTTTTGAATTAGTAACCTCCCCCACCCCCCTTGGCTGATTTGGAGTCGAAAATTTATAATTTTTCTTGTTAGATATTTTATATAAAATTTTTCTGAAAGCGTCATCACAGTGATGATAGAGACGTAAGTGTATAATATACACTTTATTATAACCAATATATTGTGACAGTTCGAGTAACCGCCCCATGTATTATTTGAATAGTAAGGGAGGGGTTGTGATAAGAAAACACGGATAATGATGGGAAAAGAATCGATGTATTTATAATCAATCACATATCGACTGAAGGTAGAGAAATGATGCATTTTCATTTATAAATTTCTTATATGATTAAAATAATAGCCTTAATATAATTGCAATTATCGAAATAATAAGTAAATCTTAACAAATATAAAAATAAAGGCATAAAATAAAGCAAGAAGAGTTAGGAGGCAGTGATAAGTAGAAAAGAGAGGGGCGTCAGCCGAAGAGAAAATGGAGACCAGTCTCTTTGGAAATTTCAACCCGTCAGGTAGAGGATTTGGACTCCAGGTGTTGACCACCTGCTTTTTGCTATACAGCAAAATTAATTTTTTATCTATAATGTTACAGTAGTGCAGTATCTTAGAAGAGGAGAGGTGATACAATATCTCATTGTATGGAGGCAGCATTTACATGATGGCTGAGATGCTCGATGGAGACGATATAACTGGATTCAACACCGCATGGACACAGATACACCTTTTCTGAACTACCCCTGAGAGAAGATTTCTTTGAAGATCACGTTTGGTTGAGTACCATCCAACTTTCTCTACTAACACTAAATAAATATCTACATGCCTAAAATCAATTCTAAATTATTAATTTGTCTAACCCGTATGATAAAAGAAAGTGTATTCGCGATAGAGGACGATAAGTGAAAGTTTTTAAATATAAACCATGAAACTCGCAACTCATGTTTTTTTTTTATGTTTTTATGTGAAATTTTTAAAATGTTAATCTTTATGAAAAATTATAATAATTCGCTCCTATCTGTTTTGTTGTTTATCATCCGGCTCCTTAAAAGAACCTCACTAGTAGAAAAAACTATATTGACCCTGAGATAAGAGAAATTAGTGCAATTAGCCTAAATTATTTTAAAATTACTCAAGTGATTTTAAATGGCGCCCATCCCAAGCTAAATTACCAACGTTACAATATATATATAGATTATTTTTGAGGGCGCCGGTAGCTCAGTGGTATGCGTGCTTGACTTCTGAGCTCAAGGTCGTGGATTCGTAGCCCGACCGAGGCCCTTAGTTTATTTTATCTGGGAGGTGAAATAAACTTAAGCGGATGGGACGTTAAGCGATGGTCCCGAGCCTGTACGATGTCAGGTACTCGTTAAAGACCCCTACCCTAGATGAATAAAAATTTAGGGTAGGCAAAATTTAGGACTCCCACAGTAGAGTCGGGCTCATGTCCACCAGAGTGACGAAAGAGCGCTCTGGTAGTAGGCGATATGACCTCGTAGTTAAAGCCCGGGCATGAGTCATAAAACCTAACCTAACCTAACCTAGATTATTTTTCATATATTGTTATAGTTATATTGTTTTATTTCTTTTTTATATCTCGTACATTGGGACCTGATGATGGGACGTAAGAATGTCCCGAAACATCGTTGGGATGAAGACACTTCCGAAGACTTTTTTGAAAAATAGTTATCTTAATTTTTATTAAAATGAAAAATGTGTCTACTTCTTATAAACGTATCTTGTATTAATTTTTTTTTTAAACTCATATATTTTTAAGTATTTATTTGTTCAGTTTTTGTTTTGTTATTACTACTAATCATAGGTGTGTTAGACTCAAGTAGTTATAAATCTATATCTTAATGTATAATTTCTTTTGACTTATCCTATTATCATGTATTGGTCTAACGGAAATAAATTTATTATTATTATTATGAAAGCACAGGAAAAGTGACAATATTTATTATTTTTTTATTATTAAATTTTTTTTTTTTATTAACACATTGTCAGCTACTGATTTTTGGCCAATGCGATTTGTGTTGTTCATGGCCAATGATTCACTGACAATTGTTTTTTTAAAGGTTCAAGTAGGTTTAAGTCCAAAAAAGCTCGATAAAGTGCAGATTAACATTTTGCACAGAAAGCTGAGGTAAGCTGTCCTCATAAGGATACTTTTTCTTATAAACTAAGAAAAACCGAGAAGATTTAAGGCTATTGTTGAATGTAAACTGTGCGATCCTCCTAAAAACGGGGCTGTCTTCTGGATTAACCTACTTCCAGAGAGGAGAATTTCACGTACACTTATGAAAAACCACCAATCTTTTTATACAAGAAAAAATGTACGGGTATAAAGAGTGGAAATGTGGGAAACGAAAAAAGAAAAACGAGGGGAAAGTGGAGACGGGTAGAGATAAAAAAACTAAACTTCTTTGGAGGAGAGGTTTTTTGGCAAGTGGCGGGGGACATTTTGTTGGTGAATCAACAAAAAGTACTGGAAAATCAACAAAAAGCACTAATGTCCTACCTTAGAGAGGAACTCTTTCAACACTTCACAAGTACGAGGATATGAAAAAAGGTGGGGAAGAAAGTCACTAGCAATGTACTTCCTCAGATCAAAATGTTTGTATTCAAGTAAGTTTTGGCTCTTCCTTTAAACCTTAATGCTTGTGTCTATGGGTGTGATGTTCAAGTCGCGGTGTAAAGTCTTGTTGCTAACGTATGGTGGGCATTGCGTGATCAGTCGAAGAGTCTTGGATTGAAATATCTGTATTCTTTTGATGTTCGAAGACTTGGCTGTACCATATATTTGTAAGCCATAGGTCCAGAGAGGTCGGAGAAGATAGGTATAACAATTTAGTTTTTGTCGAGTAGATAATTTAGAACGCCTATTCAAAATACTGTACAATAGTCTAAGTCGCCGGTCTAGTGTGAGTCGTGTCGTCCTAATGTGAGGGTTCCAAGTCAGCCTTCTATCGAGGGTTAATCCTAAATATTTTACGGAAGAGGTATGAGGTAATGGCTGGTTTTCAATGAATACTGGGAGGCAGTCACCACGACGGAGAGCGAATGTTACGTGTTGACATTTTGTGGTGTTAAATTTAATTTTCCAATATTTACTCCAAACTTCAATTTTGTTGAGGTGTTGCTGTAGTATGAGTGAAGTGGTGTGCGGATCTGTGTGAGAGGCTAGAATGGCGGTGTCATCTGCGTATGTGGCTGTTAATGAGAGGGTCGGTAGGTAAGTCGAAGGTGTACATGGAGTATAATAGGGGGGCTAATATTGAGCCCTGAGGCACGTCGGCCAGTATGGGGTGGCAGGAGGAAATAGCTGAGCCCTGACGGACGGCGAAATACCAATCCGTTAAGTATGACTGAAGAATAAGATAGTATGTATGGGGTAGGAGGGGTTTGAGCTTATATAAAAGTCCCGCGTGCCAGACCCGATCAAAGGCCTGAGATATATCCAGGAATGCCCCGGCTGCATAGAGTTTTCGCTCTAATGCAGAAGCTGTGTAGTCGACAACTCTGTGCAGTTGGTGGCTGGTGGAGTGAAAAGAACGAAACCCAAACTGGTGATCGGGAAGATGAAGTGAGAGGATAGAAATGAGGCGTTTATAGAGAAGTTTTTCAAAGATCTTGGAAAGAAAAGAGCCACATAAGGATGGGACCTATTAATGTTCCACGAATGTCACCTATTAATGTTCCATGAAATCATGAATATATCGAAAAAAAATTTAGCACGAGGATTCAAAAGCCACTTTGTAAGTCGTATAAATGGAAAGTTTAACTGATTAATTCGTTCTGGGGAACTGTGGGCTGGATCAAAAATAGCGTTTCTCTCCGTTAAGTGCTCTTGTCTTGTCCCAGGATAGACGGAATGATGTCCATAACGCGATGGGACTGGTGCATGGTTGAGTGGTGTTTTTGGAAATCAAACTGATGATCAGGGATGATATTTTGATCATCCAGTATGGAAAGGTTAGAAGTAGTTTCTCAAAAACTTTTCCTAGGAGACGACGAAGGCTGGGTCTGTAGGAACTTGGAGAGATGGGAAGGCGTGTTTGGTTTGGGGATCATTTTTATGACAGAGTGCTTCCAGGGGTTTGGGAAGTGAGTGGTACGGAGGATGAAGTTGTAAATGTAGGTAGGGAAAATAATGGATTATTGAGAATACGAGAGGTCATAACCAGGAGCTTTCTTCTTGTGAAGGTGTTGAATTATGTATTCGACATCCGAAGGATGGAAGCACTTAGGAGGGGGAGAATGTGGTAGTGGATTGTCTAGCTCGCTATTTACTGAGGAAGAATGATGAGGATCAACAATATCGCGATGAGGAATAAATATTTCAATAAGGTGAAAAGCAAACATATTGGATTTCTCGTCAGACTTGGCCCAAGAGCCGTCATCATCACGAAGAGGGAGGCTTCTCCCGTTTTAAACTCATATATATGTTTTTTTTTTATGTATATGAAGAGATATCTCCCTTCAATGGAAAATATATATGTTAAAAATTGAATAGAGTAACATTATGATGACTTTTTACATTGAAAAAAAAAAAAATTTACATTCACAAACCAAATGTAACAAGGCCTTGCATATGAAAGACATATAAATAAAATATTGGAGTGCAGGCAGATCGTGATATTGAAGAGTTCGTAAGTGAACAATGATACATTCGTGAATATTCATTTATGGATGAATAATGTATTATTTACCGTTTCTAAAAGTTTTATAGGTCGTCAACAAAAAATATTAATCACCGCCAAAGTACTTTCTTCACACGAATTAATCAATTAAGTTTTTGTTGTCCCTCTGAAACCAATCTATTGGGTGGGTTAGAAATCGATATATGACTTACAAAGGGGCTATTGAATCCTGATACTGACTTATATATAGGCACATGAATACTCACACTGAATTGTGTGTCTATACATTCATTATATCGGCAGATATTAGGGGTTTTTGAGTTGAGTCCCACTTTCCATTCGGGCGATTTCACTGAAAATTGATAGCTGACGACTATGGGGTTTTTGAACTTCAACCGCAATGTAATAACTGAAACTTTCATGAATTTTTGTGTTCTGATACATGGGAAGTTATCTATTCAGTCACAAATCACTTTTCAACGGTATTTCATACTTTGACACCATGAGTGTGTCAATGAACACGATAGTTCCCGATAGAATTAATATTTCGACACGAAATTTTATCTTTGTTTTGTGATGTATAAGAAAAATACACACATTAAAATGATTAAATTATTAATATTAAAAAATGTATTTCTCTATAAAAAGCAATTTTCTTTTAAAACAAATGAGTAAAAACACAAAACACGGCCATCAGCTGTTTTTTTAGTGTGTGTAGAGACGTGTCGAGGCCTGGGGTTGAATGTGAGACTGTCTGAGTGAACATGGACACTGGTGTTTAAGCTTAAGTTGTAATGAACTAAAAAGAAGTGAATTGACGGTGAAATTGATCCTAAAAGAAGGGACTGTTGTTTGTTTATATGTACAGGATATATCCAACCCAGAAATATATAACTTGAATTTTAAAGAATGGCCAAAAATATAAAACAGAAAAAAGATTGAAATAGTGTTAAGAATTTAGTTTTTAGGATTTTTCTTTTGATTTTTGTTTGTTTCAATGTTTAGATCACAATATATGTTCACGTAAATTCTATTCTATTCATTTTCCCTGTTGACCCAGTAAGATAATTGGAAAACCTTTGGATTAGATTTAATATTTTTGCAAAATTTAGAAGACAAGATGGCATCTCTTTAGAAATCCAAATGAAAAGTTTGTTAATTGAAAAGGTTTTAAATATACGTGCACTTTCTTAAAAATTGCACGTCTTGAACTTTTGATATTTTGTAGGGCCCTTTTCAGAAATTACTGTAGAAATCAAAATTAAATAGAAGACCAGAGTTATAAAATTTCTACAGGAAATGTGGTTATTTAATTTTATTATTTATTATTGTTTATTTAATTATTATTAATTTTACTTATATTTATTTATCATTTATTTAAGATTAACACTTAAACCTCTTCTTATTTACCACAGTATCTAGAACCACATAAGGTTTAATACAGAAACTCCAATAACTGACGATGGAAGGAATATATCGACAAACAAGACAAACAAATTAGTATCAGTATTCATTTACCGATATATAAGTCAAATGTTGAAGTGTAGCCCAAAAGGTCGATTGGCTTTGAAGGGAAAGCGATAACGTAATTGATTAATATATGCTGGGAAATAAGGGGTCGGAAAACAAGAAATTACGTTTAAAACTCAACTTCGAATGTCGCTTAGAATGTAAACGAATTGTTATTGATTTTGGCTTAATCGACTCTCTACGTTATAAAGACAACATAATATAGCTACATTCAATTAAAGAATCGAAAGAAAAGACTGAAAAATAAAAGAAAAGTTAGTAGAAATCTAACAAAAAGAACGGAGGTTAGTGAACTGAGAACCTGAGAGGTGCTATTCAACCTTAAATAAAGAAAAATAAACCAATGAGAACAATAAAAACAGGGATAAAAGGGCTTTTATAATGAAAAATAAAGCTCCAAAAAAATTTAGGCTAAGTATTTTTATGGGGAGGTCGTAAATAGAATGGGCTGGCTGAGAGAGAGAATGGGAGGCCGTCTTGAAGATGTATGGGCCTCAGAGTGAGGTGGTTCTAAGGGGAGAGCGGCAACAGGTCTGGTGAATAATGTAGGGCTCGTGTAGCCTATACTAGGGTTCTTTATTTTTTTGGGATTCTTTATTTTTAAGTTTGTGTTAGTTGAAAAATGAAAAAGAACAGCGAGCTATGTCTGTCTGTCCGTCTCTAGAGTCCACACCACTTGATCTAGGAAAAAGTACAGCGAGCTATGTCTGTCTGTCCGTCTCTAGAGTCCACACCACTTGAGCTAGGAAAAAGTACAGCGAGCTATGTCTGTCTGTCCGTCTCTAGAGTCCACACCACTTGAGTCGTTGGTCGAATCACCGGCAATGTACTTCCCCAATACCAATCCTTTGGGCTAAAAATCAATAGTTGACTTTCATAAGGGCTTCTCTTTTCTGATTCCTCCCTTCCATTTTGCGAATTTCGCGGAAAATAGGTGTCGTCCTTATGGTATTTTGATTTTATACATAAAATTTTGTGTCAATATATTCATTACAACAACAGTTATTACAGTTTTCGTGTTAAGCCCTCCCTCACTCCCTCATCCTCTCCTTCCCATTGCCCCATTTGACTGAAAATAAATAGATTTCGTCCTCTTGGGGTTCTAGATACACATTAAATTTCGTGTCGATATATTCATTTTATTGGGAGATACTGTGTTCCCTGACACAAAAAAGGACAAACAGAACATTTTTTTTTATATGTTTTCAAATCAGGGGGTCTGAAAACAAGAAATTCCGATGGTAACTCAACTTCGAATTCCTGACCTGTTACATGACTTCCCCCTTTCTTATAGTTGGGGAAGAACAAGATATATCGACATCAGAGCAAGATGGTTCTAGGGGGAGAGCGGCAACAGGCCTGGTTGCCGGGAATCTCAGCTCCAGGAACACGAAAATCTCGGGATTTTGGAATTCTTTATTGTTCAGTATTTCGAAGGTTGAAATCCGAAAATGAGCTGAGTCTGCTTGTCTGTATGACCGTCTATAGAGTCTACACCATTTTAGCTCGAAATTACCGTTTTTTTTTTGTTGCAAAAAGACAGGAAATTTACAACTAAAGTCCGTATAATCGGGGTTTCACTATTGATATAGTCCCAGGTTCTCTGTACCTTGCTACATTGATCAAAAGCCTAGGTTCAGGTCTGTGAACTGTTGTCTCAGCTAAATAGAGACCAGAGGGAAAAAGTTTTAATTGAGTACGAAGAGTGAACGAGTTGACTGGACAAACAGTTCAGTTTAGTTGGAGCCAGACAGGGAACAGTCAAGTAGGTCTATAAAAGGATAGGGTGTCCTTTGGGAATGAGTCCGGTCAGCTGTACAACAAGGCCAAATAAATATGTTATATCATCGATCAGAAATTCCATATTGAAATTTCAAAGCAATTTCATGTTTTCCTACCCCGTGATTGAAATTTAAAAAAAATCCAGTATGCCCAATAAAATCCAGTACTTCATAAAAATTAGGGGGAGGGCTCAACGAAAGTACCATTACTAAATGTAAATTTGGTTCAAAGGGCGAGAGCAGAAACTTAGTGGATTATTTCGCGCTGAGGACGTACAATGATTCATAGACGAAAATTTAAATAGAAATATAATCTATTATAATGTATATTTTTACCTCCCAGATAAAACAGACTAAGAAAGGGCCTCGGCCGGGTTTCAAACCCTCGATCATGAGCTCATAAGGTCCTTAGTTTATTTCATCTGAGAGGTAAAAAAAAAATAAGCACGCCGTTCTTCGGATGGGACGTTAAATGAGCCTATGCAATGCAGGTACTCGTTAAAGCGTTAAAGACCCCTAAACCTAGGTGAATAAACCTAGGTAGACACAATTCAGGGTAGAGTCGGGTTCGTCTCTGCCGGAGCGTCAAAAGAGCGCTCTGGTAGTAGGCGATATAATCTCGTAATGAAGAATAACTAACTACTCAATTATTACTTAATAAAATAAATCCAAGCCATCAAACATAAAGCAGTTCCAATCCAATGTCTTTAGAACCATTGTAGATGCTCCCTTTTTTGTTTCTCACACTCCACAACGACCTCAAAGCCCCTTTTGCCCAAGACCTCCTTTCCCCTGGATATCCCGTTTTTCCAAGTTCCACACGAACCTCATCTTCTACAATAATCCTCTTGCCGCATTCTTATCATCACATTCCTTTCCGCACAATCCTCCAAGACGTTGGCCTCGCCATAATTTTTAGTTTGTTTTTATTTTATGATCATTTTTGTTGTTTTATCAATTTTTTTTTTTTAGACACCATTTTTTAAAGGAGTTTTGGAGATGATCGGATTCTCCCCTCACACCTCAGTCATTTCGACGCCTCGCCTCCTGGTCTTCCTCCACTGCTGAACAAAGGATGGTTCGGCGGAGTGGTGGGAGGGACAATGCTGATCTCCCGCCCCCCTCCCCTCTCCCTGGTGGATGCCGGTGCGCGGGTCTCCTGCTGGTACTGTCCTCATGGAGATTCTTGTATATTTTTATTTATTTATTTCTTTTATTCTCTTTTATTTTGTGGTTTCTTTTTATTCATTTACCAACATTTGTTTTGTATATATTTTATTTATTTCTTTTTGTATTTGTTTTCTGTTATATTGTATATATTCATTTCTTCCTTGCTTCTTATTATTTGTTCTAAATATTTCGTATTACTTATTAATTTATCATGTATTTATATTATATATATATATATATATATATATATATATATATATATATTATAGTCAACTAGCAGTAATACCCGGCGTTGCCTGGGGAACTTTGACTTTTCTCCCAATATCTCCTATAAGGCTAATCAGTTCCTCGACAGTACATTCATGATGTTATAATTTTCAATTATTCATACGGAATAAGGCTTATAGTCCTTCAACTGTAGTAACGCTAGCTTTGGAGCTAAAACTAATTTATTCAAAAAGATTTCTCATTAATCGTTGCAATGGTTTTCGAGTTACAAAGATTGCGTGAGTGAATGCTGGGATGGACCAGGGGTTGATTAAAAAATAGACCTTAACCTTCCCGTAGATAAAACTTATCTATTCAAAAAGATTCCTCATTAATCATTGCAGTGGTTTTTGAGTTACAAAGATTGCGTGGGTGGATGCTGGGATGGACCAGATATTGAGATACTAATACGCCTATAACCTTCCACAGACGATGACGAACAAATTTAAAAAAAAAATTAATCAAATCCATCAAGCCGTTCGTGAGTTATAGCGGTACAACGCACAGACATTTTCAGCTTTATATATATGATACTTCTGTTTATTGTTCTTGTACATATTGTAGAATAAATAAATAGAAATAAAAAAATAAATATAACAAAGACAAAAAGTTAACCGTTCACTCATCAAACATCTAACCCTTTTATTCATAACATACCACCTCTAAGGCAACAAAATAATTTAAATTTCAAAATCTCGAAATCATGTTACTTGCATGGGGCTCAACTCAAAAACTTTATTAATTGCCGATTCAATGAATATATAGACACAACATTTAGTATGAGGATTCAAAAGACACAATGTAAGTTTTGAAGGGAGAGCGAAAACTTAATTGATTAATTATTTCATGGGAAGTACATTGCCAGTGATTCGCCGACGACTCTTTCCTCAACCAATCAGCTTGCTTAGATTTTAATTAAATATCATTTATTATTTTTCTCAGCACTATTTATTTATTTAATTTTAATCTCCATCTTATAATTTATTAATAATAATAATAATATTATATTTTATAACAATATATGTATTCCAGTTAATATTTAGTGACGTTCAAAAAGGAGGGTGGCATCTGTCATGAATTGTTCTCTGGGATTTGGCATTCGAAACTTTCCCCTACAATCCCTAAATCCTGACGAGTCACAGGCCAGCCTACGTGAGTTGTCTGCATATGCGGAGCAGGACACACTTCACCTTCACCTCAGAGAGAAGCCACATGAATAAATATTAGAAAATATTCTTCTTTGTACCACCCCAGCTTTAAGAGGTAGAGGGGAAGTTATGTAATCGGTAAAAAATACTGAAGTACTCGTATATAGAGTTTTAAACGGAATTTCATGTTTCTCAAAGTTTAGATTCTGGTGTGCTTTGAATTGATATTTTAAATCATAGGCCGGGAAAGTAAGGCCAAAAAATGGCTGTAACGTGAAATAATTCCTGGAAAACTGGAAACGGTTTGAACCCCTTCATTTACATGTGAAAAGTGTTTTTTGAAGTTTGTGCCAATTTTCTGCTTGTGCTCTAGGTGAGGTGTCTCAAAAACCTCAACATTTTTGAACTTTTTTTTAGTTTTTTGTGAATAACTCACAAACGACGCATTTCTCAGAAAATGTTATTCTGTTATAAATTGAAGTACATAAAAGTTTGCGTCAAATGAGCTTAAAGTTCTTGAAAATACGTGAAGAAATATAGATAATAAGTGAGTTCAAATAATCACAATTTTTTCCATTTTTAGCAAAAATATCATATTTTTTGTTTTCAATCTCATTTTTGTTATGCAAAATGCATTTTATGAAAAACATAATTTATTTTGATGTTATACAGCACCAAATGTTGTAACAGAAGAAACGTTTGAGCGTATTAAGCTCACATTTAAGCGCTGATGATTAGGTCAATTGGGGATTTTGAAATATGTATATACACAGCAAAGAGTATGGTAAATAGTGAATTGCAAAAAGTGAAAGTAGCATATAGTTGAAAACGATTTGAACGTCCTTATGAGGTTCTGGAAACATATATAAAATTTCTTGTCGATACATCGGGAGTTATCGTGTTCACAATTACAGAGACAAACACAACACAGACAGGAGTTTTCAACGGAACTTCATATTTTCCGATCTCTTGATTACAAAAACGACAAACATTTGGGCCTGTGTGTGTGTCTGTGAACATGATAAGTCCCGATAATATCGATATTATATTATAATCAATATATCGAAACGAAATTTTATATGTGTATCCAGAATCGTATAACGAGGGATCTGGGGGTAGGTTTAAGAGAAAAACGCAAACTGCCGATGTAATATATCGACACAAAACTTAGTATGACGATTCAGAAGTCCCTATGTTAGTCAATTATTCATTTTTAGGGTTTTAAAGCAGCCTACTAAAATAACCCACTTTTACTAAGGTAAACTAAACTAAAAACTAAACTAAAAAACTAGTCGC
The DNA here is from genome assembly GCA_963662175.1 of Aradus depressus. NCBI lineage: Eukaryota > Metazoa > Arthropoda > Insecta > Hemiptera > Aradidae > Aradus > Aradus depressus. Next base: position 6,094,377 of record OY759224.1, read on the forward strand.
ACACTGGGGAAAGAGGCCTTAAACCTGGCCAAAATACAAACAGATCCAGATTTTAAGGAAGGAGTGAAGGTGGGTTTACTTGCATACACTTGTACAAACATAAACAAGACCATTGCAGCCTTTTAATACCCTCTACATTGCCTCAGTCTAGATTTATAATGTGTTAAAACCCAATATTTTAAATTATTTTATTGTCTTAAATATCGAGATCTCTTTTCAAGGTAAGTGTACTGAATTATAATTACTATCATTAGCGTCACTTCTTAATAAAAAACTACTGAAAAAAATAAGTTTTTGTTGTTGCTGGGTACTCGCCCTTTCACCATCTTAAAGTATATTCATCAGATAACGATGAATGCAAAAACTAGGCGAATTGGGAACTTTATTTTTAAGTTTTAAATTCGTCCGAAGAAGACGCAGAATTAAACGTAATTCTAGCAAATTTTCGAAGAAAATGAAGCTTTTGCAATTTCTAATTTCAGTTACCTAATATGAATTGTATATTTCTCATAAGCTGTATGAGCTACAACACGTGTTCACCTCCTCTTGACGAGCTGATGTATTTGTCAAAATACAGTACTCAATGAAGGGTCGGGGAATTTTTTAAGTATTTTTTTTCGTGTTCAGCACACTAAAAAACATAAAGTATATAAGTTTCATAATTTTGGCCAGAAATTTGTTCATTTTGCCCCAGTGTGCGTCGTACCTTAAAATTTAATTTTTTTACATTTCCATTGTCTTCAAAAATGAAAATTGTATTGCAGACATTTCTTAACTCAGTCCGTCTGTATACCTGCGGATAAAGAAAATACTCCTGTTAAAGTAAATAGATCGACACGAAACTTTACAAATGGATATAGAAGGCCAGAAGGACACCTACTGATTTACTGCTGAATTCGGCTAAGTTGGAGCTTAGAGGGGAGAGAGTTACCTCTCTGGTTAAAGCCCCTAATAACTTCCAAGCAATGGAAGGTATCGACACCAAATTTTACATGAGACATGAGAAGTTTTTGTACATTGATGACCTATTGAATACTGAATCATGCAATTACGAAACCCATTTTATCATACGCTTGCAAGGTATAGTAAGTTTTTTTTTGTATGTATGATGGATATTAGCCATGTCACTGTGTTATTTACGACATCCATGGCCCCGGAAGGGAGTTCTATCTACGAAATATAACTCACTCCCGGACGGGATTCGAACCCGCAAACCATGGTTAGATCAAAGCCCTACGCTTTAGCCCGCATGACCACCATGGCCCCCAATGTTTAAATTGTATCGAGTGGCAACGAACTTTAAAATATGTTAACAATCAATTAAAAAATACCGCTGACAACTCATTATTTTCATAAGGCAGGAGGAGAGTGAGAGAGTGGATCTGTAAGTGTGTTTAGTATAAGAAAGTCCTTTAATGGTCACAGAAATCGTTCCAATGGCTTTGCTCGATGATGATTAATAACTCATTTTACTTCTAGACTTTTTAACGGAATTTCATGTTTTCCGACCTCTAAATTCAAAATATGAAAAAACACGATAACTGCCGTTAGAATGAACCCATCGACACAACATTTTAAAATATGAATCCAGAATCCTATAAGGACGATGTCTATAGTTTATCAGCCAAATCGGTCAGAGAGAAGGAGGAATCAGAGCTAGGCTCAACTCAAAATCTCCAAAAATTGCCGATGTAATGCATTTTTCGACACAAACTTTAGTATGAGGTTTTAGGAGTCCCTATTTAAGTCAAACGTTGAATATTAGCGCGAAAGGTCGACTGGTTTTGGTGGGGAAGCGAAACGTTAAATGATTAATTCGTTCTGGGGAAGTAAATTGCCAGTGATTCACTGACGACGTTTTTTCATACAACTAAGGGTGGGGAAAAACAGATTTTCCCGACACCCCTTTTCTCGACCCCCTTTTCCCGACCCACTCCCTCTCCCCCACTTGCCTCCTCTCTACCCTTCTCATCTTGTAGAAGGACACCGCACATTGCCCATCCCGGACAGCTAATGCCACCCAGCTGGTAATGGACACTACACTCCTACAGGATGTTTCCCGACCCCCTCCCTCTCCCCCACTTGCCTCCTCTCTACCCTTCTCATCTTGTAGAAGGACACCGCACATTGCCCATCCCGGACAGCTAATGCCACCCAGCTGGTAATGAACACTACACTCCTACAGGATGTTTCCCGACCCCCTCCCTCTCCCCCACTTGCCTCCTCTCTACCCTTCTCATCTTGTAGAAGGACACCGCCCATTGCCCATCCCGGACAGCTAATGCCACCCAGCTGGTAATGGACACTACACTCCTACAGGATGTTTCCCGACCCCCTCCCTCTCCCCCACTTGCCTCCTCTCTACCCTTCTCATCTTGCAGAAGGACACCGCACATTGCCCATCCCGGACAGCTAATGCCACCCAGCTGGTAATGAACACTACACTCCTACAGGATGTTTCCCGACCCCCTCCCTCTCCCCCACTTGCCTCCTCTCTACCCTTCTCATCTTGTAGAAGGACACCGCACATTGCCCATCCTGGGCAGCTAATGCCACCCAGCTGGTCATGGACACTACACTCCTACAGGATGTTTCCCGACCCCCTCCCTCTCCCGCACTTGCCTCCTCTCTACCCTTCTCATCTTTTTTTTTTTTTTTTCCTTCTCATCTTGTAGAAGGACACCGCACAATGCCCATCCTGGACAGCTAATGCCACCCAGCTGGTAATGAACACTACACTCCTACAGGATGTTTCCCGACCCACTCCCTCTCCCCCACTTGCCTCCTCTCTACCCTTCTCATCTTGTAGAAGGACACCGCACAATGCCCATCCTGGACAGCTAATGCCACCCAGCTGGTAATGGACACTACACTCCTACAGGATGTTTTCCGTGGACACAACTTCCCCTGTCCATGTATTGATGGAAGTCCTCCCTAATCCCATTACTGGGAGCCCTGCCAGCTCCAGACCAGGACCTCTGCTCTTCCCTCTTCCCTCTTCCAATCCCATACAAAAAGAAAAGTTCTCTCTTTAAAGCAGCCCTCTCTCTCGCTTTTGCCTTCCCTGTCTTTGTTTTATCTCTGAGGTTTAACTCTTTTTACTTGCTTTAGACTTTTGTTCTTATTTATTTATATATATTTTACTTCCACAGTTGTACGAATTATTGCAATCGAACAAAATTTCGATGGATAACCGGCAATATACTTCCCCAGATCGAATTAATCTATTAACTTTTCGCTCTCACTCCAAAACCAGGGGACCGTTTGCGCTAATATTCAATAGGGCTCCTAAATCTTCATACTAAATTTTGCGTCAACAAATGCAGTTGTTAGGTTTTTTGATTTGATTTCTCGCCCCTGTATTCCTATCCGGTCGTTAAAGAGCTCTGAATTTAAATACAAAATTTCGTGTAGATACATTCATTCTATTATGAATAAAATCCAGCTGGAAGTCGGAAAACACGAAATTCTGTTGAAAACTGTACATTGAATTTTTGATCGATTAAATAACTTCCCCTATACTTCGTATATTTGGGGAAGTAAAATTCAGTCCGTCTGTGAATACGATAACTCTCGATAGAATGAACGTATCAACACGAAATTTTGTGTATTCAAAACCCTCTAAGGACGACATCTATTAATTTTCAGCGGGATCAGCCAAAGACGAAGGAGGGATCAGAGAGGGGCTTAACTCTAAACTCCAAATAACTGCCGATGTAATGAATTAATTGATATGAAATTTTATATTTAAATTTAAAACCACATCTATTAATTTTCCGGGAAATCGGTCGGAGGGAAAGGAGGACCGGAAAAGAGAGGCTCTAATAGTTTTAGCACAAACGACTTGCGAGGGAGAGCGAAAACTTAATTGATTAATCTGTGGTGGGGAAGTACATAGGCAGTGATTTGCTCTACTGTCGTACAAGTTGGCCAGTTTGATTTACCATTTTTCTCTCATAATTATTAGCCTCTATCCTATTCAGATATTATCAGATATCTCTAGAATAGGCTTGAAAATGAAACAGTGTTTCATTAGACTCCATACTATTCGGGATGTGCCACTGATGATGACACAGTTGCGTTAAAAACCTTTTCTGCTTGGATATAAAAGAGTGGGCGTCTTTTATTTTTTTGAGATAATCTTATTGGTCAGGTTGGTCTCAGGTCAGTGAGCCATATGAAAATTAACATTTTTCTACAAATATATCTAAATTTGTGTAATAATACTTATTTTAAATAAAGTATAAAACATTTTTTTTGTTTTTGTTTTTTATATAGCGCACCTTTATGGAAATTTCTTCCTTGGAGTGTCACAGGGGGGTCTTATTTTGGCACCAATGGGCGGGCTGCTCTAGTGGGGGTATTTACAAACATCCATGGAACCAGGAGAGAAGTTTATCTATTGAAATATCTCCCCCGCCCCGGACGGGACTCGAATCCTCGCCCGTGACGGCTTAAAAAAAATAAAACCATTTCGGCTAAAAATCAATAGTTGACATACATAAATACCTGTGAATCATCATACTAAATGTATGTGAATACCAGTTATTAGAGTTTTTGTATTGAGGCATCCCACTAATCCCCCCTTTCACATTAGCTGATTTGGTTGAGAATCAATAAGTGTCGTCCAATGGCGTATCCGCTCCATGGCAGCCTGGAATTTGCGTTCCAGGTTTTCCAGATCGTCAGCCACTATGACGATCCTTACAACGTCAGCATACGCCACCAAGGTAAGTTCTTCTGGCATTGGCAGGCTCAGCAAGCCATTGTACAACAATTTTTGTTCTCTTATTCTATGCTATTCATTTTCCCTTTGAACCAAGTAAGATAATTAATCCTTTGGATTAGATTGAAAATTTATTGCAAATTTAGGAAAATTTGATGGAATCTCATTATTATCTTTGGAAGAAATCCAAATGAATTAATTACTAATTGAAATTTTTTTTTTAATACGTGCTCTTTCTTCAAAATTGCATGTCTTTCGATATTCGGAAATTACTGTAGAAAGCAAAATTCAGTAGAAGACCAGCAACAATTTCCACAGGAAACGTAATAATTATATTATTTTTATTATTTACTTATTTTTATTTTTATAATTCTTTTAATTTTACATTTTTTAAATTATCTCAGTACTTCCCCAGAATTTATACCTTTGGATTAGATAGAACAATTTTAAGAAAGAAACAATGTGGGATCTCTTTAGTATCTTTAGAAGAAATCCAATTGAAAAATTTGTTAATTGAAATTTTTTTAAATATGTGCACTTTCTTCAAAATTGCACGTCTTGAATTTTCGATATTTTTTAGGGCCCTTTTCGGAAATTACTGTAGAAATTAAAATTTAGTAGAAGACCAACTATAATTTCTATAGGAAATGTGATAATTCAATTATTTTAATTTTAGTTTATTTAACATAACATAATTTTTAGTTCACACACAGAGGCAGACAACATTTATATTATATTTTACTACTGTAATTGATCGGAAAATATGAAATTCCGTTAAAAACTGCGCGTCAAACTTTTGACCGATTACAAACCTTCCCCTATACTTGGTACAACGTGGGAAATAAAATGATGTTGTGATTGCTTCAATCATGTTGCCGAAGCTATACAAACAGAATGGAAAAGGGGAAAGAAAATATTAATGATCAGTAGATTTTCACAATTTCATTCAGGAAAAGGAAAAGGAAAAAAAAAAGTGTAATAAAAGTGGCTTCGCTATTTCAAGAATCAATTTTAATGTTCTCATGAAACTAAGAAGAAAAAAGAACCTTGATGAGATATAGAGGTCCTTATAAACTCATTTAGGAAAGAGAAAACTGCTATCAGAAAATTTGGTACCACCATTGGAAGGCTCCTTCGTTCTTCTCATAGTAGATATACTGGGCGGGATGGTGAGGACACCTAGGCACCTAAGCATACAATGCTCTCAACCTACCCCAGGAAGGTGTACTATAGGAGTTTTAAGGTGACAGTGATGTGACCGGCCCGTGATTCCACCGACGAGGTTGAAAATATTCTTCTATGAATTTATGAAGGGTGTTGTTCACACTCGTCCGGCGCGTGACCGTGACAGTGCAAACAGTGCTCTCGCCGTCACCATAGCGTCATCGTCTGGTTACTTCTCAACAATATTTTCTAACTTCACGGCCGTGTAACTGACAGATTTTTGAGTTTATTTTTCGTTTATTGTTTGAGTGTTATGAATATAAGAATTGTTATTTATTTGAATGAACTAAAAAGGAAGAAATAAGCAAATAATCTTGATACGTGCGATATGCTACGTACTTATAAAGTTGATAATAGTTGTTAATTTAATTTTTTACTTTTTAGCCTTTACTTATTTTGTTCCATAATATATTATTCATCATTATTGTCAACTTCTGTAAATTGTATGTTTATCTTACGGTTAGTGTAATATGTTTTCTATGAGCCTTTTTTCAGAAATATATAAATAAATATGTATAGGATAACATGCTATTGAATAAAATTTAAATAATGTTAAATAAAGCACTTTCTTATTGAACACTTATATTGTCTAATTCCACATACGTATACATAAATGTGTACCGGTTTCGCCTTACGCCATCGTCAGGTTCAACAATAATAGAGATGTTAGCTAGGCAGGCATATTTATATTATCTTACCTCAGATGAACTACCAATTGGCTCAACAGTAAGTTGAACGCATTTTCTGACATTTTGAAGTACTCATAAAACTTTGCTCCATCGTCCATCAACTCCTTGTACAGAGTGAGAAATTCCCCTTCTGTTCTTCTGTTTTTCTTCTGTGTTGCCCGATGGACCCACTTCCGTTTTTTCAATTGTTCTTCCTCTTCTTCATCCAATATCAGAGCAATCATCAAGAGGTCATCGTCCTCTCGGACTTCGCCATACTCGGCCAATCAAGTGCACTGCCACCCCACTGATGAAACACTGACCAATGTGAACCGGAGTCAATATGAGATCACGACTGGTGGAATCACGGGTCGGTCACGGCACTGTCACGTCACTGTTGTGTGTATGTCGACCTTTAGTATTTTCATTTGGTGGACCCTTATCTTCTGTTTTTGCTTTTTTGAGGGTCCTTCGATCTCTGATTTTGAGGTTACAACCCGAGCCGTAGGTAAGTTTTCGCTCTCCCTCTAAACTTTCAATGTTTATACTGATGGACTCTTACCTCTCTTTTGAGAGTTACAGACCCGGATCGAGATCTCTAAAAAAATAATAATAATAATAACAATAATAATAAATAAAAACTGATAAGAGAAGCGATAAAAAAAAATAATGGTAGAACCTACAAATTATGTTTCAGAGGGTGAATTAAATAGAGAAATTAAGTGGAGCTCGACGAGAAATAGGAATTTGTGTCTGAGTCAGTGAGCCGGGCTTCGGACCGGGTATTATAAAATTGAATCAAATTACACAATTTACTGGATGAAAGAGCATAAAGTTTCACAGAAATAATAAATAAAACCTTTGTTTTATAGGAGCATAAATGTCGTTTTGTGGGCCCATTCCTTTATATCTCCACTCCCAGTTTTCATAGCGTCAGTCCATCCAACTCTTCTCCCAACCTTGGCTTAAATTCAATTTGACTATCTTAAATCTTAAACCAGAAAAGAAAAAAAAAGTCGTTGGTAAATCACCAGCTATGTACTTCCCCAGCACGAATTAATAAAGTAAGTAGTTGCTCTCCCTCCAAAGCCAATCAACCGTTTGAGCTAAAACTCAATAGCAGACTTACATAGTGGCTTCTAAATCATCATACTAATTTTTGTGTCGATACTTTCATTACTTCAGCAGTTATTTGGTTATTTGAGATTTCTTCCCTTCGACCGATTTCGCCGAAAATTAATATGTACTATTCGATACATAACAACATTGGCAGTTATGGAATTTTTGAGTTGAGCATCCCTCTTATCCTTGCTTTCCTTTCGTTGATTCCGCTGAAACTTATTTGGTTAGACATATCGATTTTCGTGTCGATACATTTATTCTATCGGGAGTTACCGTGTTTACAGACACACACACAGACATAACACACATACAGATCGAAATGCTTACATCCAAAAGATGTATTGGGGAAGTTATGTAATTTGTGAATAATTCGATGCTAAGTTTTGACCAACAGATTCCAAATATGAAAAAAAAAAAAAATGTCTGGGTAAGGTATCTGAGTGTATGTGGACACGTTAACTATTGACAAAATGAATGTATCGACACGAAATTTTATATGCGAATGCAGAACTCTTAAACAATGACATATCTTGATCTTCAGCCCAATCGACGAAAGAAAAGGGGGGAATATGGGGGAGGCTTAAGACAAAAACTCTAATAACTGCCATGCAAAGTGTAAGGTGGTCTCAGTTTTCGCCCGAGTTCGGTCCAAATCTATTCAGATATAATTTAGCACATGTGCCTTCTTCATTCCAAATTTCAGCAATCACATACAAATACAAAGACAGATATTGCAAAATTGCTCAAAACGTATTCAGAGGAATTTGAAACGTTAAAATCCATCTAAAACTCGATCACTAATTTTCTCTGGATGTGAGGAAAAATAAGTAAGTTGGAATATAAAGGTTTTTTTTTTTTTTTTTTTTTTTTTTTTGGCTTTTATTCATAAAGATGCAACTGTTGCTAGGGGGCAACAACCAGCATCTATGTTGGTAGGTATGGAGACGTTGGCGTGAATGGCATGTGAGAGGAAGGCCACCCAGTGGTAGGTCCTCGGGACGAAAATTTATATTAATTATAAGGACAAGGGAAAAATAAAAAAATAAAAAAATAATAATAATAATAATAATAATTAAAAAAAAAAATAAATAAATAAAAAGAAAGTGAAAGACAACTTTGATGGAATGGGTAAGAGAGATGGTAAAACTGAAGGAAAATAATGTAAAAGAATAAAAAAAAAAATAAAAATATTAAGAACGAATAGGAATTAAGGTGGCAGTAAGTCGCGGTTCCACCTCCTCTTCAACCTTCGTGGGGGGTTTTGTGGTAAGTGTTGTGAAGATAAAGTACGTATTTCTGGATTTGTATGTGTGTAAAGTTTTCTAAAAAAACGTATGTAAATAGTTTGTATTGTGTCGGGTACTGTGTGTATCATAAGATCGTTATGAAGTGTTCTGTTGTTTATGTATGGGGGGCATTGTGTTATCAGTCTGAGGGTTTTTGACTGAAATGCCTGAATTCGTTTGATGTTGGATGTTTTTGCTGAACCGTATATCTGTGATCCGTATGTCCATAATGGTCTAAGTAAGTAAGTATAACAGTTCCGTTTTTGTGTCATGTCTAATTTTGATCGTCTATTTAGAAGTCCGTAGAGGATTTTGAGTCGACGGTTCAGCGTGTTTCGTGTGAGAGGATTCCATGTCAGTCTTCGATCCAATGTCAGTCCTAGGTATCGTACAGTATTAGTTTGAGGGAGGGGCTTGTCGTAGATGAAAACGGGGGGGCATGTTTCTCGTCGAAGTGTAAATGTGATGTGATTTTTCTGTATTTAGTTTGATTTTCCATGTGTTGCACCAGTTTTCAATTTGTGTGAGATGGTGTTGTAGTGTAAATGAGGCGTGTATGTGAAGGTCAGCAGCAGCTAAGATGGCGGTGTCATCGGCGTATGTAGCTGTCATTGTGTGGATGGAGGTGGGCATGTCAGATGTGTATATTGTATATAATAAAGGAGCTAAGACAGAACCCTGCGGTACACCCGCCAATATGGGTCTTATTGAGGAGATAGCAGAGCCCTGACGGACGGCGAAGTATCTGTTTGTTAGATATGAATGAATGATTAAATAATATGTGTGAGGAAGCAACGGTCTCAATTTATAAAGAAGTCCCGCGTGCCAAACTCGGTCAAAAGCCTGACTTACATCAAGGAACGCCCCCGTTGCATAAAACTTTCTTTCTAGGGCAGACGCCACGTAATCCACAAAGGTATATAAAGGTTAGAAAATGGAACTTGATCCGGAACATTCTAGATCAATAATAAATACATTAAATGACCTACTAATAAACATAAATAATTCAGTTCGTGTATGTATCGATTTATACCAGTTATTAACTCAACAAGTCGATCCGCTGAGAAGGTCTCTAGGCTATGTCCGTTATAATAGTCTATAAGGATTATAGGGATTGGTAAATGTTTCATTTCCTTGTTTTGTGTATTTGTCTACTTAAAGTTAGATAGGATGTGTTGTTTGTACAACGGCTTCGTACAAGTACAATGATTTGAAACAACAAACAATGGGAAAATCATACATTTGGCAAAATAGTGTTTTGTTGTTTTGAAAGGTGATTTGTACTTTTTGTAGAAATTGAGCCCAAATATGATTTGGTTGAAAAGAGACAGATCATAAATTATTTTATACTTTCTAGAAGCAACGGAGGGGAGGTGGGGGGGGGGGGGGGGGGGGGAATTTATGGGCGACCCCAATGTAGGTAGATATATTTATTTTTTGTCTAATAAAAAAAAAAAAAGTGGGTGAATCCTAGACTATGTACTTCCCCAGAACGAATTAATCAATTTAGTTTTCGCTCTTTCCAAAACCAGTCATCCGTTTTGCTAAAAGTCAATAGTTGACTTACATAGGACCTTATAAATCCTGTTAAGCCCCACCCTCTAATCCTTTCCGCCCCTATGGCTGGCTCAACATAAATAGATGTCATAGGAGTTCTACGAAAAAGAAATTTTTATTCATCTAGGGCAGGGGCTTTAAGGAGTATTGACATCGTAAAGGCTCGGGACCATCGCTTTACATCCCATTCAAAGGACAGCGTGCTTAGGTTTATTTTTCCTCCCTGATAATATAAACTAAGGACCTCGGCCGGGCATTGAACCCGCGATCTTCGAGCTCAGTAAGCTATGTTAGATGAGTAAAAGGCATGACAGAATTGTGACTAAACTAATAATTAACATTACAATTAATTACACCAAAACAAACTGAAGTATTATATCTAAACAGAAAACTATAACAAATTCTGTTTAAATATAATATTTCAGTTTGGAGGTCGCCGGTAACTCAGTGGTATGCGAGCGTCTTCTGAACTCAAGATCGTGGCTTCGAAACCCAACCGAGACCCTTAGTTTTTTTTTTATCGGGGAGGTAATATAAACTTAAGCACACCGTCCTTCGAATGGGACGTTAAGCGATGGTCCCGAGCCTGTACGATGTCAGGTACTCGTTAAAGATCCTTGCCCTAGGTGAATAAAAATTTAGGGTAGGCAAAATTTAGGACTCCCACAGTAGATTCGAGCTCATGTCCACCAGAGTGACGAAAGAGCGCTCTGGTAGTAGGCGATATGACCTCGCAGTTAAAGCCCGGGCATGAGTCATAAAACCTAACCTAACCTATTTCAGTAAGTTTTGATATACATTATTTGTTGTTATATAATTATTAGTTTAATAACAATTCTGTCATATCTTTTACTCATGTAACATACATTAACTCAGTAAGAGTAATTTATATATATCAATACAGACCCTGAAGAAGATACACTCAGTGCCGAAAGCTCGGCAGAAATTTCTCAAGTTTGTTATATTCCACCACAAGCCTCATCTCTCTTCCTTCTAATTACATCCTAGGTCAATCCCTCCCTAAATTATATTTCTTATATGCTTAACTCTCTGTTTAATTATTTCATTTTATTCCAAATTGTAATTTTTTTTAAATTTTTATTGGAGCTGGAGAAGTAACTAGGATTGCCCACCTATCTATTAAACATTTCTTAATAGAGGTATGCATTTAATTAACTTTTTTTTTTAGTTCTTCAGACATTACTTTAAAATGTTTAATTATATTTTCTTAATTTCAATCCTTTTTAAATATTTAATAATACATTTAGCCATTCTTTTGAGGGGATGAATTTAAAATGTCATTACGGTTTTATTAATTAATTAAACTTTTAATTGTCTTTTTATTATTTAACATGTAGAGAAATCGAATTTTGTCTGTCCTTCTGCCCTTTCTATAACCCCTTGGCCATGGTTGACTAGGGGGTTGGTAGAAGAGAATTATCCACAGACCAGACAAATACGCTAATCTGTAATGACTACAAATGTTTGGGGTGAAGGTGGCGGGGGGAGGAGGGGGGGGGGGGGGGGGGGGGGGGGGAGGGATGCGGCCTGAATACTGAATACAGAGTCAAAGGGGCTGCTTCCCCTCACAAAATATCCACGGTTAACAACCTTCAAACGGATAAACGAGAATTTCATTGCAAAAAATAAATTTCTTAAATGGATAATCGATAATGTTCTCACTTTCACTTTTGTAAAAGTTGTCAGTGAATCACCGGCAATGTAATTCCCCAGAACGAATTAATCAATTAACTTTTCGCACCCCCTCCAGTCGACCGTTTACCCCTGAACATCCCCTTCTCTTAGCCAATATCGCTGATTTCACATTAGGTTTTCATTTTAAATATGAAATTTCATGCGGATACATTCATTATATAGGCAGTTAATGAGATTTTTGAGTTGAGTTTTGAGTTTTTCCCCTCCTTCCCTTCTGCTGACTCCGCTGAAAATCAATAGATGTCGTCCTTATGGAGTTTTGAATTCACATTTAAAATTTCGTGGCGTTATATTCATTCTATCCGAAGTTATCATATTCACAGCACACACCCAGCCCAATTCTTTTTATATATATATTTGGAGGGCGCCGGTAGCTCAGTGGTATGCGTGCTTGTCTTCTGAGCTCAAGAACGTGGATTCGTAACCCGACCGAGGCTCTTAGTTTATTTTATCTGGGAAATAAAATAAACTTAAGCATGCCGTCCTTCGGATGGGACGTTAAGCGATGGTCCCGAGCCTGAACGATGTCAGGCCCCTAGATGGATAAAAATGTAGGGTAGGCAAAATTTAGGACTCCCACAATAGAGTCGGTCTCATATACACCAGAGTGAAAAAGAGCGCTCTGGTAGTAGGCGATATGACCTCATAGTTAAAGCCCGGGCATGAGTCATAAAACCTAACCTATAGATATTTGGAATCTAGAGACCGCAAAACTTGAAATTCCATTGAAAACTCCGCATTGAATTTTTGACTGATTACATACTTAATTCCCAGATAATATCCTAAGGGTCCCGGTCGGGCCTGAACCCACGATCTTGTGTAAAATAGCCTAAAACACTATTGACGGGAAGAAGTTTCTACAAGTTGTTTGGATTTAATTTTTTTTATTAAAAAATGACCCTACAAACGAAAATCTATTTTGTGTGCATAGTAAAATTTAAAAAAATTGTTTGACTTTTATATAGTCCAAACTTCACAAAAATATACATACAATATAGCGGTTTTGGCTTCCGTCATCATCAGCAAAGTACAAAGTATCAAAGTCGAATTTTGTCTGTCTTTGTATACGTGAGTGTTTCCCTGAACACGATAACTCCCGATATAATGAATGTATCGGCAAAAAATTTTATATCTGTATTCAGAACCCTATAAGGACGACACTTATAATTTTTCAACCAAATCGACTATAGGGGGAGGGGGGGGGGGGGGGGGGAATAGGGAAGGGGGCTCAACTCAAAAACCCCTATAACAGCCGATGTAATGAGTGCATCTAAATACGAATATAAATAATTAATAAATAATAATAATTATTATTATTATATTACAATATATTTAGCGTACGGAAACCAGCTAAGACCTCTTGCTGATTATACCTTTCATAGAGGATTAAAGAAAACTCTCCATGGACTCTGTAGGAAATCCAATTGAATATTTCCATATCCTTTGGTCCCAAAATTAATTTTGTTGTGGACTGTACGAGTCCTGCCAGGGATTTTAGTGGATAATGTATGCTGAAATATACATACGGGTTCAAGTGGATTTAATATGTGTATATGCATTAATTGAAAAAGCACAGGTAGGTTAGTTAGTTATTATGACTCATGCCCGGGCTTTAATCACGAGGTCACATCGCCTACTACCAGAACGCTCTTTCGTCACTCTAATGGAGATGAACCCGACTGAGAGTCCTAACTTTTGCCCATCCTAAATTTTTATTCACCTAGTGCAGGGGTCTTTAACGAGTACTGACATCGTAAAGGGACCATCGCTTTACATCCCATCCAAAAGACGGCGTGCTTAAGTTTATTTTACCTCCCAGATAAAATAAACTAAGGGCCTCGATCGGGTTTCGAACCCACGATCTTGAGCTCAGAAGGCAAGCACGCATACCACTGAGCTACCGGCGCTCCCTAAATAAAATATATATGATGTGACCATAACATGACTTTTCTCCTGTCAAAATCGTTTCGTACAGGCAATCGCACAATACAGAACTTTCGTATACTCAGGGTTGCCAGTAAAATGATTATGAGAGAGGGGAGGGGGAGGGAGGATGATCTGTACAAAAGTAGTTGGTATAAGAAAGTCCTGTAATGGCTTCGTAATTTTAATTGAAATAACAGTCTGCGATTTTTAATACAAATAACAGATTGTTAAACAAGAAACCATCACAATTCCCGCGAGAATGTCCAATATTGGGCGGGACCTCGCGAACGGTACATCGAAAAGGCGGCATCGGGGACTCACCATTGATCCGAAGGTTCGCTCGACACGACCCTGACAAAAGGGTTTCCTTGTACCCCATAATTTTATGCAGGTATGGGATACATCGGGGTAACGATCACATGTGTTTTAGTCATTTTTAGGGTTTCGAAGACCGTACATGGAACCCTACTAACGAGGTTTTGATGTCTCTGTCCCTCTCTGATTTCCAGGAAAATATTGAAGCGAGGATAATAATAATATTTATTACCTTTAAAACATAAGTCATAAAAATGTATACCTTTATTAATTATATACCTATATAACTATCTATTAATTCATAGAGTCGGACATACATATAATTAGACCTTACAATAATAGTAAAAAATAAAATAAAATAAATAAAGCATGAATAAATGAATATAATAATACTATTGAATAAATAGATGCAGTTTTTTATTTATAATTTACATTGTGATAAATATTGGGTTATAATTCTTCTAAAAGAGCCTTTTTCACACCGATATTTCAGGTTGTTGTTACTTCCCTCTCTCAGGTGACAATGTGCCAAATATATAAAATAAAAATATAATATACATAAATTAATAAAGCAATTAATATAAAATAAATGAGTAACTAAATAAAAATAATGATATTAGTAATAAAAATATTAAATAAAAAGGTATTTCGACAGAATTCATAGGAGGATATTTGTGGAAAAACTCTGCCAAGAAAATAATAATGAAAAAAAAAAATGAAATAATGTTATTGTTTATGAAACACGACTTTCATATTATATACGATATTTTATTATTATTGTACAATGAGAAAATATAGTTTCCAAATACGGGGTTTCATCTAAGAAAAATATATATATACGCCAATAGCTCAGTGGTATGCGTGCTTGTCTTCTGAGCTCAAGAACGTGGGTTCGAAACCCGACCGAGGCTCTTAGTTTATTTTATCTGGGAGGTAAAATAAACTTAAGCACACCGTCCTTCGGATGGGACGTTAAACGATGGTCCCGAGCCTGTACGATGTCAGGTACTCGTTAAAGATCCCTGCCCTAGGTGAATAAAAATTTAGGGTAGGCAAAATTTAGGACTCCCACAGTAGAGTCGGGCTCATGTTCACCAGAGTGACGAAAGAGCGCTCTGGTAGTAGGCGATATGACCTCGTAGTTAAAGTCCGGGCATGAGTCATAAAACCTAACCTAACCTCTAAGACAAATATTTTTAGTTGTTTTAAATTTTAGTATTGAATTTGGTTTATGTAATTCATGCCCTGGCTTTAAATACGAGGTCGTTTCGTGGACATGAGCTTGACTCTACAGTATCCTAAATTTTGCCTATCCAGGTTTAGTTTACATAGCTTAACGTCCCATCCAAAGAACCTACCTACCTCCCAGATAAAAAACCAATGGGCCTCGGCCGGGATTCGAACCCGCGATCTTTATTATACTGAGCTCAGTATTTATTAAATAAATAAAACAAACTTATTTTTGAAATATTGTCTATTCCACTAAAGATATATATACATATATAACTACCGGTTTCGGCTTTATACCATCGTCAGGTCTAGTTATGAACTAAGTCAGTTTGCAGAGAGCGACCCTTCAAATACATCTCAGGCCAAAGGGGGCTATTAGAACTTGGGAGTCCCCCGGCTGTACCGTTAGCTAACTCATGAAATATTTCTTAACAAAACCTAGTTCTAAATTTACATAAAACAATGTCACTAGACTAATACGGGAAAAATAACAAATAATTAAGTACAAATACAAGTAAATAATAAAAAATAGAAATAAAATTAATAACAATGTTAAGATTTAGATAACTTGAAACATATATGTGGAACCAAATATTAATAACAGATAATACAAACATATATGTGGAAACAGAACTGGTTTAGGGTGTTAACAAAGGGGAATAGTTGGAATAAATTTGGTCATTCATACAAATGTTCCTTTTGTTAGCTTTATTTATTTCTAATTGTTCTAAGCTATTAAGTAGCCTGCTTTTTGGGCAATAATGGAGATATTTGATGCCTGTAGATGGGTCGAAAGTGTGGCTATTGTCAATTATGTGGGTCGCGAATGTAGAACGGTTTCCTCGGTTCTTTATTTCGGCCGTGTGTTCTGCGCAGACAACCGCGAGGAAACCGTTCTACATTCGCGACCCACATAATTGACAATAGCCACACTTTCGACCCATCTACAGGCATCAAATATCTCCATTATTGCCCAAAAAGCAGGCTACTTAATAGCTTAGAACAATTAGAAATAAATAAAGCTAACAAAAGGAACATTTGTATGAATGACCAAATTTATTCCAACTATTCCCCTTTGTTAACACCCTAAACCAGTTCTGTTTCCACATATATGTTTGTATTATCTGTTATTAATATTTGGTTCCACATATATGTTTCAAGTTATCTAAATCTTAACATTGTTATTAATTTTATTTCTATTTTTTAATATTTACTTGTATTTGTACTTAATTATTTGTTATTTTTCCCGTATTAGTCTAGCGATATTGTTTTATGTAAATTTAGAACTAGGTTTTGTTAAGAAATATTTCATGAGTTAGCTAACGGTACAGCCGGGGGACTCCCAAGTTCTAATAGCCCCCTTTGGCCTGAGATGTATTTGAAGGGTCGCTCTCTGCAAACTGACTTAGTTCATAACTAGACCTGACGATGGTATAAAGCCGAAACCGGTAGTTATATATGTATATATATCTTTAGTGGAATAGACAATATTTCAAAAATAAGTTTGTTTTATTTATTTATTACAAGTTTCCACAATATGTCCGCGTTTCTCAACTTAGAAGTTATCAGTATTTATTGTATCTATTGATTTCAAAAAACGGGGAAGGGTATTGAAAAATTAATTCCTTTGTGAGTTTGTTTATTTTTACAAAATAATAATAACCATTAATGTCTCAAATATAAACAGCGCAGACAACGGCGAAATTTTTTATTTACATGAAATACATTTTTCAGAAGGTCACTCCGTTTGTGAGATACGTTTCGAAAATCGATCCAAAAATTCGTTTTGAAAGCCATTTTTTTACACGTTTGCTTGATTTACGTGTAAAGTGTTAGTCCTTTAGAAAAATTGGTTCCTATCAAAACTGTTTCTTATCAAATTTCCAATCGCTAATATGTCCATTGATTTGAGATAGAACACCACAGTTATAACACTCCAATAACACCAAATAACACCAATGTACTAAGGAAGTATTATAATCTTGCAAAAATTTGAGATCGAGTTTTCGTTCCCTGAATAAGTTATGTATAGGTAAGTGAATGGGACTTTGTAACTGCACTAACTCAAAAACAATTGTAGCTATAAAAATGAAATTTGGAATAAAGAAGTTGCATGTACTAGGTTAGATTGTAGCCAAAATCGGACGAAAATTGAGACCAAATTACTCTTCATGGCCAAGGTACATTTTACAAGACACTTCTTATACATTATTTATGACCTAATCAAAAACGATTAATAGAGTCGACAGTGTCTTTTCAATGTAGAAGGAATTCGAGGTTCTGTCGTGTAAAAGAAAATTCAAAATTTGGCCAACGTTTTGAAAACTATTTATTTTATTCTTCAGGGCCTTATAATGACTTGAGTGAATGAGTGTATTGAAGGTGTTGAGAGTTTGTACCACCTTCACTACACACATCCACTCAAGTCATTAAAGGCCCTGAAGAAGAAAATAAATAGTTTTGGAAACGTTGGCCTAATCAAAAATGTTTTCAGGTAAAAGTTGTACAAAAAACTACAAGAAACATTTTATTTTAAATTTAATTTTTTGCAGGTTGTCTGGTTGGTGAGAAACATGCCGAAAACCGTTCGATTTTTTTTTTCTTTTTTAGACTTGCTATTTACGCAAAAAGGGTTATTCCTATCAAAAAAATGATTCTTACAAAAAATGTTCCTTATCAAATTTCCTATCGCTAATGATATCTCAAATTTGCGATAGAATCAATATGACTAAAGTTGTAGCACGATGCGTTCACAGCAGTAATGGTAGACCAATTAACAGTTATACAGGGATTCCGTTTTACATTTTTGTAAATCCAAGTATAAAAAATTATTTTCTCTTCTTAGTTCCCACAATGATCCTCTAGTCCAGCGGTTCTCAACCTGGGGGGCTCGCTCCCCTGGGGGGGCGTGCAAGAATTCCAGGGGAGTGGAATATAAGTAAATTTATCATATATGTCTAAAATTTAGACTTATATATGACAAATTTACTCTTTTTTAACTTAATCCGTAAAGGGAGGCGTGGCCTCACACCAAAGTATGAAGGGGGGCTCAGAGCCTGAAAGGTTGAGAACCCCTGCTCTAGTCCGTTCTTCCCCAACGAAGGCTTAAGCGTAAATGGCCTAGAGACCTCCTTGGCAGCAGCAGTGACAGTGACAGCGATTAGTTACAAATGAGAGGAAATCAGTGACTAGGGAGTGTCACCACTGGGTGATTTCTCCCCTCTTGACATTTTGACATTGCCATTATCTCTCTATTGGCACATTTGCTTGTTGTATATATATTTTTATATAGTTGTAAATATCTATTTGTAAAAAAAAAAAAAAAAAAAAAAAAACATTTTTGTATACGTAGCACTGAAAACTCTGTCGCGGATAAATCAAGGAGTGAGCTCGGATGTAATTAGTGAAAATTAGACAGAAAGGCAACATATAGACGCACATATTTAGACAAAGAATAATGACAACCCTTTGGACAATTATCTCATCCTTGAGGAACTCATTAACTTTGAGCTTGGAGAAGCCTGAAGACAAAACGTTTGGAAAGTTAACAGTGGCTGAGAGGATGCCAAGAAAACTTTAATGAGTTTGAGAACAGAACGTTTCCAAGAAGGAACCTTTGAAATGATGAGTATGTACTGTCTTGAGACCCAGCTTAGGTTTATAACAACAAACACTGCTTCTTCACTTTGTACCATCATTTTGGATCAGAAGAGGGGTATTCAGTAACAAAGGATACTTATATGCATGGGAGGCTGAAAGGTCAACGAAGAGGATCTTGGCAGCTACTTTAACACGTTGGGCGATACGATACATTTTTTTATTATAGATATGATACATTTCGTGCCTCCTACCTGGAGCCATATGTATATAATATGATGCAAATCGAATCGTCGCTGTCAGGCCACATGTATCAATTTGATACATATAGAGATGGATGGTTTAGGGTTCCAGTATAGATCTAATACAAGGTTTTCAGGCAGTTCAAATGGAGAGTTGATCTTGGATGGCCTCTGCCCACCACAAACAATAATCACCATTCAAAATTCCCGCGAAAAACAAGTATAACCTCTTTCAATGTTATATCCATCTTCTTGGCTGCGGTCATCGACCCTTAGATTTCCTCAATTTAAGTGTATAAATTTTATTATTGTATAAATTTATTGTTGTTTTTTAGTTCTGGAGAATTGTTTTTTTGTTTTATAAATAAAATAATTATAAAATACTGTTTATTTAGCTATTTTATTTAGTAAATGTGTTAAAATGGCTATGAGAAGACGATTATTTACAGATGACAAACTTAGACAAATTTGGGTAGTGATGATGGTAACGTTGGTTCAGGTACGTTCATTTTTACATTTTGACGTTTTACTTAAAAATAAATTCCTAATAAAATAAATTGTCTAGTATTATTATGCTAAATTTTCAGAAATGACAATTGTATCAAATGTATACAAGTGGGCCTCTGGCTGTAAAAATTCGAAAATTTACAACACCAAGCCATATGTATCAATTTGATACATACGCCATTAAGTTTATGGGGAGCGCTAAAATTTGCATAAAAATGGTAGAAAACATTATTATGTACCTAGTAATTTATATGAATAAAAAAAAACAGGCGTGGCCTGGAGGAGTGAACTAGGTCTGCGTTGCTGTATGAAACAGCACTGGCAGTCAACATGTTAAAAGAATCAGCTTTAAAGAGTAAGCATTGTCCAATATTATTTACAAAACAGTTGATCTCCAGTTTCCTTCAACTATATCCCGATTCCTGTTCACTATCTTGGGATCTATCTAGACAGAATACTGACGTGGAATCCCCACAAACGACTGAAACGACAAGATCTGAACCGACTCTTTGGGCAGCTTTATCGGTTGCTAAACAGAAAATCCAGAATTTCTATTGAGAACAAACTGACGATATGGATATAGGAACTTGAATTATGTGGTTGTGCTAAGCCATCTAATATCAAGCGTATCCAGTTCTTCCAATCCAAAGTTCTAACAACGAATGTCAACGCACCCTTCTATTTTTCTTATCTCACCCTCCATAATGAGTTTAAAATCCTTTTGCCCAATCTCATTCCCATCCCGACAATCCTCCCCGAATATTGAGGCGGTGCTGGTCGAGAGACCTGTTACATTAAAGTATCTAGCTGCTATTTAGGAGTCCTGGCAAAGGCCAGTTTCTCCCCTAATGTCCACTCATATTCAACTCTTTCTATCCTTCTCGATTTGCCACCACTGCTGGTCAGAGACTGGCAAAGCGAGATGGTGCGGGATCATCCGGGCTAACGTCAACTCGTCTACCTCCATTAAATTGAAATGAGGATGGCCTCATCGCGATGGTGTTTCAGGGGACCTGAGCTGAATTTATTTATTTATTATTTTGTACTTTTTTATTTATTTTTATTATTATTACCCGTCTACGTATATAATTTATTTATTCTGTATATATTATTTATTTTTTTGTACATATCCTTTACCATTTTGTAGAGACATTTTTATTTATACTTGTAATTATTATTCCTTTTTTATTATTATTCTTAATTCTTTACCCTGTACATATTGTATTCATTATTTTATTTTGCATAATTTTCACAACTGATCGGCTCGAACAGGAGTGATGATAGTATTGTAATAATAATAATATAATATGGTCATATACTATAATATATTATATTGTATTTATTTATTTATTTTAATTTTTTTTATTTATTATATTTTATGACAACAAAAATTTCTTTGGCTGTATGGTGAATTATATATTATGTTACTATTATGTACAGATTTGTTTTAGTTATTGTATATATTAGAATGAATGGTTTTTGCATGTTGAGAGAGTGAGTGAACCTAGCTATCCCCACCCCTTAGAGCTATGCCAGTTGTCTTCTAACCGCTGTGCTGTGTGGGTGGGGTAAGATAATTTTATAATTTTTATCTTCTTACTCTGCACCCTGATGCTTTAAGAGTTATTTATACTTTTTATTATTTGTACATTTTGTTACTCTATGATAGATGAACCACTGACGATGACGCTGTTGCGTCGAGAACCGGTTCTGGTCTAAAATAAAACAGTGGGAAGACAACATCTTTTATTTCTATTGTATTTATTATTTTATTTTACAACATTTTCTTAACTGATCGGTTCGAACAGGAGTGATGACTTCAAAGGCTTACTGGTCTACAAATGTGCAACAGAACATTGATATCGACATTCAAGCACATCAACACTACGGAGAACGCGGAAGGGAGAAAAGCAAAAACACATTTAAATATCGAAGCAAGCGATGCACGCTCTGTCAGTTCTGGGACCTTTCTGCTCTCTTCTATTGAACAGTCCTAAGTTTAATTCACCTACGTTCTTGTTTTCCGTTTGTCTGCTGTTAATGTTATTTTCTATTGTAATTATAAGGATTTACGATTTTGAGTTCTGAATTTCATTCATTCCCATCTTTTAATTATAGTTTAATTAAAGCCTACTTTGGATTATCTTAAATATTTAAGCCAAGCAAAATATTTTTTAGTAGTATTATTAATTCAAATCCATGTCAGACTCTAAGAGTTAATATCTGTTATTATTAATGTATACTTTCCTATTATCATGTTATGGTTTATCGAAAATAAATATAATAATAATTATTATTATTCATAAACTACATCCAAGGTAACCATACTTTTTGGCTCACAATCCTTGATCTACTACACAAAAATGTCAAAAAAGCACAATTTTAATCTACTTAGGTATTTTCTATATTTGGGAGCCATAGTGGCCGTGCAGGCTAGAGCGTAGGGCTTTGGTTGCATGGTCTCACCTTGGTTTGCGGGTTCGAATCCCGTCCGGGAGTGAGTTTTATTTCGTAGATAAAACTTCCTCCCGGGGCCATGGATGTCGTAAATAATTAGGTAAAACACCATTAATAAGAGTCATGGATAATATGCATCGTACATAAGGCCAAAAAAAACAACTTTTTTTTATTCCATTCAAAGAAAATAGAAGAATAAAAGTCACATTAGAATCACCAATATATTTAAAAATTCTGCACGCATTTTTTTCTAATTTATGCAGAATTTACATTTTATAAAAAAAATATTAGTCGTATCTTATAAATAAAATTACACCCGAAATTTCAAAACTGCGCATTTAGTAGCATATTATTTTATTCAATTTCAATAAAATTTAGCAACTCATGAGCGATTTTCAAAGAAACGCATTTCGCTAGAGATCCACCCATAAAGAATTGTGAATCATTAATTTGTTTTTAACTTTTCAAGCTATAAGAAGAATAGGGGAACATATGGTCGGAAATTCGATGTCAAGTTTTCATTGGAATTTTATGTTTTCCAACCCTAAATCCAAAAATGAAGTCAACAATTTTATGTCTATCTATATGTGTGTCTCTGGACATAGCTCCCAACCTCTCCTTGTAAAATCTTGTAAGAAATAAATATATGCATACATTTTTTATATATTACACAAAACAATTTTAGATAAATTCCTGGTTTCGGCATTACATCAGCGTCAGGTTTAGTTATAAAAATAGAGCAATTTTCTGAATGCGAACCGTTTTTATAGGTACATCAGGAAGGGTTGGAATTTGATTATTACAGGCATCCCACATATAATTTAGTATATCTTGTAGGAATTTAATAATTTAGCCTTTAATTTATGGCTAATTTGCATTGAACATAAGGCCAAAAATAAAAAATTAAATAAAAAAAAACATTAAGGCGTAGTCAAGGTCCACGCCGTAGATTTTCCGTGAAAACGTCGGGACAAAATCATTTTTCATTTTCTTTTCGATGCTGCCGTAGCAGCTCTTGCATTTGCTCGGCACTAGACTTTTTAGTTTTTTTAAATTCCTTTTGATGCGAGCATTCCTCTGATTTGCGTTTTCTATAATTCCGCGCCTATTTACGATTCATATGAGACGACCTCTTTAATTTTTTTGCAATTTTCAATTTAATACCGATTTTTACATATATTTCGGCGAATATTTTTATTGTTTCACTTTGAGTCCTAGTAGTGCTCCTCAAGCTCTTTACAATGACACCCGAATCAACGTCCTATCTAAAAGCACGCTATTCGCGCGCGTCACACTAATTTCTAATTTTACACAACGCTAATTCGCAACAATCATCCGCCAGCGCACACACTAACCCGATAACGTCACAGGCAAAACAAACACTGCACAACGAACACGTACAGACATGCTCTATCCATTATGACCTCAACCGTTGTTATCGCATTATTAGTCTCGTAGTTATTATCGATTGAAATCTGACGGTATTTTGTAACACAAGAAAGTTTGACTGGCTATCACTGTGCTTAACGAGCGAATAGACGTTTTCACGTCAAAATAAAAAATAAATCTTTAATTTTAGTTTTACAACTGTTATTGAAAAAAACATTTTTTTGGCACGAAACTCTAAAAAGGAAGTAATCGTTGAAGAACGAACAATTCCTAACTGTAAAGCCACAGACGGGGATTTCTTAGTTCAAACAACCCCTTCCTTCCTACCTGATGTAGGTACCTATAGGAACGGTTCGCATTCAGCTAACTTGTTTTAGTTTATAACGAAACCTGACGATGGTGTTATAAGAAACCGGTAGTTTTTGTATTAATTTTTTGGTAGACTATACCAATATATATATATATATCATAAAATAAGTTTTTTAAAAATTTATTTACAATAACTTCCGACAGAATAAATACATGGAAATAAAATTTTATATCTGTACATAGAAAGCCATGATGCCGACACATACTGACTGCCAGCTAATTCAGCCAAAGAGCAGGGGGACTAGAGAGGGCTTAACTACAGAAAAACTGCCAACGAAATTCTAAAAGAGGATTGAGTGGTCCCTGAATAAGACCGCTACTGAATCTCAACCAAATTGACCGAAGAGGATAAGAGTTAACTCGTGAAAACTTAATTTTTAATGAATATTTTTAGTTAGTGAGATTCATGACAAGGCTACAAGACTACGAAGTCATATCGCCTACTACCAAGAGCGCTCTTTCGTTGATCTTGTGGACATGAGCCCGACTCTAATGTGAAAATTCTACATTTTGCCTATCCTAAATATTTGTTCACCTAGGTTAGGGGACTCCCAGACATCATACAGGCTCAGGAACATTGCCTAACGTCCCTTCCGAAGAACGGCATGACCAAGGGTTTTTCACTAGGATAAAAAAACATGGGGCCTTGGCCGGGATTCGAACCCCCGATCTTGAGCTCAGTAAGCACGCATTTTAATATTTTTTACTTTTGTCTTTTAAAATGTGATCGCAATTGTCCAGAAGGACGTCTTTAATTATAAGAGATCCCAGAGATAGCTTCTCAGGAAGAAATTTAATAGACAATTTCTAAGAGTATTTCAAAATTTATATTTTTATTTATGAAGTGGGTATTTTTATTTATTTTTTTCAAAATGGATTTATGGTATGAATTAATGTAAACTTACGGAGCGTCACAGGAGCTCGGAGATGCACTGGCACCAGAGGTAACGCAGAACACTAACTGTTGCATCAAGGGTTGAGGGGAGGCGAGTATAGTCGAACTTAGCCGATCCAACTTCGGGGGTTTTATTGGCTTTCCTGGAGACTCCAGGGCTCTCTTTGACAGATAGGAGGCCCACCGCAACAAAGATACCTGTCTCTGTTGGCATTCTTTATAGGGAGAGAGGAAGACCAAACAGCGACAGTGCAGTCCAGTCGAAGTAACTTTGGGGGTTTCATTGGCTTTGCTGGAGACTCCAGGGCTCTCTTTGACAGATAGGAGGCCCATCACAACAAGGATACCTGTCTCTGTTGGTATTCTTTCTAGGGAGAGAGGAAGACCACCCCGCAGCAGTGCAGTCCAGTTGAAGTAACTTTGGGGATTTCATTGGCTTTGCTGGAGACTCCAGGTCTCTCTTTGACAGATAGGAAGCCCACCGCAACAAGGATACCTGTCTCTGTTGGTATTCTTTATAGGGAGAGAGGCAGACCACCCCGCTCCAGTGCAGTCCAGTCGAAGTAACTGTGGCGGTTTCATTGGTTTGAGAAAATTAGCGAGATAGACCACCTAGCTGCACTGTCACTTCGGTGCTTTTTATTGCCCCCATTAATACATTTTCAATCCTTTATTTATTTAGGGTGCCAATGGTATGCGTGCTTGCTTACTGAGCTGAAGATAGCGGGGTCTTAACCCGGCTTAGGCCCCTAGTTTATTTTATCTGGGAGGTACGACGAGGTCAGGTAATCGTTAAAGACGCCTACCCTAGGTGAATAAAAATTTAGAGTAGGCAAAATTTAGAACCCCCAGTAGGGTATAGGCGATATGACCTCGTAGTTAAAGCTCCGTCATAATAACTAACTCCTTTATTCATTCACCGAGGAATGACTTTTGCAATTCCTTTTGAACATAATATCCCCTTCACGAATTAATACTAACAAATAAATACTATAATCATTGTTGACATTTGGCAGGAGGCTGACATCGAAGCCTCTACAGGTACAAGGCATAGATTATAATAAAGCCCTTTAGAATTTAGTCAAGCACTTTTAAGCCCAGGGCTCACCTCATCAACGTCATGGGTGAGACTGTAGATTGACTGTGGTGACATTTGTAAACAGTCCCTACTCAATTCCCCCCCTCTCCCTTATTCATCTGATTTATTGAGATCGAGTTTTGACTTTCATTCAGATCACTCCCAAGCAACAATGAAAACTAATAACGATTTATTTCTCAATGATTAATGTTTTACAGCCTCAGCTGTGAATTTTATCTAATCTGTCAAATATAACGTTTAGTTTTTCCGAAGCTCTAAATTAATGGAAAAAAAAAATTTGTCTGTGATTATCCAGCAATGTACTTCCCCAGAACGAATTAATTAACTTTGCGCTCCCCCTCCAAAACCAGTCGACCTTTTGCGCTAAATCTCAATAGCTGACTTACATAGGGGCTTATAAATCCTGATCCCTTATCCCATCTGCCCATTCCGCTGAAAATTAATAAGTGTTGTACTTATAGGGTTTTGAATTATTCTAGAAGTCGGAAAATATGAATTCCTTTGAAAATTCAACATCGAATTTTTGACCGATTACATAACTTCCCTTATACTTCGAATAGCTGGAGAAGTAGAAAATAACAGATAGTGATAAATAATATATGGAACACAATTAACCATTAAATACATATATATGAGGAATTAATTATTAAATTATTAATTGTAATTATTAAATTCAATTATATAATAATATTACATTAATTGTTAACAAAGGGGAGGAGTTTAAATAAATTTGGTTATTCATACGCATGTTATTAATCTTAGCTTTATTTATTTCCAGTTATTCTGAACTATGAAGTAACCTTTTTTTTTTTTTTGAAATGAAATGGTGGTATTTGATTGGTCAAAAGTGTGGTTATTGTGGATAATGTGGTTCGCTAAAGCGGACCGGTTGCCTTGGTTTCTTATTCGAGTGGTATATAGTATATATACAATTGGTAGCACTTCGCGTACACTAGACTATATACTTCACTTTGGTTCACAATTTCAATTTTCTCCCTACCTCTAAGCTTTAAGTTTTAAAACCTATATTATATATTTCTTTTCTCCAAATTTCTGAAAAATGTTCCCGTAATATGTCAGACTGGCCCATTTATTATTTTGTTTTTATCTTAGTAAGATTATTTCAATGTATAGTTCGCACTCAGTAAACTTGTCTTAGTATATATAAAATAGTAATACATTTATTTCAGTTAAACCAGTAGGTAATAGGATACGTCAAAATAATGTATACATTAAGATAGCTTATAAATTAGATTCATAACTACTTGAGTCTAACACACGTATGATTAGTAAGTAATCCACAAGGCCAAAAAAAAAAAAAAAAAAAATAGTAATAACAAAACTATTAAAAAAAGTAAAATGAAATTAATAAAAATTGAATTAATAAATACTTAAAAATATATGAAAGTATAAAAAAAAATTTAACAAAAAAATTATTATTAATACATAAGTAGACACATTTTACAATTTAATAAAATTAAGATAACTATTTTTCAAAAAACTCTTTTGAAGTGTCACATCTCAAAGATATTTCTGGACGTTCTTATGTCCCTTCATCAGTTCCCAATGTGCGAGATATAGAATAGAAAAAGAAAACAATGTAACTATAACAATATATGAAAAAATAATAAATAAATATATATATATTAATCAATTATAAATGAATAAATAAAAAAGTCTAAATAAATAAATAAAAAAAATATAAATGAATAAATAAAAAATTATAAATTAATAAATAAAACAATAACGTAGATTCGACTGACTTTTATGGTGTGGAGAAACACTCCCCAAAAAATAAAAATGAAAGCTTTGTATCAAATATTGTTTTTGAATATGAAACACGATTCTTTATTGTGATTATATTATTCTTTTTGAACAGTGAGAATAAAATTCCGTTTCTGTGTAAAGGGTTTCCTCTAACATAAACATTTTTTAGTTTAAGATTAAATGTTTTTTGTGTCTATTGACTTCAAGAAGTGGGGAAGGGCATTAAACATTATAACTATACCTCACGATGGTTTAACGCCGAAAATGGTAGTTTTGTAAACATTTTTTTTGTAGACTAGACAATATTTCAAAAATTAAAACTTAGTGGTTCATTTCGTGCTGGGAAACTCTTTTATTTTATCGAACAATTCAATGTTTCATCTGTGAATCACATGCAGTTTACTTCCCCGGATCGAATTAAATAACTACGTTTTCGTTTGCCCGACAAAACCATTCGTTTGAGCTATAATACAATATTCTCATGCTACATTTCGTGTCGATACATTCATTACGATAGCTATTACGAGTTTTTTGTTGAGCCCCCCTCTAAGCCCCATGTCCCTTTGGAGGGATTCGGCTGAAAATCAGTAGGTGTCGTCCTTATGGGATTATGGAGACAATTACATAATTTTGTGTCCATATATTAATTTTATCGGAAGTTATCATCACCCATTTTTGGTTTCAGGGAGTTGGAAAACATGAAATTACCATGAAAGCTCTACATCGAATATTTGATCGACTACGTAATTTCCCTTATTCTATGTAGATGTAAAATAAGGGATATGGTGAAAAAATGACAAATTTTCTGATAATGAAAATGATAGGCCCTGCATAAATCTCTCCCATATGGTGGCATAAGATACTAAAAGGAGAAGAGGGCACGTTCTGATATTTGGCTGGGGGCCAAAAAACTCTGGCATTGTCTGCTGACACACAAGCATCGTTCATAGCAAAGATCTGTACCTGAGGCAAATGTGGAAGGGTTAGATGAGATCCAGCAGCCTCTATGAGTAGAGACCGCATTTATATATACAAAATATGTCATATAATATGCAGTAAATATGCCGAAATATGCAGAAAAACAAAGTCTGTGAAACAGTGGCAGTGTACTTTTCCGCTCTCTTTCTGAACTCAATTTAGCAAATTGAAATTCAATAGTTGTATTGTACAGTTTTCTGGATCATTACGCAAAATATCGTGATGAAACATTCGTTATAACTAAAGTCCAGATTCTCGTGCAATTGCATTTTTTTTTACGCTTGCTTGAAATCATTAAATAACAATTTATTTTTACGAATTAATTGATTAATATACATAAATTTTATTTTGCACGAAATAGCATGTTTTAGGTTTTTATTGCACAAAATTGAGTATTTTAACGGGTAATTAGAAAATTTATTTGTAAGTTAGTTCGAAAATGTATACATTTGTTAATCGACAAATTTACAACAGTTTTGAGAAAACATTTTTTTTTTTTTTTTTTTCGCGGAAAAACAGTTAATGGCAGGATTTTATTTTTTATTGCACATTTGCATTTTTTGGCCTTTTTATTGCAGGTATTTTAATTTTTTTATGGCAAAAAAAGAAAATCTAATTGAGTTATTGCCAAAATTTCATGTTTTCCTATCCCTTGATACCGAAAATGAAAAAAAAAAAACAATTTCCTATCTTTGTGTGTGTCCAAGAACACGATAACTCCCGATAGAATGAATATATCGACAAGAAATTTTAGGGTAGGATAGGATTTGGAGTTTAAGGAAGCAAAACAGTAAAGGTCATCAGCGTCCAATATATTTGGCGTATATCAAGCTTGATAATTAGAATTAAAAAAAAAAAAAAATGTGTGGCAAATCTGTATTTGTACAATTTCAAGGTCATGCTCCAATTCGATATTTCTTTATTATTATTTTTTCTTCACATGGATGCATTCATACTAGTATTTACAAAAACATGCATTCAACAGAATATACATATATACTCATACACACATACCTCATATAGATATGAATAATAAGCAAATAATAAATATATAGATAATAAGGTAACCTATAGCCTTTCTTTATTTTTTTTATTATTTTTTTTTATATTAGTTTTTTTACTTGTATTTTTTTACTATTATTATTTACCCTTCTTACCACTTCTTTCCTTATTTTTTCCCCCCTCATTCTTCTCTTTCCCCTCTTTATTCTTTTCTTCCTTTCTTTTCTTTTTTTTTTTTTTTTTTCCCCCTTCTTTTTACAAGAAATTTTATATTTGTATCCAGTAAAGCCGACACCTATTAACTTACAGCCAAATCGGCCCAAGGCAAGGCGGACTCAACTTAAAAAACATACTTAGTTGATTAATTCGTGATGGGGAAGTATGGAAGTAGTCGAGTTGGAAATGTAGGCTTCATTCACAAAACAAACAAAAATGAAGAATTCAACATGAATTCAATATAACGTTATTAGAAGAGTAAGAATTGGTTTATATAAGGAGTGGGGGTAAATGTGTTTGGATTGACGGAAGCAGGGGGGAGCGGAAATAATTAAATGAACCTTCTTATCTAGTTACAGAAGAGGTGAGGGGTGAGTGGGGGGCGGGAAGAAATAGGCGGGAGAGAGAAGGAAATGGCGGGAGCGGGACGGTCTTGGCGGGAACACACCTAATTGGCAACTTTACCTGGCTCGCTCCCTCTTTTAACTCTCTTGCTTTCTCACTTCCAACATTGGACTCCTAGAAATATTTTCTGCCTCCAAGCATAGGTCAGTTCTACGCTTTACGTTATCCCAGTAATTTCTTTTCAGAAAAACGCGAGATTAATATCCCGAAAATCTCAGGATTCCGGAATCTCATTCATTTTGTGTTTAAAAAAAAAAATAATAATGATATGGAGAGCGAAAACTGTCATGAATGCTGTTTCCAAAAATAATTACCTGTCTGTGTGTATCTGTGAAGACAACTCTCGTTAGAATGAATGAATGTATCGACATGAAATTTTACATAATATGTAAAATTGCATGTCGATACATTCATTCATTCACCCTTAAATTTATTTGAAAATTAAAAGCTAACAGAAAATTTGTCGAAAATGTCTCGCCGAAAATGTAAATTTAATTAGATGCTAAGTACAAACTGTTTAAGAGAACGAAAAGCGAAACGGAAGCGTTGTATGAAATTTGCAATAAGATTGTATTCATCGCAAACATAGGTAAAGCAGATCTAGAGCAACATACTCAGTAAACAAAGCAGAAATCTAATATACAATCTGCTAGTACTTTTAGTAAGCTTGATTCATATATGTACATATAAACATAATTATAAACATGTTTTATGAGTTTACTTTTTTTTTAAACTGTTTTGAAAATGTATTTTGCGTATAATAATTATTGTTATTTTTACGTATTAATATTAATATTAAATTATTTAAAACTTTTTTCAGATGCGTATTTTTATTTCCTTCATAAGAAAGGGGTTAAAAAGTGCAGTTATGCGTTCCAGAATAAATATTCAATTTAAAGATATTTGACCTTGAACTACAAAAAAAATCGCGCCGCATCTTTTCCTTTCATTTTATAATTTTATTCAAATTTAGCATTGGTGTAGTTTTGCATGAAAAATGCTATCTGGTAACCTTAAATAAGGTAACGACATATGTCGATTTTCGGCAGTCAGAGGAAGGAGATTTGATGAGGTTTTCTTTATCAATCAGACTGGTCTGTCACTTTGAATTGACCACCAGCCAAAAACCATTGAGGCCTCGAAAGTTGAGGGATTAAAGTGGTTGGGGTGGCTTCGAAGGAAGAACGGTTAGTTGGACTGATAACCTGCTATTTTGGAAAGAGGCCTTTTTCTTGAGTTGTTGTTCGATGTCAATAATCTGAAAGAGTACACTGGTGACTCGGTGGTTAGAGTGACAGGCTATTCCTCGCCTTTTTTTCCCCGGGTGTACCAGCTCCTTTGGGGGGGCTTCACACCACCCCCGTCCGCCGATTAGGGGGAAATAGCTCTGTTAAATCTGCTGTTTCTACATTTTTTTTTAAAATGTTGCTACGGCCAGTTGTTGGACCCAGCCACTCGCCGGGACGATTGCTTGGATCCTCCAACCTACCTTCTTGGAACCATGTTATACTGCTTTCTTTATCCTCTGGGTAATCAGCCTCACTTATCAGCTTCCGAGGGTTCAGTCCCAGGTACGATCCTGTCCGTAGTATGAATTCCACCATAGGCCCGTCGTACAGAGGTCATTCGAGAACTACGTGTTCTGCAATCTCGACTCCTCCCCATGAACATTTCGGGATGTCCTTCTTGAAAAAGACTAAGTGAATGGGCGGGTCTCCCTCCAGTACCTGCAGCGCTGCCGTAGAGACAGACCAATAGGCCTTTGTGGACCCTTAACAGAGGTGTTCTCTGTGGCTGGACAAGGATAACTCGCTGCCGATTCGTGGGGCGATGCCACAATCCTGCGGCCGCGTATCGTCCTCGAACACCACAGTGTAGATTGCTTTGCACGGTGAGTAGCCGAGGTCCCATGTTGCTCACGCTAGGCAGCTCAAATTGTTGAAAGTGGCTATAGTCCTTTCTTTAATGGCAACAGCTTGGGGTGTCACAGACCAGCCCGAATCGCACTACTAGGTACGTAACCGTTGCCGGGCACTCAACGCGCAGCCCCCCATGGTATCTTATAACCAGGGGATGCCGGGCATCTGTCCTCCCTCTCATTAGCAAGGCCAAAGTGTTGCCGGGCGAGAGGGCGAGTTTGTTGGCCCAGCACCAAATTGGCGGCCTCTGCGCGTTCGGTGAGAGCAGCGCGACTATCTGCGTGCATCGTGGCCTTTGAATCCACGGTTCTCTAGATCACGGAGCAGTTCGACAAAGAGTATGTTCCAAAGAGTGGATCCGAGGACCGAGCCCTGGGAAAAAGGCTATTCCTCGCTTGCACCCCCTGTCCCCATCTCCCAACGGCCCCAAAAAATATTTTATCTGTAAAATTTGATCATAAAAAATATGTACTTTCATCCCCTCCGAAAAAAATATATATCTGTGTATTTAACTTTAGTCCAGAGCTATTTGAAGAGATGCCCCAGAGATAAGGGTTCCTCTATTTGCTGGCGGTGTTACAGCACGGTTAGTTAGTCCCTCCAAACATGCTCCCCCCTCCCAAAGGGCCTTCTACGTTACCCTTTCTCAGGTTTACCTTTCTTCAGAGTTCTGCCTGAATCTATAAGAGCCCTTTCTTATCGGTCCATGGGGACTCGTTATCTCAGACAACTAGCCTGGCCCGCATATATCAGCCAACGTTTAGTAGAACCCCGATTATCCGAAAAGAAGGGGACTGACGCCTTTCCAGAAAATCAAAAGTACTGAAGAAATATTTGATAAACAATTTGCTTCTCAATTAACTATCATATTTACATTTTATCCATAACTCGTCAGTTAATCACTGGCAATGTATTGTGATGTAAACAATTTCACGCATATTTATTAAAATATTACAAAATCAATTATTATTATTTTAATTTAAAAAATCGTTAAATTGTTCAATTTTGTATAAAAACAGCTGTTAGGACATCAGTTAATTTACTGATGTCCTAACAGCTGTTTATTATTACTAATTAATACTAATTAATTTATTAGTAAATATACAAAGACTGTGCGAGTCGTATTTTGTTTAAAAACGAATGGAACAACCAATGATTGGAGAACGAATGCCTACGATCAGATAGAGAGACAGTATAAGGAGAGATGTGGAAGTGTTAACAGTCTAAGGAGTGTGATCTTAGGGTAAAGATGTACGAGTGAAAAAAAAATAACAGCGGAAGTACGTAGATGCACCAAAGTATTTTTTATTTATTGATATGTGCTTAAGCCCAAAATAAGGACTTTAAAGAAAGGCCACAAAAAAAAAAAAAAAAGAGACTAAAGTTGTTTTAGAAATTAGTTTGTGAGATTTTTTGTAAATAATTTATTTATTTTTATTTTTGCCAAACTTAGTTTTTAAATTTATAATGTAGATTAAGAATAAATAACCCCAATTTTTGTTCTCTATTCTATGCTATTCATTTTCCCTGTGAACCAAGTAAGATAATTAATACTTTTGGATTAGATGGAACAATTTTTGAAAATTTAGGAAAATTTGATGGAATCTCATTATTATCTTTAGAAGAAATCCAAATGAATTAATTATTAATTGAAATTTTTTTTAACTACATGCTCTTTCTTCAAAATTGCATGTCTTTCGATATTCGGAAACTACTGTAGAAAGCAAAATTTAGTAGAAGACCAGCAACAATTTCCACAGGAAACGTAATAATTATATTATTTTTATTATTTATTTATTTTAATTTTTATTATTCTTTTAATTGTACATTTTTTAAATTATCACAGTACTTC
The DNA here is from genome assembly GCA_963662175.1 of Aradus depressus. Classification (NCBI taxonomy): domain Eukaryota; kingdom Metazoa; phylum Arthropoda; class Insecta; order Hemiptera; family Aradidae; genus Aradus; species Aradus depressus. The sequence goes on from OY759224.1 coordinate 6,128,841, forward strand.
CCCAGAACCAAATATTCAATTAATTTTTCGCTCTCCTTCCAAAGCCGGTCGACCGTTTGCGCTAATATTTGACAGTAAAATTGAGGGCGCCGGTAGCTCAGTGGTATGCGTGCTTGCCTTCTGAGCTCAAGAACGTGGGTTCGAAACCCGACCGAGGCCCTTAGTTGATTTTATCTGGGAGGTAAAATAAACTTAAGGACGCCGTCCTTCGGATGTTAAGCGATGGTCCCGAGCATGTACGATGTCAGGTACTCGTAAGCTAAGTAAGTAAAATTACATAGAGAGACTCTTAAATCCTCATACTAAATTTTGTTGGTAAAGATATATTCATTACATCGGTAGTTATTTTTTTATTTATATGATGCACCCTTATTCAAAATATCTAATAAAAAATGTTATTTATTACATTCACCAAATAAACCAGGTACAGCGCAGATAATATAAAATATTCTGAATTCAACACATTTTTCACATAAAAAATTGAATGAATAGTTTCGTCAGTGAACCTGGCGATCACCTCGGAACTATCGTCGGAAGGAGAACGATGACTACTATACTATACTATACCAGCCAATACAAAATTGGCCTATCAGACAAAAATAAAATGATAATGAAGGCATCTCCTAAATTTGAGAGACAGGACGCTAATGGACAGATTACTGATTTCCAATTTTTCCTATCACTTAGCGGGGGCCGCAAGGGTTCAAATCACTTAGCACCTAATGTAGGGGAGGGGGGGGGGGGGGGGGGGGGGGGGCAACCTAGAGAACGTTCAGGACTCATGAAAAAATATTTATTAATTTAAAACAGTTAATAAAAAATTGTGCAATGTATTTCCCCACCACGAATCAAATAAATAATTATTGCTCTCTTAGAGGGCTTTGAATTTATATGGGAAATTACGTGTCAGTATACTCACCACAAGGGCCCTTCCCTTCGAGCGATTTGGCTGAAAATCAATAGGTGTAGCCCTTGAAGGGTTCTGGTTACACATATAAAATATTGTGTCTGTACTATCATTCTTTTGGGAGTTATCGTGTTCACAGACAGTCAGAATTTTTCTTTTCACTTTTGGAATCTGGAGGTGGGAAAAGATGAAATTCTGTTGAAAACTCCGCATCTAATTTCTGACCGATTACATAACTTTCTCTATACTTCATATATCTGGGGAAGTAAAATATAGAATGACCTTTCACAAATGTTATTTTAATAATCTAACCGGCTTTCGAGGTTGCACTCATCATCAGGTAGTCTACAAAAAAAAAAAAAAACAATAATTAAGTAAAAGAAAAACTACTATGAAGTTGACACCTATTATTTTTCTACCAAATCGAAACTTTGATTTCAGAGGGAGAGCGAACACTCAGTTGAGTTTATTCACCGAACATTAACCCCCTTCCCTTATTTACCGGCCCCTTCAATTTAATTTTTGTTGAGAAAATGAAAATTTTGAAATATACCAAATCTGAATAAAATAACGCCTAATGACATTTTTATATAATTTTCTTTAAGATACATGAGTCAGAAGCCAGAAAAAATGTTTTAATCTTTTTCGGACATAAAAACTTTTTCTGTTAAATGCCGTTTTTTTTTTTTTGTATTTTGGCGGGAGTCCTGTGATGGATGCTAAGCCGCTTAAAAAAAGTTTCTACCATTTTCTTTTTCTTTTTTGGCTTATCTTTTCAGTTAACTCAAAATAAACGTTTCAAATAGACGGCTTTCGTCAACCCTACATTTTTAATGGGATTTGTACTTTATTATTATTTCTTTACTTTATTGTACGGAGTATAGGGGAAGTTATGTAATCGGTCAAAAATTCAATTTAGTGTTTTCACAAAAATGTCATGTTTTCCGACTCCTTGATTCCAATAATTAAAGCACAAATTTGTGTACTTGTGTCTTTGAACAAAATATATGATATTTAAAAAAATAAAATTTTATTTTATTTATTTACATAGAGAATGTTACATAGGCATCATGACGGCAAAATAAAGACTGCCATTAATGATTTTTGCTTGTGAAGTCATTGCACTGTAGGTGCGTGGCGTTTAGAAGCGCAGCCAGGTTACATCCCAAGCAAGTCACGTTCGTTTGAGTCGGCGAGGTGGGTTTGTGGGCAGGGTATTTGAAGATAGTGTTTGAATGAGAGGATTGGCGTGACTGGCGAGTTTGGCGTGGAAGTTTGTGTATCTCTCAGTTACAACTGTGGAAACGAAAGGCACTTGTAAGTCGTTATGAAGGGTGTTGTTAGTGTCGCAGAATGGTGCGTTAGTGATGTGTCGTAATATGATGGATTGCATGGCTTGAACCCGGTTCAAATTGGACTTCGCCGCAGACCCCCAGAGTTCCAAGCCGTACATCATCGGCTTGAGAAGGGAATTGTAAATGGTGAGTTTGTTATTTAATGAGAGTGATGATCGTCGTCCAATTAATGATTTGAGTAGTCCGAAGCGTCTTTTTATTTGTGTTCGTTTTAGTCTGATGTGATCTTTCCACGTTAGTCGTCTGTCTAAATGCAGCCCAAGGTAGCGGACGATTACTTTAGCGAAAATCTTGAGATCAAATTTTTAAGAGAATTACATGTTCTGAAGTCCCTTAAATCATGACTCTCTGGAACTTAATATCTGAACTTTATTTTCCATGGAGAACATCCCTTATGCCCACTTTTCTTCACTCTTTATTTGCCTGTCGACTATGTATCTACGTTCTCATCTATTAAAAATTCTGAATCACTTTTTTCCAGGTCCTCTTTACACATTTCCTCGCCCCATGGAGACATTTCCATTAATCAAATATATTAGTTCCGTGAAAGGAAGGAACTTTTCCAGCGGGCACTCTCTCCAGTTAGTTCTCCAGAGTTTGTCTTCTCTCAACATAAATCTTGGAGGCCGAACAGGTCTCAAGACTACGGAAAACTAAGTTTTGTGTCTCTAACAGGCTTTCCTGAATTCTTTGAGCATTGACAATTTTCTGATGACAGGCTTTAGCAATCGTCAGAGTTGAAGTGACACCTAAGGTAGAACATTGGAGAGAATATTAACCAAAATGCAGTGGAAAGAAGCTTAAGAAATAATGTGAACAATTCTCTGAGGGGCTTGGTTGTGTAGAAAATCAGGATCCGGAAGATGCCATTGGAAGGAGATTCTGGGAAAGTATGGAGAGAAAGAGCCCGGTAGGGATGATTGAAACTGCCTCAAGTAGATGGGAAGAGACGGGCCAGGGAGAGACCTAAATAGATGGTATCTCCCTATTTGCGTATAACCAGAATGCGTACCTCTACGAAATATACCCACTATGCGTACACTCTTTTTATCATTTGAATTAAAGAGGATCATTTTGTTACCTGACCGTATTAGACTTCGACTTGCGTACAGAAAAAAAAACTTCTCCAGTATACGTATACATACATTTTTCCTATTATACTATGGGTATACATTTTTGCTATTAGAGTATGCTTATACATATGAAAAATGTCTACACCTTTCTTTTTTTTAAATTGATACATTCATAAATATTTATTAGTGGTTTAAAAAATACAATTTTTTTTCTACATTGATATGTTTCTTACATTAGGTACTGATGTGAAAAATATAATTTTTTATATACATTTAATTTCTGTTATTTTTTTGGCTATAATTACTCAAAACTTTTCTGACTATGATTATTCAAAACTTCTTCGAATAGAGTTATGCAAATTTTTGTTTTGGAGGGCAGTGTACGCATGATGACAAGTTTTTTTTTATTGCAGACAGGTAACAAAAGTTGTCGAACCCTTTTAGTTCAGGTAATTTCCCCCCCCCCCCCCCCCCCCCCCCCCCCCCCCCCCCAAAAAGTATACTCATAGTGGGTACACGCAAATAGGGTGGTATCAAATAGATTGAGGTCATATGGAAGGCTAATAAGGTTAAGAAGGCAGGCCGAGGACAGACCGGCATGGATGCAGGTCGTTGCAAAGACCCAGGTATAAGAATGATGGAAGAAGATAAGGAAAGCAGTTCAATGAAAAGACCTAGGTCATCCAAGAATGATGAAAGATGAAGACGATGATCTCACATGTGATAGTTGGAGGGGGGCTGAAGAAGATGGACGTCAAGAGGTGGAGAAGGCAGGCGAAGGGCGAAATGGATGCAGGTCATTGGGAATTCCCAGGTCCTGCAAGAATGTTGAAAAAAAAGGATAATGGCTCCTCTACACTATGGCTCATTGTGGGCCATCATGATGGTCACCATTATCATGGCCTGAATGAACGCATCCACACAGTGGTCCATCTAGATGGACCATTCTAGATGTGCATGAATGGGCCATAGTGAATTTATAATTTCAAGAAGTTGCCTTGTAACTAGTATGGAGGTCGAGGAAATCGCGGCGGTGGCTTTGTGTTTGGCCAACACGTATAGTTACACAAAAGTTTGCTCTCTGTGCTGGCTGTGGGCTCTCCGGGAGTTGTTGGCTTTGTGATGGTCCGGGTTGTTGTGTACTTAAATGTCTCTTCTGGAACCCAATTTATTTCTTTTTTCGATTTTGCCATGATTAATTAACTTTTAGCCACTGCGCAGCTTACTTGCGCATGCTAGCCTCCTTTGATGTGTGTAGTCGGACCGCTCCCAACGCCATCCATGGCCATCACCATCTCCATCATCCACTACTTAGGCCACTACAGGCCATCTACCCCTCTACACAATGGTAATGGCTCACAGTGGCTCAAGATGGGCCATAGTGTAGAGGAGCCATAAGAAGAAGAAGGAGAAGTAAGGATTGGAAGGTGGTCGTTGAAAAGGTCCCGGACATACAGAGGAAAACTAAGAGAGTATACTAACATCTTCAGTATATACTAACACGACAGTGCGAAAAGATGTTGATCGCTAAGATGTGAAAGAATGATGGATGAAGAAGAAGAGGAAAACCCCAGTTGGAGGAGAACGACCTCAAGAAGATGGCTACATGAAGGGATGGAGAAGACTGATCGAGAACAGTTCTTCGAGAGACAAGGCCTACTTTCCGTTAGGACGATGGATCCTTCGAACAGGATGACCTGGGAGACCTCTGTCCCTGAACTAAGTTGATGCTTCCATACCTAAAACTGAACATACATATGTATAAAACTCACCTAGAGAGAAATATGAGAGTATACAAACGAAATATCCTGTGGAAGATGGAACGACATTTAATTAACAGTAAAGAGACAGGATCATAAATAAACCAGCAGGTACAGTCTGTTTTTTTTTTTTTGAGCGGGAACAGTTCATCATTGTCAACAACCGACTGTCTCCCACACTCACAGATCACACTCTGAAAGATTTCCTGAATATTTTTCCCTTTCTTCATTTTGAAAAGGAATTTTCAACTGCGCGATTCGTATTCCGGCATATATATGTTACTGTTAATTTGATAAATCTGCTATTATGTATAATCAACGGTTATTTTATATAATAACCAAAAAACTGGTTAATATGGCAAATTGAAAAAAAAATTATTACTTTATCTGGTTATTTTGTAAAATATCCAACGTGAACAGCTAAAGTGATTAATTTAGTTGAATTTACTAAGTTAACTGGTTATTTTGTATAATAGCCAAACTAGTGTGGCTATTATAGATAATTGTTGCTATTATAAATAAATAAGACAAATATTAGGAAGGTACTTATTTATTTGAACAAGGCAAACTGTCGTGACATTTTGAATTGCAAAGTACTACACTTTTTTTGCACTTGCATTTTGACGATGTACATTTTCCTTTGCAGTTACATCTTTGCAGTTACCCACTGGTTTTAGATTTTGATTCTCGCACTTTTTCAATCAATCCCCGATACCGTTCCTTACTCATTATTCCACAATTTCCACTTTTATTCTCGAGTGCAGTCATCATTTTTTTCATTAAAACGCATTTCCATTTTATAATAATAATGAACCGACAACTAAAAATAATTAGATTGAACACTACTTCAAAAACAAAAATAACAAGTAATCACGGAATGAATCCTGAAGTACAACTGAGAACAGTGAGAACTGAGAACGAGTTTGATTCCCGAATACTGAATTTAGCAAACTAGCCACAGGTTTTCAGCTATTATGCATAATAGCCAGTTAATATGATTAATTTGTGACAAAAGTAAAAAATTTATCATATTAACAAGGTGAGTTTTATATTATGTATAATAACTGGTTAATATGATAAATATTAAGAAACTGTGAATAATTTGTCATATTAACCAAGAACGGTAGTTATTTTGTAAAATAACCAGTTATTATGTATAATAACTAAATTTATCAAATTAACAGTAACATATACATTGCTGGACTTCGCTAGGAGACAGGGTGTTACAGGCTTAGGTAATCTCAGGTAACTTAAAAGAAGTTGTCTTCTCACTGTTTTATTTTAGACCAGAACCAGTTTTCAACGCAACAGAGGTTCATCTGTAATAGGATACATAAAATATACAAATAATGAAAAGTATACATGTTAATGCATCAGAGTACAGAGTAACAAGATAAAAAATTATAAACTTACTTACCCCACCCACACGGCACAGCGGTTATATATACAAAAACATTCATTCTGATATACACAATATGATTAATTCAAGGCTTCCTATTCCTTTTGAATAGGGAAATCCTCAAATAAATTTAATTTTGCTGGAGTTACCTAATTATTGGACAAGCACAGAACAGGAACAAGCAGGAGAACAAAAATATAAGGGACCAAAATAACTATAATACTGAGAACAAGTAAAAAAAAAAAATATATTATAAGAAAAAAAAAATATATAAATGTATATTCAATGACGCAAAACAAAATAAATTTTGTTAATCAAAATAAAATTAAAGATTAACTTGAGTTTAAAATGAAATTCTTATCAAAATATGTCAAAAAAATTGGATAAATAATTTATATTATCGGACATATCGGATCTATAATAAAAACAAACAGAATATCAATTCTTAAAACAAAAAGAAAGGTCTCAATATATAAATATATATTGTTAAAAAACAACGAAAGTAGATCCGTAAGAAACAATGTTTGAAAACCCCTTATGTAATTAAAACTGAAAATATTAAAGTGAGCTCACGATGAGAATAAAAATAAAATGATAAATATCTTTATATGACAACAACAGTGTGGTGAAAATATTGAAATAAAATTACAAACAAAAATGATGATCTTCGAAGGATCATGGAACTCGAAGAACGGTGAGATCAGAACAACGATGCTCATCGGACGAATGGGGACACTGGCAGATCGCAAGTCCAAAAAGAAATTCGAGAAGTTCAAAATAAGGAGAGCCGAAATAAAATACGGCAATAAATAAAAATTTATAATAGGTTCACTCACTGGCAACTATAGCATGGGACTGACTGGGACTGAGTATCGGACCCAGAGAGGGATTAGCCGTGTGTTCACATTATGAACGTTGTTGACTAAACAATAACTAAGTAAAACAAATCTTTATTATCACATATGTACTTAAGGATAATACAAATATGAAAACTTAGCAAACTTAAATGTCACTTTTGAATTTTATATTGACGATGGCGTAATCCGAAATCTGAACACTATATGTACGTAATTTTGTGGAATTTAACAATATGAAAGTTAAACAAATTCTGTGACTTTATTTATTTTATTAACTTTCCATTATATCAACACAGGTCGCAGAAATGTTTTCCAACCCTGTAAGGTAACATAGGAAGACAGAGAGGAAGGATATAAAGAAAGGACTGTGGAACAGAACTAAGGATAAATGTGGATGTTGGTGGTTCTACAAGAAGGACGACGGACGTCATGAGAGGATTTGGTGTCTTATTGTCCCGGGTCCCAGGACGTCTTTTGTTTATATCTGCCTCTACCTAGCTAAGTAGACGTATTTGTATCTATTTCTCAGCGTGGCAGAGTGATTGGATCACACATTGAAGGGTTTCTGTCGATCAACAAAAGTTTAGATAGAATTTGTTTTTTTTTGTATTTTTTTTTCCGGTTTCCATCCAGTAGTATCCCTACTGGAAAGAAATATATTTAACTGCATGCACCATACGTATATTACATGCTTTAAATCAACATAATTTTGAATTTTACACACATTAATTTAGCTACGTAGTTCACCAAAATTAATCTTCTGTACAAAGGCTAAAAATTGTTTATTAAAACATCGCACTAAAATAATTGTTGACAAAAGAAGCCAACTTTCACCATTGATCACCACAAATCTCACCAGGAAACTTCTTAGGTCTTCCAGTAGTTCACAAGTGAAGATTATATGATGGACTGACTGCTCCGGTGTCTGGCTGAAGCCCGGAACAGCGTAGTGTGAAATGGACTGGGGGCCTGGAGCAGCAATGGACCGGGGGCCCACTCTCTTTTTTTTGGTCTCGTTGCGAGCTTAAAACAAAAACCCTAATAACTGCCGATGAAAGGAATGTATCGACACAAAAACCCTAATAACTGCCGATATAAGGAATGGCCCTAACGATCGATTGATATTAAAAAGAGAGAAAGTGAAAACCTAATTGGTTTGCCATGTTAATGTATAAAATCAAAAATGAAGCAAATGGAATTTCCAATCTTCTATCATACGAATATGTGACGTATATTATATTCTAAAATCATATAACTTAAATTACCAACCCGGCAGATAAAGTAACAAACCTGCTTAAACTTTATTTTTTGGTATACCTAGGTATCTATTGTAATTTTTTTATTTATTTATTCTACAATCTTTACAAAATTTACAATAGGTAGAAGTGAACAGGAGAAAAAAATGTACAATTGATGGGTGAAGCCAGCCAGTGCTGACACTCCCTTAGGCAGTCTCATTATTTATTCAAAGAAGATCGCGAGGCCAGCGTCGTCTTAGGTGGCGTGTAGGGTTGTCGGGATGCGCTGAGTTGGATTAGGTATTGGACATAAGAAATGTTGAGGTCTTTATATAGGACTTTGTTGGTGACATAAAAGGGAGCATTGACAATTTGTTGTAGGACTTTTGACTGAAAAGTTTGGAACTCTTGGTTGAGCCACATAGTTCTAGTCCGTATGTTATCGTCTGTTGAGTTCTTGTCGTTTGAGTCTTGTGTGGGGATTCCATGTTGGTCTGCTGTCTAAGTAAAACCCAAGGTGCAGTACGTTGTTGGTTGGAATGAGAATATGCATAATTAAAAAAAAAAAAAGTTTTTAAACAATTTTACTTTTACTACAGTTGAAGCCACCAATTGGCTCCTTGGTAGATTGGTTAGCTGCCTTGGCTTCTATCCTCAGTCGCTGATTATCTCGTTGATTAAGGACGAGCTGTTTGCCTCCGTAACACTCTACGACGGCTCCTCTATATTAGTTTCATTTTCACTTTATGCTGTAAGATGGCACCTGAACTTCATCTATCATCCCCCCCCAATTAGCATCCCCTCCTTTATTGTACGTAGGCTATATTAAATTTTAACAATTTATAACACTGCCTATGCAGTTAATATTCATTTTCAACTTTGTTCTATGTTGCCAGTATGTGATGTATTGTTTTAAAAATAAATAAATAAACAGTCGTCAGAGAATTACCAATATTATACCTCTCCATCACGAATTAATCAACTGAGTTTGTGTCTTATTAGGGTTTTTGGGTAAGTCCTCTATTCTCCCATTTTCGATCGATACATTTCGATACATTCAGTTAATTGAGTTTTTGTATTAAGCTTCCTCCCTAAATCCCACATTCTCTTTCGCAGTGACTGAAAATCGATAGATGTCGTACTTATGGGGTTATCGATACACATATAAAGTTTTGTGATGATACATTCAGTTAATTGAGTTTTTGTATTAAGCTTCCTCCCTAAATCCCACATTCTCTTTCGCAGTGACTGAAAATCGATAGGTGTCGCACTTATGGGGTTATCGATACACATATAAAGTTTTGTGATGATACATTCAGTTAATTGAGTTTTTGTATTAAGCTTCCTCCCTAAATCCCACATTCTCTTTCGCAGTGACTGAAAATCGATAGGTGTCGTACTTATGGGGTTATCGATACACATATAAAGTTTTGTGATGATACATTCAGTTAATTGAGTTTTTGTATTAAGCCTGCTCTCTAATCCTCTCATTCTTTTTGGCAGATTTGACTGAAAATCGATGTATCGTACTTATGGGGTTATGGACACATGTAAAATTTCTTGTTGATATATTTATTCCATCGAGAGAAAATATAGGAACTCTGACTTTATGTCTGGACTCAGAAGCCTCTTGACCCAACCCTGCTTTCCCATTTATTTTAAAACCGGAACTAGTATGAGTAAACTCAGTGTCATCCTCAGTAGCATAAGATCATGCAGTGCGGTATTCAGTCCAACATGTACCTATTAAGCTAAATAAAGTTATATAAATTTAATTAACTCGTCTCAAAGGAGCCCATTCTGAAGCTTCTAGCTCCACCTTTCTCCAGGTAATATCATTCTGTCAGACTTTCTTCAGGCAGCCACCTCACTTTCATCTTTCTCTCTCTGGGTGTATAAATAAAGTTAAATATTCGTCTGTTTGTTCCAGTATGGCATCTACACTGTATCTGAATTTTCAGGGAAGAGGAGAGAATTTATTTTATAATAATAGTTCTATTGAGTTACACATCGTTTTAAAGATCTTGAAGAATACTCTTAAAAAATTAATGTAATTTCGGAAAAGTAATTTAAGGTAACTTAATATTGCTTCTATGCAATTAAAATTTGTTTCTGCTGGTCTCTTAGAATAAATCTGAAGTTGTGGCGAAACATGAGGTCGTTTATTCTTGCGAATAACTAGAAAAATAAAAGAATGATTTATTCTCCAAAAGTACAAAGTCTATTTAGTGTGAAAAATAATAAATACATAGGTCGTTATGAATAACTATAAATGTTAACGTGTCAAATAGTCCAGATGATGGCCTTATTAATTAATAAAAAAGTCATCACTGAATCACCCTAAATGTACTTCCCCAGAGCGAATCAAGTTTCTACTCTCCCTCTGGAACTAATTCACCGATTTAGTTCAAAATAGGAATCCGAATCCTCGTCATATTGATTCGCCTCATTCTCCTCTGAAACTCCCTTTCCCTTCCGCCGATTTTGTTGAAAATTTACAAGTTTCGTCCTTATTGGGTCCTCAACTTACTTGGATTCACATATAAAATTTAATGTAGATAGTTTAATGATTTTTGATCACACGATTGTGTAGTATGTATATGAGAGGGAGCCAGTAGCCCAAGTATTACATGCTTGCTTATTATGCTCAATATTGCAGGCTCTTAGGTTTATTTCTATGTGGGAGGTAATAAAGCCTTGAGCACGCCATCCTACGGAGGGGAAGTTGATAGGCAGTCTCTTGGCTGTACGATGTTAGATACTCGTTAAAAACCTATCTAAGGAATCTAAACTGAAGTAAATAAAATTTAGGACGCCCATAGCTGCCAGAGAAGAATTAAGAATAAGAACATTGAATGGTCCCTAGTTGTTCTACTTATCCTACAATACACATTACTTTGTGTTGAAAATTATTATTAGGGTAAATTTTCTCTGCAGAATCTAACCTATCACATATCAAAACCAAAATAACCTACCGTACTGCTACAAGAGCAAGCGTAGTTATATATATGTAGCTCAAAATCGTGGGTGAAAATACCATGAGCACACCGTCTTTTCGGATGGCTGAGATAGACAGATAGGCTACATTTAAAACTCTTAGAATAACGTTGGGCTTATGTCCATCAGAGTGACGAAAGAGCGCTCTGGAAGTAAGCGATATAAACTCGTAATTAAAGCCCAGACATGAGTCACAATAACCAACTAATAGCTCCAATATTATAGAATCGTCCATTTTTTCGATTTCTTGAAAACTATAGATCATAGAATTAATTTTCCGTATTTTGTCGTTAAAAATGCCTTTGAAAACGATTCACAAGACATCGAAGAATAATCGTTAATTTTATGTACGATTTTTTGAAAACTATTCTACTAATCTTGTCTAAGTCTATTTTTCTCCTAACTGCAACCCACTAATAGAAGTACTCGCTTAAATTGAAATGAAAATTGTGTTGATGTTTCCCAACCTTCCCCTTCTTCTTTTACAAAAAGTTTAATAAAAAAAAAAAAAAGTACAAAAAAAAAGTTAAAAGCAAGGCAAAGCTCATAAACCACAAACACTTTCCACGTAATTAAATATTCAAAAACAAAAAGAACTAACACAAGAGACCACTCAAAAATTCAACAGTAGCCAACACAAAGAGTAGCAGCTGGAGGGAAGCAATCCTGGCGTTCTGGCCTACTGGGATATAATATATAATTAAATATATGTTTAAAGGGGAAAAAATAAATAATAAAGGGATAAAAAGGTAAAGAAAGGGAAAAATAAAATAAATCTGACAGAGAGAATTTAAAAAAATAAATTAGCCTCCTTTGTGCTCTGATAGATAGCCATTATGAGATAAGGCGCTTTGTGTCTGCCATCGGGTTGGTGTAATCACTGTTTTCGTTATTCAACAAACAGGATAATATCCTAAATGAAAACTATTAAATGAACAAAATAGTTTTTTTCTTTCTTCCCGATTAACATTTTGATAACAAATAATTTATGAATAAATAAAACAAACTTATTTTTGAAATATTGTCTATTCCACTAAAGATATATATACATATATAACTACCGGTTTCGGCTTTATACCATCGTCAGGTCTAGTTATGAACTAAGTCAGTTTGCAGAGAGTGACCCTTCAAATACATCTCAGGTCAAAGGGGGCTATTAAAACTTGGGAGTCCCCCGGCTGTACCGTTAGCTAACTCATGAAATATTTCTTAACAAAACCTAGTTCTAAATTTACATAAAACAATGTCACTAGACTAATACGTGGAAAAATAACAAATAAATAAGTACAAATACAAGTAAATAATAAAAAATAGAAATAAAATTAATAATAATGTTAAGATTTAGATAACTTGAAACATATATGTGGAACCAAATATTAATAACAGATAATACAAACATATATGTGGAAACAGAACTGGTTTAGGGTGTTAACAAAGGGGAATAGTTGAAATAAATTTGGTCATTCATACAAATGTTCCTTTTGTTAGCTTTATTTATTTCTAATTGTTCCAAGCTATCAACTTAGAAGTAAATAATTTATGGTTTCCAGATTTACTTTGTGAAGCTCCATTCTAGAAATAGATAATTAAAATACACAATTTATTTGTCAAACTTCACTATATATTCTCAAATACTCAACTAGTTTCACCGTGTTAAGGCATTATCAAGAGTCACTTACAAACTGACAGAATTGGTTGACAGGGTAGAAGGTACAGTTATGGAGGGGGGTTTTTAGGTAGTGACGGGGAATCCCTTGTTTTCTTTCTTTTTCATTTTATATTCATTATTATCTTGTAAATATCTGTAAGTGACTCTTGATAATGCCTTAACACGGCGAAACTAGTTGAGTATTTGAGAATATATAGTGAAGTTTGACAAATAAATTGTGTATTTTAATTATCTATTTTGATAACAGTTTTTTGAACACTTACAGTCAGAATCCTTCGATAGTTTTCCCACTTCTGTTAGTATAGGTCTCACCTCTGTATCTTTTCATTCTATTTTTATTCCTGTTCCATTCACCAGGGTTTCTTCATCGTTTCCTACCTCCTTTTTTAAATGAATTTTCGGTTGTATCAATTTCATTTTCCGTATTACCATTTGTTTCTATTGAATCTCCAGCATCAATGGGTCGTTCATTTCCATCTAGAAGAATAAAGAAAGACATCGGTTAATAAAGAAAAAATTATTAGCGTGTTTATCCCACTATAATAATAATCAAATAAGATAAATACAATATTTGTAGATAGGTACCTTCTTGATAACTTGAATATCCTTAAACTCGACAAAACACTGCATTGTATAGTTATGCACTCACCTGAAGAACATCCGTCTGAAGGTACATGTTCAGGATTATTATAATTATTATCTTCACAAACTATGTCAATTTCTTCATGAGTTGAAGCCATTTTCTCTAAAAAATTTGAAATAAAACTAAGAAACACAAAAAACTTAATTTCTAGCAATGTAATAATATTGTAACTTTATATATTATAACCTTCTCTCAGGCACACTCTGACTTGCTTGATATGGCTACTGAAAAAAATCAAATAATTTTCAGACGCTCATAAAAGTGCTGCTCTCTTGTGGAAAAAAGTGAAAACACTGACTTACTTGATTGTGCCTCTGAAAGAATGAACAATTTTCTACAGTTTACAATAAATAAGTCAAATTTAAACTTTTACTGACTTACACTGTTTCTCTTCTGAACCATCCATATATTAATCATTTTTTTACTTTCTTATACTTATAGAAGGTATAAGAAAGTATTGTAATCGTGCGAAAATTAGAGATCGAGGTTTTAATGGATTTTTACGTTTTAAAGTCTCCTGAAAATGTTTTGACCATTTTTGCGATAATGACCACTTTACCCCGGGAGGGTCGAAGTACAATTTAAAAGATACCGCTTATGTTTATGACCTAATCCAAAATCTTTACGAGTAAAAGTTGTAGGGAACATTAAAATATATATTTTATATAAAATACGATTTTTTGTAGGACGTCCGGTTTTCGAGATACAGGCCGAAAACCATCTTGAAATGTAGTTTTGAAAAAACACATATTTTTAGACTTTTCCTTTGGAAGGAAGGTTCTGCGCAGAATATTTGGAGGTAGGCCATGCATGGCGCAGACGCAACAACCAGGAGCTCTACGAACTATATAGAGGATCAGATGTCCTGAAAGTCATGAAGATTGGGCAGTTAAGATGGTCAGGACATGTCGCCAGGATGGAAGCTGATGAAATGCCGAAGAAGCTGCTAATCGAGCTCATTCATGGAGTGAGACGGCGAGGGAGACATAAGCTGAGATGGGCAGATGGTGTGGCAGAAGATGCCCGAAACATGTTCCTCATCAGGAACTGGATGGCAGCCGCACAAGATCGAGACAATTGGCGGCTATTGGTGGAGGAGGCCATGATTGATTGATTATTTTATCATGTAATCTTATAGTCATCACTTCTGCTTATTGTCATTTTTTTTGTACAGATTGTAAAACAAATAAATAAATTTAAAAAAAAGAGTAATTTTTAATGAATCTCGAAATTCCAGAATTGAAGGGCTTGCAGCAAAAAGGGAGATATTTAAGAGAGATTTTGAGATAAGTGCACAATATAGTTTTAAAAAAATCATTTCTTCGTTTGGTGCAAGAAGGAGGTATCTACAACTGTCATAAGTCTGTTAGTTGCTCTGATTCTCACTGGATGGATTTGCCTCCCACACCACATTGGAGCAAGAAGGGGAGAGCTCCTGGAGCTAACTCGTTCTTGCCAAAAAGAGAAAGGTTTTTTTTTGTGATAACAGTCCTAGAAGGTTGTGATATTTATTATTTTTGTCGCGACATCACGTTTACGTCTACAACGAAACTGTGGGGAAAAAAGACCCCCAACGAATCCATAAGTTTCTTGCACCACTACATAAATAATGTGCTCAGTCCTCAAATTAAGCTTTTTTTAAGCAGTATTGTATTTTTTTAACCCGAAAATGTATGGGAAGGAGATTTTAAATTTTAGTTTGGGACAAAAAGGAGCTAGCTCCAAAATTGAAATGTACCCCCCGTTCAACGGAGTGGGTTTTATTGTATGAAAATGGTGGCAACCAAGCTTAAAAACATGCACTGTGTATAGGAAAATATATTTTTGACGAAATTTGAAAATTCAAATTTTAAAACGTTTTTTTCAATTTCCCAAAATCGTCAAAAGGGGAGCTGACCCCTTTTTGCTCCAAGCCCTTCAATTGTTCTTCTCCGAAATTGTTAATGCTAGATTGGATTGCGAGAGCCGAAAAACATGAAATTCTCTTGAAAACTAAATTAGAAAATGTTTGACATAATATTTAATTTATCTTATGCTTCATGTTGATATAAGAATTCCTGAATATTCTTTGTACTAAAGTTAATAAAATTGAAAAGGAATTTCACTTTCATCCTCGTTTATTCAGGTTAATATCGGTATTTTTTTTCTGCTCAATAAAGTAACTGAGAAAACGTCAAATTCAGGGCCTTATAACCAATGTTGAGTACAGAAGAAAATAGAAGGAACAAAAAATAAAAATGAAAAGTGTATGTGAAATTTGGGAACATTTGTTGTGTGTGTTTATATAAGTGAGGGGGCACCCAGACAGGACGGAAGTGTTGGGGGGAGATGACATCAAGGATATTGGCAGGAGAGGACGATGAAGGGAGGAATACAAAGGGGGTTTCAGGGTTAAACAGGCAAGCTTTCGGATCATGTAAGGGGATGAAAAACAGGAAGAAGAACAGTCATTAACTTCTTGTTCCCCCTCCCAAATCAGTTGACCGTTTGTGCTAACATTCAATAGTTGACTTACATAGTAAGCTCCTAAATCCTTATACCAAACTTTTGTGTCAATACATTTGTTTTTAAGTTTTTTTTTTTATGATCACGGTAAGTTCCCAAACCAGGTAAGTAACGCAATACTCAAACCTATGTGGACTTAAACCCTGGGGTTCTGCCAAATCCTTCGTACAATAGCCAATGCTCCTTACTACGTCTCCAACAAAACCCTTCAGACTGACCTTAATGTACCTTTCATCACTGAAGTCGCTAAATCCAAATATAAAAAATTATTTTCTCTTCTTAGTTCCCACAATAATCCTCTAGTCCGTGCCCCCCATTCTGCCATACTTCCCCAACGACGGCTTAAGCGTCAATGGCCTAGAGACCTCCTGAGCAGAAGCAGTGACAGTGACAGTGATTAGCTATAAACAAGAGAAAAACAGTGACTATGGAGTTTCACCACTGGGTGATTTCTCCCCTCATGACATTTTGACATTGCCATTATCTCTTTATTAGCACATTTCTTTGTTGTATTTATGTGTATACAGTTGTAAATAGCTATTTGTAAAAAAAAAAAAAGTTTTTTTTAGCGAGACTAGTGAATCGGAATTACCTCGACATAAAAAATCAAAAGTGAAACGCTAAAGTGTGGGGGGAACGTAGCGCATGCGTACAAGTAAACTATGCGTTTAGGTCGGTGTCGATGCATCAGCTGTTGTGTGCTACGTGTTTATATACAGTTTATGCGTAAAATAATACTTTTGATTATTAACTTAATACATTTATTTTTATCCTGACATTTACAGACTACTGTTTTTTATCGATGTTGGGGATGTTCACTGCCAGAGATTTACAGACTACTGTTTTCTGTTCAAACAGTGTTTCCTTGCCAGTCAGAAACAAACCTCAAATCACTGGAACAGTGATTGATTTGAGTTGCTATTGATTGATTGACTCAAATCTCACATTCAATCAGAACTTCCACCCTTAATCATGGACCAGTGTTTCTGTTAGAAAACATAAAATTGTTGACCGATTATATAACTTCTTCTATACTTCGTATAGCTGGGGAAGTAACAATAATCATCAATGAATCACCGGCGATGTACCTCCCCAGCACGAATTCAACTAAGTTTTTGCTCTCCCTCTGATACAATCGTTTAGGCTAAAAAAATAAACAGTTAAAGTTTAATGTTCAAATACTTTTTTTTTTTTTTTTGCGTTCTGTGTTGATATAGTGGAATTACTAATAAATAAAATAAAATGATAGATAAAACACTTTTTTTGAACACTTATATTGTCTAATTCCACAAACATATACTTAAAATTTAAGCATACTAGACACGTCACACCGTTTCATGTTATCAATATGGAGCATAAAGATTTCTACGATTTTGCGTCAGATTGCGATAGATATCTGAACACCACTTCCCAAAAAATCAGCACTAGCGAAGATTCACATCACAAAAGATAAATTTCCTGCAATTGAAACACAGATGTCGCACTCCGATTTGAAACAGTGGAGGGAGGTTAAAATTTTCAAAAAAGGAATGTCGTCATTATCCATCAGAAAAATTGAACAGCTGAAACTGCTTGAGACCAGGCCTACCATCAATGAAGCCAAGAAGATAGATTTGATGGGACATGGATCCCAAATATCGTCCTTTCTAGTTGCTATTGTACTCCCTAACTTTCTAATGTTTTAGATTTTGTATACATTTTTTTCCGGTATTTTCTTTAAATAAATTATTTAAAAGTGTCTTTTTGAAATTAACCTCTTTTAGGAATAAATTTGCTTTTGTGAGCTCTCACAACAGTTTTTTGCTTCTGCTGAAAATTTAACATTTTGGCATTTACGAAGCTTTCCATGTCAACTCTTCAAATGTGTACCAGTTTCGGCTTAAGCCATCGTCAGCACAATGTTCAACAATAATTCAGATATTTGCCAGGCATACATATTTATATTAACCAATACAAACCAGAAGCGGTAGAGGTTAATATAAATACTGTGACGACAAAAAGTATTTGCACACCCTCTTTTGTAGGAAAAATTAAAAATTGAATAAGTATGTGCGGCTGTGATTATAATAATTTTATTTATTAGCAATTAGTGATTCATGTTATGTTGAAGAAATTGAGAAAACTTCGATGTATTAAATAAAAAAAAATAAAAAACAGAAAATTATATCGACAAAAAGTATTTGCACACTTCATTTATGATAAAAATATAAGATTTTATGCTACCTAATATTTCGTAATACAACCTTTGGCCGCTAAAATTGCCCCAAGTCTGGAAGACATTGAGTGCACAAGAGATCAATAAGACTAATATCTATTTTCCCCCACTCCTCCTGTAATACCTCCTTCAAGTGTTGTCTGCCAGTCATGTGCTGTTTCCGAATTCTTAGTTCTAAGTGATGCCACAGATTTTCTATTATGTTGAGGTCCGGTGACTGGGGTGGTGTGTGAAGCCTTCTTGGTGCATTATAGAGCAGCCATTCTTCAGTAATTCGGGCAGTATGCTTTGGGTCATTATCCTGTTGAAAGATGAATGAATTTTCTAAACCAAGCTTCTGGACGCTCGCACGTAAGTTGGTCCGCAGTATGTCCACATAACCTCTGGCATTCAGAGTATTTTCAATGAATGCCAGATTTCCGGTCCCTTTAGCAGAAACGCAGCCCCAAACCATCAAGTGACCTCCTCCTCCCTTTACAGTTGGAACAACATTTCGAGGGTGAAATTCTTCATTTGGTCTTCGCCAAACAAATCTTCTTCCGTCACTGCCAAACATATTAAACTTACTCTCATCTGTAAACAAAACATTTTCCCAAAATTCCTCTGGCTTCTCAATATATTCTTGTGAGAAATCAAGTCGTCTTTTTCTATTCTTCTCACTTATAAATGGTTTTTTTCTTCTACTTCGCCCATGGTAATTGGCTTCATGCAATACATTTTTTATGGTAGACACACGATAGAAGTCGAAGCGACTCTATTAGCAATTTCTTGAGCACTTATGAAAGGGGCCGCTCTCACCTGTCTCACAACTTCTCGACGTTGTCTTTCATTTAAAAGTCTTGGTCGACCTTTTCTTCTTCTGTTTTCAATAGATCCAGTGTCTTCATACTTCTTAATGATGTACTTCACTGTTGACATATTCATATCCAGGGCGGAAGCAATCTGACGATAGCTTTTACTTTTCCTACGCAACTTGATAACTCTATGCCGAAGATTCATAGATATTTCTTTTGTTTTCCCCATCTCAACGAAACCACAGCACTGACTAATACTGAATGAGTTGATTCCTTTAAACATATCTTTATCAATAAAACTTACACTAATTCCTTTTAGAAAATACAAATAAATAAATAAACACCAACAAGCCATTTAGGTGTGCAAATACTTTTTGTCGATACCATTTTCTGTTTTTTACTGTTTTTTATTTAATACATCGAAGTTTTCTCAATTTCTTCAACATAACATGAATCACTAATTGCTAATAAATTAAATTATTATAATCACAGCCGCACATACTTATTCAATTATTAATTTTTCCAACAAAAGAGGGTGTGCAAATACTTTTTGTCGGCACAGTATGTATGCCTGGCATATATCTCAATTATTGTTGAACATAGTGCTGACGATAGCGTAAGCCAAAACTGGTACAGTTTTTTTTTTTTTTTTTTTTTTAAATTTGTATTTACAAATATATATATACATTTGTAAATACAAATTAAAAAAAAAAAAAAAACAGCCAGGCAAGAGGAAAGAAAACATGCCCCCTCCTCAACGCTGTCCCTTCCCTGGCGAATTGACTGATGAACAGCATACACATATGAAATTTCGCGTCAATTTTTTTAGAGGAATTTTCGTGTTACCATGCACACAAACAGACATGAAATACTTCCCCAGGTATGTATAAGGGAAGTTATGTAATCGGTCAGAAATTCGATGTTGAGTTTTCATTGGAAATTCATATTTTCCGACCCCCTGAATCCAAAAAAGAAAAATGTCATAAGGACGACGAGAATAGGGGATAAGAAAGGGGTGGGGTGAGGGGGGCGCTAACACATAAACTCCAATAACTGCCGTTGTTATCGATTTATGAACACGAAGTTTGACATGTAAATTCAAAACCCCATAGAGAAGACACCGATAAATTTTCAGCAAGATCAGCCGAAGGAAAAGTGGATTTCAGAGGAGGAGGCTTGACACAAAAACCCCAATACATACCGATGTCATGAATATATCAATATAAAATTTAGTATGAGGATTTAGGAACCAAATATTGATTTTTAGCCCAATGGGTTCATAGGTTGTGGAGGGAGTACCTATTGGTTTTTTCCAATTTGTTGTGCACTTCTCAATGCTGGGTTGCATAAGTTGCAGTTCCTCGAAACTTTTTCGAAATATACGGAAATACTGAAAAAACCTATCTTCATGTGATTGCAGTTCACGACAGA
Organism: Aradus depressus; assembly: GCA_963662175.1. Taxonomy (NCBI): domain Eukaryota; kingdom Metazoa; phylum Arthropoda; class Insecta; order Hemiptera; family Aradidae; genus Aradus; species Aradus depressus. The sequence continues at coordinate 6,149,684 of OY759224.1, forward strand.
GACGGTGATATGCCCCAAGTGTTTCTCTTTTTATATTGATTTCATGCACCCAACATCGTCTTTTTCTTTTGTTACGTTGTTTTAGAGGGCGCCGGTAGCTCAGTGGTATGCGTGTTTGACTTCTGAGCTCAAGAACGTGGGTTCGTAACCCGACCGACGCCCTTGGTTTAATTTGTCTGGGAGGTAAAATAAACTTAAGCACGCCGTCCTTCGGATGGGACGAAAAACCCTACCCTAGGTGAATAAAAATTTATGGTAGGTAAAATTTAGGACTCCCACAGCAGAGTCGGGTTCATGTCCACCAGAGTGACGAAAGAGCGCTCTGGTAGTAGGCGATATGACCTCGTAGTTAAAGCCCGGGCATGAGTCATAAAACCTAACCTAACCTTGTTACGTTCTACAACCAAATGAAGAAGGAGTTACTCCTCGTCAGAACTACTCATTTTTTCTCTAAACCTATAAAAAACTACTGAAACTGCTCGCCGGAAAGCAATCACGATACTGTATCACTCACAAAGATATCGCACTGTGTATGACGGTGCTATATCGCCGACCGCCGCGACGATCGCACGATCACTGCTCATGTGAAAAATCGTGTTTCTGACCTATTACATAACATGTATCCTGAGAAAAAAAAAAAAAAAAATCTGTATGAATAAAATAGTTGCGATTCTATCAAATGATATTGAATTGAAGTAAAAAAGAGGTCTGTTTGACCCAGGTACATCTATCTACAATTGGATATGAAGGGACGTGATGTGATGTGTTATTCAACGTATATTTTTGTGTACCTATTGATAAGTATATCAATGTGATAACGGCTGAGAGACCTGTCCGATCCCATATATCGTATGTAGGACCCTCCCTCACTGCTCCTGGCCTTCTTGGCAACATCTTTTGTCAAACTAACCTTGTTTGTTATGAAGAAACTGACAAAAAAAAAAAGGCATCGGCAGTCTACTTCCCCAGTCCGAATTATTCAATGAAGTTTTCGCTCTCCCTCTGAATCCAATCTACAGATTTATTTTTTACTTAGTCGTAGATTTCTGAACTTTTCCTTCGACCGATTTTGCTGTAACTCAACGTGAGAATGTCCCGAAATGTCGTCGTGAAAAAGACACTTCCGGAAAAGTTATCAAAATTATCTTAGTTTTAAAGATACGTCATAAGAATTTTTACAATAAGATAGCTTTTAGTTACGTACTTAAACAGATATTAAATGTTAGAGTCTGACACACATGGATTAGAATTAACAGTAGGTGCAAAAATAATAATGCAATAAACACTGTTTTATACTAAACTATACAATAAACAATACCTGCAATAAAAAATATGTACATATGTTCTAGATTAAATAAACACCAATCAAACATTTGTTGGAAAAAATGTTTGACAAGATCAATAAAATTGCTAAAACTTTCCCCCTCTCTTCTCCTCATTTCCTTTCAGTGAAAAGATTTCTAATTACATATGAAATTTCATAGAAAACTTGTCTTTCTCACTCGCTCTCCCCTTTGGTTCTGCAGGATACAAGTGATTTCCTAGAAAACATTTATCTCGCACTCATTCTGCTCTCTAGTCTCTCACTGTCCTCTCTCCCCCTCTTGAAAACAGTACGAATTAACGAGGTTTTTAAGCCGGAAATACGAATTATAAGACGTTTTAAGTGACCTCGAGCATAAAAATAATACGAATTATCGAGGGGTCCGAAATGCATTGTTTTTATAGCACTTATCGGGATTTTCTCTGGGGACCGGCAAATTTGTACGAATTAGCCGGAAATACGAATAATCAGGATACGAAATATCGGGATTCCACTGTATTTGATTTAAAAATTTCGTATATATATATATATATATATATATAACAAAATCTCATATAACTATCAGCTGAATCGGCCAAAGGATTCAGGGCAGAAGGTTTCACAAAGAAACCCTTAAACCTCAAAATGGATTATGACCTTGAAGGGGAAGAGGAATCCAGACTGTCCGGTGATGAGGGCAACCTCGAAAGCCATTTATAATAAAATAATCACTTCTCACTACATCAGCTATTCTCATATTCAGAATTCCCTGAGTAAGACACCTATTGAGTTTCAAACAAATCGGTAAATTAGTTACAGAGGTAGAGTGAAAACTTAATTCAATTATTCGACCTGGGGATGCACATTGCAATGAACTCACCGATGACTTTTTTTTGTTATAATTTTTTATAATTATTTCTACAGCCAAATTATTATTATTATTGTTTTAATTAATTAAGAATCCGGAAATCCCGGGATTTTAGCTGTCCTGCTCCCGGTTTACTCGGCATTCAGACGAGATTCCGGGATTATAAGCCCTACTTGGCTGAGGGTATATTCCGGATGCAACCGACGTAGACCTACTCACTCAGGGCATGACTTATGAAGAAGTCAGCCTGGGTGGAATGAAAGATGTATAATTGATGAGGCCCTGACACCGTCATCTCTAAGTGAGTCCACCTCAAAAATTACATAAGGGATGCAGGTTAACTACTTGAGGGAGTTACGAAGAAATTAGTCATCTTCATCAAAGAAAAAAAGTGGTCGGGGACAATGTACTTCCCCAGAGCGAATAAATCAAATAATTTGTCTCCCTCTGATATCGATCTACCATAAATTTCGAGTTGATACATTCATTACATTGACCGTTATTGGGGTTTTGAATTGAGCCCCCTCCATAATCGACCAAAGGGGAGGAGAGGGTTCAAAGTGAGGATCAACTCAAAAACCCAATAACTGCAGTTGTAATGAATGCAGGCGACACCTATCGTCCCCCTGAGGGCGCCGGTAGCTCAGTGGTATGCGTGCTTGCCTTCTGAACTCAAGATTGTGGGTTCGAAACCCGGCCGAGGCCCTTAGTTTATTTTATCTGGGAGGTAAAATAAACTTAAGCACGCCGTCCTTCGGATGGGACGTTAAGCGATGGTCCCGAGCCTGTACGATGTCAGGTACTCGTTAAAGACCCCTAACCTAGGTGAATAAAAAATTTAGGGTAGGCAAAATTTAGGACTCCCACAGCAAAGTCGGACTCATGTCCACCAGAGTCACGAAAGAGCGCTCTGGTAGTAGGCGATATGACCTCGTAGTTAAAGCCCAGGCATGAGTCATAAAACCTAACCTAACCTATCGTCCCCCTCCCCTACACTTCTAAAAATCAATTACCTATGTCATCCTTATGTGGTTCAGGAGACATAATATGTATATGTTCAGGAGACATAATATATATATTATATGTAAGTTTGTGTCGATACATTCATTTTATCGGCAGTTATCGTGTTCGCAAACACACACACACACATACATAGACAATAATATTTTTTTTTTTTTAGAAATAGCAATTCCAGTGATAAATCAACATAAAATATCTGTTCGATTACATAGCTTCCCCTATACTTCGTATATCCTATTATAGAATCTTGGCACATGAGGAGAAAGGCTGGTTCATGTAGTAGGGGTACAGCGTTGCCAAGACTGTCACACCCTTCATGCCAAATGAAGTGAAGTACTACCATGGTCAGACGAGAGAGGTGGCAATACAACCTCACTCCCATTGGTTACCCCTCACCATGCCCCCCCAAGCTGCCATGATTCAGTGGTCCAACACAACTTTTCTTTACGGTAAAGAAAAAAGAGTTTTGATGATATATGGAGACCATTCCTAAGATAAAACGGGTGTAAAGAAGACGTGGAAATGTTGATTAAGGAACATTGTAGTATGGAGGAGGGCTTATAAGGAAATTTAGTGTCTGACCCAGGTCTACTGAGGGAGAGAGAGAGAAATTATTCATTACACAAGCTAAGTGTGAAACATTTGCATGATGGAGTCCCGAGGGGCTGTTGAGTTGTAATAAACACGGACCCTCTTAACATATTTATGTAAATGTTAGCTCACCTGCTTTAACGATCCCCCAGCTCCCAAACTCTCCATCTAGGCCAAAGACTAGGGGAAAACTCTCCAAAGTTTTGTCTCATCGAGCAAAAAATGTGTATCAACGATCCCTTGGGAGGCAAAAAGTGTAAATGTGTTGACCTCAGTTCAAGAACTGCCGCACCGATTTCAATGGGGTCCACCTACCAGAGTCCCAAAGGCATAGTTAGGATAAATGGACTGGTGTCCAACACATTCTTTATGAAGAGAGGCGTCAAGCAGGGCGACAGTCTCTTCCCACTGCTGTTCATTATTTTCATGGATAATTAAAATATGTGAAAGGAGAACAACAAGGACAATCGTAGGAAAGTGGAACCTCCGCACAGTCCTCGTGCAGGACCTGATGTACTCCGAAGACTTTGTTCTCATCGGCGACTTCCCTAGAAAACTCCAGGACGCCTTAACCAAATGTAGTGAGGAACTGAAGCACAAAGGGATGGACATCAACGTCACAAAGAGCAAGATCCTACTGCAAAGGGAACCTAGTGGAGACTACTGATGAGTATTCATACCTCGGCACTATGGTGGGTAGGAATGGTAGAGTGGACCAGGAAGATTCAAGCAGGGTTCAGAAGTCTACTACCAGATCTGCAACTCATTAGGAAACGAGAGGTCAGCAGACAGGTTAAGCTCCTCTACAAAGCAATGTTCCTCCGAATCCTTCTTTATTGCTGCGAAAGTTAGACTGTTCTAGATAAGCACATTAGCAGCGTTATCGCTGCTGAAATTAAATTCATCTGCAGAATAGTTGGCAAAACAAGAAGAGACTGCGTAAGGAACGAGAGGATCCGGGAGGAACTTGAGTCGCCACTCATCAAGCAAACAATGGAAAAGAGGCAACTCAATTGGTTTGGGCACGTGTGCAGGATGCCGGAGGACATAGGACTAAGAAAGATCATGGAAGCAGGACCTGTAGGAAGGAGACCACGTGGAAGGCCCCGGGTACAATATCTGGAATATATCCAGAGGCTGGGGCAGGACCGCGGCAGCTCAACGGCGGAGATGAGGGCTCTCGCCCTATTCAGAGATGGATGGAAGAAGTGAACCGAGGCTCACTCCACGCCAAGAGGCTTCCGGAGATAGGGAAAGAAGAAGACGGATAAAAATGTAAGTAATTTAACTGGGATGTTTTTAAGCAGCTTTGGAAAATTCACGGTAACTCCCGATAGAACCTATATATCTACCCAAACATTTTTTAATGCATCCAGAACACAATAAGGATTACACCCGTTGATTTTCAGCTAAAACACTAAAACTAGAATAACTGCCTTGCAATGTTTTTTTTTTTTTTTTTTTTTTTTTTCAAATAACCGATTCCCGAAATACAATATGCCGCGTCTAGAACCGTGAACCCGATTGAAATTCCCGGTTCTGCAGCCGCCAGGAACCGTCCACTAGCCTTGCTGAGGATAGGCTATCATCTTATCTGGTAATGCCTATCTTAATTATTGAGTTTTTCAAAATATATCAGGAAAAGTGTTACAAGAACCATCTATTTTCTATATTTCTTCCTCGACTATTTTCTATAGGAACTTATGTAAGTCAAATATAGTTTTTTTTTTACCTAAACTGTTGATTGTTTCTGGAGGAAGAGCAAAACTTAATTCGTTTCAAGAGTTACCGTTTCAATATGACCACTGAAGGCCACTTTGTGAACCCTTATACATAGTACCCCCACAACTCCTCAAATCTAAACTTTTAAAAAAACTTTTCATATACAAATTGTAGAATCATAAAAGATTCTAGAAAACGATAAAAAAATAAAATAAATAAATAAAAAAAATTTATCTTTAGTTATTTTTCAAAGAGATCCCAGTATCTTTTGAAGAAATATAAAACGTATATAATATCTTTTAATAATTTTTTATTTATCGGTGTGGTATAATGAAAGAAACCTTTTATCAGCTTTGAAGTGAGGATTTCTTTTAAGTCTTTCACTTTTCAAGTATTCGCTTATAAAAATATATTTTTTCTTTCTTTCTGATAAAAGAAAGCATCTTGAAAGATAGACCATCAGACTTCTTTCTCTTGAAATTTGAAAAATAGATCAGATAAAAATGGATCAAAGAGGTAACTTAAACGACACAAAGTCTACTTTTATCTTTGTTTGTTTTGCCTTTGAGACTCATGCCCGGGCTTCAACTTCGAGGTCATATCGCCTACTACCAGAGTGCTCTTTTGTCGGATGCGGTTTCGAACGCTGCCGATCGGGAAGTTACATAATCGGTCTGATTTTCGCCGATTTCCAAAAATGAAAAAAAAAATCCTATCTGTAACTGTGTACACGATAATTCCCTGTTATATGAATATATCGGCATGAAATTTCACATTTGTATCCAGAACCCCATAAGGTAGGAATTTAACGATTCTAAGCAAAATCGACGCAAAATCAATTTTTTGGCCTATGGGAAAAGAAAAAGTACCTTACTGGCAGTTCACCATCGACTTTCTGAATTTATCGGATTGGAAAACATCGATTGAAATTTAATATCGAATTCACGATCCATAAAAACCCCCTGATTCTCGTATAGGGCGTAGCCCTACTAAATATGCCAAAAACTTGGTAAAAATTCGTTTGGACCTTTTAATTAAACAAAACAAAGAAGGTTTTCCATAAACGTGGGATCGAACAATATACCGTAGCTTCAACAAGTTGGGGAAAACTGCTATCATTCTGTGAGGTTGACAAGCCAGGTTGGGGTTCTATTTAGTGTAGGCTTTTGTATGAGAGGTCATTTCAGAATTTGTTCTGGGTTCTTCTCTTTAGAGGTTGGTGGGAGGCGCTGGTATTCAGACCCGACAAACTTTGCCCAGGTCTGTGGAAGGGGGGGGGGGGGGGGGGGGGGGGGAGATTTTGAATTTGAATAGCGCCCCCCCCCCCCCCCCCCCCCCCCCGGATTTGAACTAAAGCCCTCTACAGATTTGCATTACTTTACATTATCCTCAGTTTTCCCAACTCACTTCAGTCTTACCCCCCCTATTCTGTAGTAATATACGTGCCTGCCTCAATTTACATAAATGGTAGAAATATTAAAGCCATCAAGAACTTGCGGAAAGAATGAGTTAGCCCCATTCTTCATGGCAGAAAAATATTGTATATTTAACTTCCTCAGGTAATAATAATAATAATAATAATAAAAGTCTTTATTTCTTTTTCTTATTACAGATGTACAATAATAATATTATTGACAGACAATATTCATAGTCAAATTGACTGTCTGAGGGGTTGTCTCTACTATTTAAACTCGACAATATATACACATCATATATCATCCATAAGGGATGATTTTATTAGTTTAATTACTAACATTCCCCAGCTCGAATCATTTGTATTAAACAAACTATCTAGCCTAATCGATTTGACTGAAAGTTGTGCGATGCTAGGTATTCGTTAAAGACCCCAACCCTGTGTGAATAAAAGTTTAGGGTATTTAAAATTTAAGACTCCATAGTAGAGTCGAGCTCATGTCCACCAGAGTGATGAAAGAGCGCTCTGGTAGTAGGCGATATGACCTCGAAGGTAAAGCCCGGGCATGAGCCCTGGTAGGACTATAATCCTCTATCTACTGCAATTGATAGTAAAATGTCTACCCTTTTTACTTTCTTAGTATAAGGAATTCCACGTTTCAAGGTCCCATGAATAAATTTGACCATTTTCGCGATGATGTCTGACTTTGTGTGTGTCTGTGATTGAAAAGTTGTGAAAAATTATTGTAGCTGTAAACTTGAAACTTAGAAACTTAGTTAGTTGGCCGAAATCAAACGAAATTTGTGACCACTTTCCCCTGGTACCTAACTACATTTTACAAGATACAGCTTATGTTTATGACCTAATCAAAAATCTGTACAAGTAATAGTTGTAGAGAATATTAAAATACATAATATAAATGAAATAACATTTTTCACAGGTCGTCCATACATGCCAAAAACCATCTTGAAATGTTTTGAAACTCATATTTTCAGACGTTTCCTTGTTTCCTCGCTTATAAGTCCTCAGATTTGAGATAGGATCAATACGACGAAAATTATATAGCCCCGAAGAATGTAAACTAAATGTCTACAAGGAATACAGTAGAGTCCCGCTAATTCAGACTAGATGGGACCGGACCCCGTCCGGATCACCGAAAGTCCTGATTAAACGGAATTTGCAGAAAAATGCACATGATAAATATTTTAGCGACTTTTGTTTTCTCATAAATACACCTTTTCCTTCAGCTTAATTTCATTTTCAACACTACATAATGTATATATATATATAGATCTAAGTGAGCTACGAACTGAGATAAGGTTAACAAAACAAAACATATTTGTGATTAAAACTCAAAATGTATTTATTGTACAGTACTACTGTACAAAACAAACCATGGTACATTAATGTTATAAAGTAAAAATTAAGAATTTTAAAAACGAAATTCTGAACAGAACTATAAAACAAAACCAATGTACAGTAGGTAATGAAAACAGGAATAATATTTTAAAACTCACTGAAAAAAGTCCATAATGTTTTTTTGCTTTAAAGAAGACCGACGTCGTTTTGCCGTACGATCTTGTAGGCGCCTCAAGGTCAGTAGTCAAACCCTCTCTTTGAATTATTTTCGTACTTACCGCTCGAAAAATAAAATTTTTAGTTTACTAAATCTTAATTAGTTTTTTTTTTAAATCCCGTCCGGATTAACCGGATGTCCGGATAATCGGTGTCTGGATTAGCGGGACTCTACTCTATATCTAACAAGTAATTTTTAAATTGTAACTCTTTTTTTACCCTCCTCCTCCAGGCCTAAAGTTCCATGCATTTTGGAAAACGAATTTTAAAATATGGTTTATGTATTAGTAGTTTTTTATTTTTTTTTAATTATAAAAATTAAGAAAAATATGTGACGTGGCTATTACAGGATTTTCATAACTTTCACCTTCTCGAAATCATTTCATTTTGCCTTATATATTTTTGTATTTATTTATCTTAAGCCAAAACTATGCAAAAAATGCACAACCAGCGGCTGGGCTGACATATACTATACAATAAATAAAAATAAAATATAATAATAAAAATAAATATGACATGAGAGGCTTGAGAGAGGAAAAACAGCCAGCGGTGAACCCTCATGACATCACTTCATAACAGGAGATCTCTATGCCAAACTGTCTTTAATCTTCTTCTCTCAAAATCAGTTCACATCGTCTTCACCCTTCGTCGAAAATATACCTGCCCTCCAGTGTACCTTAACAAAAATCCTATCCCTTTAAAAAACGAAGTCCGCTATCTAGGCCTCATACTCGACAAACGACTTACTTGGAATCCTCACACGAGACTGAAAAGACAAGAAATGAACTGTCGTTATAAACTTCTACTAAGACTACTAGACAAAAGATCCAAATTAACTTTGAAAACAAAACGACTTATATATAACGCAATACTCAAACCTATGTGGACTTACGGACTTGAACTCTGGGGTTCTGCCAAGGCTTCCAATCTCCAAGCGCATCCAATCCCATCAATCCAAAATGCTTCGTACAATAGCCAATGCTCTTTACTACGTCTCCAACAGAACCCTTCACACTGACCTTAACGTACCTTTCATCACTGAAGTCGCTAAATCCAAATATAAAAAATTATTTTCCCCTCTTAGTTCCCACAATAATCGTCTAGTCCGTGCTCTCCATTCTGCCATACTTTCCCAACGACGGCTAAGCTAAATTTTGGTGTAGAAACGTTGATATAAACGTTTAATGGTTGTGTCTATGGATGTGATGTTCAAGTCGCGGTGTAAAGTCTTGTTGCTAACGTATGATGGGCATTGCGTGATCAGTCGGAGAATCTTGGATTGAAATACCTGTATTGATTTTGGAAGTCTTGGTTGTACCATTTATTTGTAAGCCATAGGTCCAGAGAGGTCGGAGAAGATATGTAGGTATTTTGTCTCTTTGTACTTTATCTTTGCTATTTTGAGAGTAGGCATTCTTATACCCAGTAATGCCAGTATGAAATATTTTTGAGATGGGGGAAAGAGCGTGGTTGGTATAAGAAAGTCCTTTTATGGCCAAATTACAATTTTTTTTTGTTTAGTCAACACCTAAGTTGAGGAAAATGAATAAGTAATTGTGAAGGGAAAAGAGAAAATAGAAGCGGACTCAAGGAGAGGGAACGAACTTGTGGGATTCCTACTTTGATAAGAGGGAAAGTTAATTTCCTTCAGATACTTACTGTAATATGTCCCTGTGAAGAGCTCTACGGAATGTCTACACTTTAATCTCTACATGAGAGAATGTTTCTTACAGACCGTTCCACTTCCCATATTCATTAGTTTTAAAGCTGCTATTATTAAAGCCATATTAAAACTTCACTCTTTGTTCATTTTCTCCTTCTTTTTCCTTTCCCAGTTGTATAGGGGAAGTTATGTAACATAAGGATGTTGGGTTTTCACTGGAAATTTGTGTTTCCCAAACCCCTGATTGTCAATTTCTCCTGTGTGCCTCTGAACACAATAATTCCCTATAGAATGGATGTATCGACAAGTAATTTTATATGTGTATCCAGAAGCCCAAAATTTCAGCCAAATCGGCCAAAGGGAAGAGGGACTCTAACAGGCCCATGCCCTGTATAAGTCATCTATAGATGTATTTCATATTTTGGTCCATGACGCAGAAAACTTATTGATTTCCAGTGGAAATGGCTTCAAAACACTAATTTAATCGATGTATCAATGCGAAATTTTTTATTAGAAGGGTATACAAACCTGTTGATTTTCTGCCACATCAGTCAATTGGTTCTAGAGGAAGAGAGAAATTGATGAATATACGCAGCGCGGATGTACACAACTTCAGTGAAGCGTCTCGTGTCATTAAACCTGTGTTAGCTTGTAGAGAGGGCATGGGGCAACAGTGAGTGGGGGTAATGATGGGAGGGACATTAGAAGGGGAGGTGTATGGGGACAACTCGAGACTACCTTAATCTCATCCCTTGCTTATATTCGCTGTTCCTTCATCTCATCCCGTGCTTATATTCGCTGTTCCTTCATCTCATCCCTTGCTTATATTCGCTGTTCCTTCATCTCATCCCGTGCTTATATTCGCTGTTCCTTCATCTCATCCCGTGCTTATATTCGCTGTTCCTTCATCTCATCCCTTGCTTATATTCGCTGTTCCTTCATCTCATCCCTTTCTTATATTCGCTGTTCCTTCATCTCATCCCGTGCTTATATTCGCTGTTCCTTCATCTCTGCTTACCTTCCTTATATTCGCTGTTTCTTCATCTCATCCCTTGCTTATATTCGCTATTCCTTCATCTCTGCTTTCCTTGCTTATATTCGCTGTTCCTTCATTTCATTACTTGCTTATATTCGCTGTCCCTCCATCTCATCCCTGCCTTATATTCGCTGTTCCTTCATTTCATCCCTTGCTTATATTCGCTGTTCCTTCATCTCTGCTGCTTTCCTTGCTTATATTTGTTGTTTCATTCATCTCATCCCTTGCTTATATTCGCTGTTCCTTCATCTCTGCTTTCCTTGCTTAGGTCCGCTATTCCTTTTGAAGCTAACATATTTTATGAGCCCTCCACCGAGGTGTTCGTTTGATTAAAAAAGTTCCCAAGATGGTCTGTAAAGTGTTCTACCAGAGAGATGTTATTTCTCAACTTTTTTTTTTATAATCCAAGTCCATACTAAACACTTCAAAGCTTAGTTTATTACCAGTGTGAAGACCTAGACTTAACTGGATGGTACTTGGGAAGTGCTCACAACTTAACAAGTCCTTAACCACTTGCCAATTACCAAATGCGGATCCTCAGGAAGATAGTAAATAATATGAGGGCACCGAAGCTCAAGATCGTGCGATCGAAACCCGACCGAGGCTCATTGGTTTTTTTAGGTTGGTAAATACACCATGAGCACGCTGTCATTCGGATGGGACATTAAGTGATGGTCTCAAGCCAGTCAGATACCCGTACCCCTAGATAATTAAACCTGGGTAAACAAATGTTAGGGCAACCAATGTAGTCAGACTCATGTTCACCAGAGCGACGACAGATTGCACTGGTAGTAGCCGATATGACCTTGTAGTTAAAGCCCGGGCATGCGACCCAAAGACAAAACAAACAGTAGACTTTGTCCCGTTTAGGTTACCTCTGATCCATTTTCATCTGATCTAGTTTTCAAAAATTAAGAGATAGAAATCTAATGGTCCATATGTTATATGATTGGAACAATTTGAGTACCCAAACTCAAAAACGATTGTAGCTATGAACTTGATTGAAAGTAAAGATTTCCCACGTGCAAACTTATATTTGATTAAATCAAGTCCACTTTACTTCGGGGCCTAAGTACATCTTACTTGAAACAAATTATAAAGAAAACACGAATGTTTTTTAATATTGTCTATTTCACAAGATATATAAAATATATGGGAGTACTTTCGGTATTGCTACCATTTTCAGCCACGACTTAACAAATACTAAATGGAAGTTCAACTATTTTAGGATAGGAAACCCCCATGGGGGGCTGAGTAAGGGTACCTACCTACCGGTTAGATTGTAAAAATAGGTGAACTTCCATTTAGTATTTGTTAAGTACTGGCTGAAGGGAGCCATGAAGGCCGTGCGGGCTAGAGCGTAGGGCTTTGGTCGCATGGTCTCACCATGGTTTGCAAGTTCGAAACCCGTCCGGGAGTGAGTTTTATTTCGTATATAGAACTCCCTCCCGGGGCCATGGATGTCGTAAATAACTATATATAACACATTCACATGGCTAATATGCATTGAACATAAAGCCAAAAAAAAAAAAAAAAAAAAAAAGTACTGGCTGAAAATGGTAGCAATACCGAAAGTACTCCCATATATTTTATATATCTTGTGAAATAGACAATATTAAAAAACATTCGTGTTTTATTTATAATTTATTAAGTGTTTCACAATCTCTCTACAAAAATGTTAAATATCATTAGGTACTTGAAACAGTATTTACTTTTGACCTAATCAAAAATCTCTTGATACAAAAGTCGTTGAAAACAAAAAGCCACATTTTATGTGGAGTAGTTTTTTTTTCGAAAGCCGCAATGTGACAATGTACTTCCCCATCACGAAATTATCAATTACGTTTACGCTCTCCCAAAATATTTCATTGATATAGAGACACTCAATCAGAATCCACTCAATGGTATTTGAATCAAGCCCCATTCCTCTGATGCCCCTCTTCCTTATGGCCGAATATGCGGAAAATTAATAAGTGCCGACCTTACGAGTTTTTAAATTTAAATATAAAATTAATCAATATAATAAATGTATTGGGGATTTTGAGTTAAGTTTTACCCTCTCATCCCACACCTTACCTTTGGCCAATTCCGCATCAAGGAGTCATCGATGTAAAATGAAATTTCGGTGAAAACTGAACATCGAAATTCTCATCGATTACATAACTTTCCCTATACTTGGTAAAAACTCTGAGGAAGTAGAACTTCTAACTTATCTTTCTAACTCATAGCTTAGCGAATTCAACTTCTTTCGCCTCGATCTCCAATCTGGGCAAAGCTTCCAGCCCTAATTTAAACTGAGAGGTAAGTAACATTTTTTTCATAGAATTGAAAGAATATTGTAAGACCTGCCTTTTCTGGATGAATATCGTCGACGAGGAAATTAAAGTAATAAAAAAAATAGAAAAAGTAATATGAAAAATATGAAACTATGTAAATACATTTTTCTCCTGATAAGTAAATATTACAAAAAAAAAAAAAAATTCCAGCCTGCTCTGATGGAGTTATTATGTATCCGTCCCATTAAGGTTCTCAGAGAAAATGTAGCTCCTTAGAAAATGGTGTTTTCTTTTTTTTTTTTTTTTCTCATTTCTTTTGGAAAGATCTTGTTAGGAGCTGTAGGATGAAAACTGAAAACAGAATTTTATAGGGAGCCTTGTCTGTCTATCTGTCCTGCTCTTTAGAGACAAAATCATTTCAGTAGGAAAGTTGTATTTTTTCTTTACTTTCCCAATTAAATGATGTATAGGAGAAATTATATTATCGGTCAAAAATTCAATGCTAAGTTTTCAACGGAATTTCATGTTTCAACGGAATTTCGGTAACTCCCAATATAATGAATGTATAGACATGAAATTTTGTTTGTGATTCTAGAACGCTTTAGGACGACCACCTACTACTGATTTGAAGACAAAATCGGCCTAACAGAACTCTGATAACCGTTGTAATGAATGTATCGAGGAAGACACTTATTAATTTTCAGCTGAATCAGTGTAAGGGAAGGGAGGACCAGAGGGGGGCTTAACTCAAAAACCCTAATAACTGAATAATGAATTTATAGAAACAAAATTTAATAATTCAGAATTTATTGTGTAAGTCAATTATTGGTTTTCAGCCCGAACGGTTGAATGGTACCTATTGGAGGTGGAGCGAAAAATTAATTGATTAATTTGTTCTGGGGAAGTACATTGGATTTGATGTGAATCAGTTATAAAAATCTGCCATAAAAACGAATTGGAAGACGTATACTACCTGTTAATATCCTGTCCGATATACTCCCCCATTAGAAGCCACTTCCTGCCTCAGAGTGTCAGTATAGACCGATCCAACTTTCATACATTACTCCTGGCCCATAATAAGAATGATATCTCAAACATTTTCTATTATTTGTTCAGCGCTCTGAAACTATAATAATAATAACATTTATTTGGACCAGCAAAACAAGGTGCTATACACAAATATATAAAATAAAGGATTTAAAATAGAAAGTCCTGGTACAGTCTTTGTTTGAGTCGCCTCCCAGGAGTAGGCGCTCCTAGACTGTAATGTACAGCCCCGGAACAATACACAAGGGCTTCGTGGTGATTCTTCACTAGTTTCTCGATGTGAGCTGCAAAAAGAGGAACACCCAATTCTTCGTGGATTTTGTGATTCCTCACAAACCAGGGTGCGTTTGTTGCTATTCGGAGTACTTTATTCTGAAATGTTTGTAGTCGTTTAATGTTAGTGCTGCTGGTACCGATCCAGACTGGACAGGCGTATGTTAGAAGTGGAAGTAGGAGTGTCTTGTATAAGAGAATAGTACACGTATGTTTAAGTGGCGTGTTTCTGTTTATGAGAGGGTAGAGGGTGTTAAGTCGTGAATATGCTAGCTGTAGTTTTCTGTTAATGTGTAGTTTCCATGTGAGTCGTGTATCTAAAAGTACTCCAAGATAGCGCACACCCTGGTCCTTAGGATTCCAGAGAATGGGGAGGTCATCAATTTGCAGCTGACGTTGTTCTTCTATGGAGAATCTGCGGAGAGTGAATATTTTAGCTTCAGTCTTCCCTATGTTCAGTGTTAGTCTCCATTTTGAGAACCAGAGAGAAACTTCTGTCAGGGCTTCCTGGAGCTGTTCAATGGCGACGGAGAGGACACTATGCTGACAGGCGATCATTGTGTCATCGGCATAGGTGGCTAATGTTGCCGTGGGAGTTTCGGGGATGTCGTGGGTGTACAAACTAAAAAGGAGGGGGCTCAGAATAGCACCTTGAGGGACCCCAGCTGTAATCCTTCTCTTGGTGCTCAGTGCGTTACTGACTTTCACCTGGAACGTCCTGCCATGGAGAAAAGAGGATATAAGACCAACGATGTATTTGGGTACCAAGCTTTTCTTTAGTTTGTACAACAGCCCCTGATGCCAAACGGTGTCAAAGGCTGCGGCTACATCCAAGAATACGGCGGTGGTGTAATTCTTCGCCTCGAAGCCGTGGACAATCATTTCGGTCACCCGTTGTAGCTGCTTTTCAACTTACATATTATATTGATATTCAATACCTACATTCCCACTCCATATTTACTGTCTTTGTTACATTATTATTATTAATTTATAATTACTTATTTTATTTATACTTTTTTTTATTTATTTATGTTATTTATTTAGTTTGTTAAAAGTTCCTTTATATTATATGTGTATTCTTTTATATGTGTCATTAATATGTTATTACATATTGTAAATGTAATGGTCACTGACTCCATTGTATATTATATAGGGGTGATCCATTTAAACAATACAAATTATTATTATTTATTATTTATTTATTTTATATTACGTTGCCTTTGATTCATCGACTTTTTCTCGAAATATCGAGAACCCGTTAAAAAATAGGAAGCAACATCGAATTTTCTCTCAATAAGTTGACACCCCAAATAGTTGTAAAATACTTTTTTTTTTTAATTGTTTTCAGAATATTGTTTTATAATATCGTTCTGTTGTCATCTTTTTCGGTAAATCACCAGCTATTTACTTCCCCAGTACGATTTAATAAACTTATTTGCGTTCACCCTCAAAACCGATACTATTTTTTAGTTAAAATCAATAGAAATAAAAGACGTAGTCTTCTCAATGTTTTATTTTAGACCAGAACTGGGTTTCAACGCAACAGCGTCATCAGTGGATGTGCTTTGTGGGTGGGATGTACCACTGATGATGACGCTGTTGCGTTGAAAATCTGTTCTGGTCTAAAATAAAACAGTGGGAAGACAATGTCTTTTGTAATGATTAATAGAGTCGACAGTATCTTTTCAATGTAGAAGGAATTCAAGGTTCTGTCGTGTAAAAGAAAATTCAAAATTTGGCCAACGTTTCGAAAACTATTTATTTTCTTCTTCAGGGCCTGTTGTGAGTTTGTGACCACTCAAGTCATTATAAGGCCCTGAAGAAGAAAATAAATAGTTTTCGAAACGTTGGCCAAATTTGGAATTTTCTTTTACACGACAGAACCTCGATTTCCTTCTACATACAACGTCTTTTATTTATACATATGTGAAATCTCGTCCCACAACATCTTACTATCACATATAAAAATCAATACTTATGAATGGTCATACCAAATTATGCGTGAATTCATTATTTCCGCAGTTTTTGTAGATAAAAATTTTTTTAATTCGAAGACTATTTTAGAGGAAATCCTTTATTCTGAGTCAGTATACAGGCAGTTATAAGAGTCATTGGGTTAAGCCCTTCCCCTTGCCCCCCCCCCTCTTATTTCCTTCATTCCCTATGGCCGATTTCGCGGCAAATTAATAGATGTCGTTCTTGTAGGAGTTTTGAATCTAAATATAAAATTTCATGTCGATACAGTGATTCTATCGGAAGATATCGTTTTCACAAACACATACAAGTACTCAGTTTCTTATGATTTTCGAATCAGGGGTCAGAAAACATGAAAATAAAGCCCGGGCATGAGTAAAAAAAAAATACATGCTGGATATTTATTGGACTAGGTTGGCGGATGTCTAGTTGGGGTAGGTAGGTGTTAAACTAATAAATAAATATTTTACAGTATCTAATCAAAAGAATGAAGAGCCCCAGGGTTCAGTGTTCAAAAAATGAACTGTTTAGCCTGTCTATAACTGTTCAAAAAAAGAACAGTATAAAATAAAATGAACCAAAGAGAAAGAGAAAAAAAACATCCCTTTTGAAATTGATGATCAAACGAACAAAAATTGGTTAAATTAATGGGTTTTTTTTTATAAGGGAAGTTGTTTAATTGGTCAGAAATTCGATTTTGAATTTTCGAGAACCCCGAAAAGATGACACGTATTGATTTATAATGTAATGAATGTATCGACTCGAGCTTTTGTATACAAATTAAAAAGAGGATGCCGGTAGCCTCAGTGGTATGCGTGCTTGCTTACTGAGCTCAAGATCACAGGTTCGAAACCCGGCTGAGGCCTTTAGGTTTTCTTATCTGAGAGATGAAAAAAACTTGAACACTCCGTCCTTCGGATTGGACATTAAGCGATGGTCCAGAGTCTGTGTAATGTCAACTACTTGCTAAAGACTCCTACCTCAAGGGAATAAATCTAGATAGGCAAAATTTAGAACTCTTACAGTCGAGCTCAGAGTCACGAAAGAGTGCTCTGGTAGTAGGCGATATGACCTCTTAGTTAATGGCAGGGCATGAGTCACAAATAAGAACATAAGTATACATAGGGGCGGCCCAGAGGGGTGGGGAAGGGGATGGTGTGGATTCAGGACCCTATATCTACGTCGGCCGAATGGAGGAGGAGGATGATCAGAGGAGGGCTATATTTTTAAGGATTAATATAACTATAGAAAAATTGCTGACTAATTCGTGCTTAGAAAATACATTTGTGATTCCCCGAAATTTTTTTTTAATTTTTGAATTTAGGGGTTCAGAAAAAATTAAATTTTTCTGAAAACTCAACATTAACGATTTACATAATTTTCTCTATACTTTATAACTGGGGAAGTAAAACCCATTTTTACCAGAAATGTGTTATAATAAAAAATGTCGAATCTCGTTACGCATACAAATTGGAAGTTCTTTGTTTTAACAAATGTTCTCTATAAATGAAAGAGAAAAAGAGATAATATAGAGAGAGAAAAAAAAAAGGGAAAACTCGGCCTTTGGCCCCTTATCGAGGGATTTATAGAGCTTTTTTTCCCTCCCCCATCTTTTTTCCCCCTCGGTCTGGAAGGAGGTGGTGATGAAGTGATTCCCGGGGAAGTAGAGGGTCATTAAAGAAGGGACTAGGGGAGGATGAGGAATGGCAACGGATTTACATTATAGGCAATCTTATAGGACCTGGAGGTATCTCCTGGGGTCCTGTGGAGCACAGTGTCGGCAGATCACCGGAGCGCAGAAGTACTGTCGCCAGGAAGCTAACGTACAGTCAAAAAGTGGGAGACAGGTGTAAAAGTAACTCGATAGAGATAGAAGTTGGGTCCCATGATCTATGAGAGAGTCAAACATGCTTGTAGTGTACCCTTCAAGTCAGTCAGAAATAATTTTGTAATTTTTGCTTAGTGTAAGCAAAAATAAAATTGAAAATACTTAGTTTATATATTAAAAAAAGACTAACTGAAAAGACAATTTGAAAATGTTAATTATGGTCATTAATTAACATGTTGACTGCTACGGAATTTTTCACGATTTCGGTCTAAAAAGCCAATTTGATTTATTTATATTTATCATGTTATATTATTAAAAACTTTAATAATAGTACATAGTAATAATCAAAAAGCTTAAAAAATGTTTGTTTTTATGTTTTTTTCGTAAAAACATGTTAGCAATTATCTTCTAAAATAAAACATATACAGTTTAGAGAAGCATTCGTCGATGCGTTGATTGGAGAAGAGATTGAACCAGTTTAAAAAAAAAACAGGATCGCAGGAGCTTCATTATTTACAGAGTAATCCACCTACCGAAAAAAAACTGCGTCCGACAAAGCCATGCCGATTTTGTACCAAAGCTAAAAAACGGCGCGAAACACTTTACTTCTGTCCAATCTGCCAAGATAAGCTAGCAATTTGCGTGGAAGATTGTTTTAAAAATTATCACAAAACATAAAAATTGATTTCCTTGTATAACCTTTTTTTTTTTTTTTTAAACTTTGTATAATTATTATATTTTCTGTTCATTTAAGCCAAACCTGATTTTTTATTCTCTTTCCTGAGGCCATCTATTCATATTTACACTGTTATGCTACGAGTTTCCTCGTAGCTGTACAAATATGGCAAGTAATGAAGGGACGAGATAACTCGTAGTAGGCGTCCTGGGCAAGTAAACAACCTACCAGATATGTAATAGTAGGCAGTCAACGTGTTAATTGAAGGTATTATATCAAATAATATTAAAAGCCTTTTTAGTCTCAAAATGTTTCATATTTTTATTTTCACCAATTGTAGAACAATATTTCGTCCATTAAAAACATTATCAAGTTCACATACATCTGAAAATTATATTATGATACACAAAGTAATTTACTTTACTGCTCATCCTTCCTTTTAATATTATCATTAAAATTAATTCAGGTTAATCACTAATTTTATGCACCATTATAATTAGATACATTAATATCTACTTACCTTACAAAACATATATTATTACTATTACCTACCAAAACATATATTATTACTATTACCACCTTACAAAACATATATTATTACTATTACCTTACAAAACATATATTATTACTATTACCACCTTACAAAACATATATTATTACTATTACCACCTTACAAAACATATATTATTAATGTAATATAATTCATTTATTACCAAAAAATTGAGGACCGCATTCTTACATCACCACGCTCTTGGGTAACCTAATAGGTACGAAGGTAATCAATTCATCGATATCATTAATTATGTATTCCTAAATAATAAAAAAATAATGTTTAAAATAAAAATAAAATGTTCATAATTATTCGTTTACTCATTTTGATCACTTTTTTCTTTAAAAAATGAAATTTCAATTGTAGTCGTAATTTTTACGCGGGCTTACTCTGACTCGCTTAAGTTTTAAGGCTAAGTACGACATGTATAAATTTCCAGCTGAATGGACCGAAGGAAAGATGGGATCAACCCTATAACTGCAGATGCAATAAATTTATCGTAACAAAATTCAGTATGATTCAGAAGTCACAATGTAAAACAAATATTGATTTTTAGTTCAAACATTCTATTATTTTTGAAGGGAGAGCGAAAACTTAATTGATTAATTCGTTCTGGGGAAGTATATTGCCGGTGATTCAGGACGTTGTATTATTTTTTATATATGTGGAAGACATAAATCGAAATTAGTTGTAGGATTCAGTTGTTAGTTAATGTATTTATTTAAAATATTACATATGTTAATGCTAACATAACTACTCTGAAATTATGCAATTTATGACGTTTTGTGGTCACATGTCTAATTATCCCAAATAGTTAATCCTGGCTTGGATGTTACTAATCCCTCCTACCGACTCTCATTAATCATATGAACCCAACTCGTCCTAGCCCCTACGTCCCAGAGAGACCTCCTGCGACTATATCTCTGAGATTAATCACTTTGTCCACACACATCTCAATGAAGACTCTTCATTTGTCCTCCTGGGATATACACACATATATTATATGTATACAAACGAATAGAACATTGATAACCAATACTATATTTTTGTTATGTACTTCCCCGGAATATATATGTATAATCAGTCAGAAATTCGATATGTTGATTCAGAAGGCAGTAAGAAATATGAGCTACTAATAAATAAAAAATAAATATTTTAATATTTAAATATATATATTTTTTTCTTTTTGAGGGCGCCGGTAGCTCAGTGGTATGCGTGCTTGCCTTCTGAGCTCAAGGTCGTGGATTCGAAACCTGGCCGAGACTCTTAGTTTATTTTATCTGGGAGGTAAAATAAACTTAAGCACGCCGTCCTTTGGATGGGATGGAGCCTGTACGATGTCAGGTATTCATAGAAAAACTGATATCCCTTATAAAGAATTAATTAGGCTTCCCTCATGGAAGTTCATGGAAAAACTAATTTGATTTTTTTTTTCAATGAAGCCAGTTCGGATAATTGAACTTTCGGATAACTGACGTTCGGATAATCGACGCTCTACTGTATATATTATATATTGTCATAGTTACATTGTTTTCTTTTTCTTTTCTATATCTCGGACATTGGGACCTGATGAAGGGACGCAAGAACGCCCCGAAACTTCGTTGTGATAAAGACCCTTCCAGAAGAGTTTAAAAAAATAGTTATCTTTATTTTTAATAAATTGAATAATGTATCTACTTATTATAAATGTATTTATGTATTATTATTTTTAAGTATTTATTCAGTTTTTATTCATTTCATTTTACTTTTTTTAATAGTTATGTTATTACTAATCATACACGTTTAACAGAAATAAAATTATTATTATTATTATTATTCTTAGCACCACTTTCTCCTTACCCCCACTACCACACCCTGCCTCTCCTCTTACTTGTATTTTATTAGTTTGTGCACTATCAAAGAAGATTTTGGTGTGGCAAACTTTCATCTGAAACAACCATTTCAAGATGAAGTTAGCAGCCATTATCATTCAGCAATCATCTGAGAAGAAACGTTGTGTTTCTGGTAAAGTACCTTTCAGGTAATACATCCGTAATACATGTGCAGGTAATACATGTGCTGGATTACATCCAATTGTTTATCTTTGTTTGTTCAATGGAGTAGAATTAAAAAATAAAAACAAACAGTCAATAATATTTATCTCCCTTGTCTAAAAGTCACTTCAAACCAGTGAATGTTATTACATGTCAAAAAAGATGTAATCTCATTGGCTAAAATAAAACCCAATCATGGTAATTACGTTTTGAACTCGTTATAAAGACCGGATTGGTGCTCACCCAATTCATTTCAGGAATTCAACACAGCCCATTTTTTCATTTTTCGTAAATCATTAGTACGAACTTATTTAACATATGTGAATCTACCACATATATCATTCTCTTCAGGTCAAAGTTATCTGCAAAATGACTATATGCATTTTTTGTTGACCTACTACCAGAGTAGACATGAGCCCGACTCTACTGTGGAAGTCCTAAATTTTGCCTACCCTAAATTTTTATTCACCTAGGGCAGGAGGGGTCTTTAATGAGTACCTGACATCGTACAGGGTCAAGACCACCGCTTAACATCCCACCCAAAGGACGCGTGCTTAAGTTTATTTTAGCTCCCAGATAAAATAAACTAAGGGTCTCGGCCGAGTTTCGAACCCACGACATTGAGCTCAGAAGGCAAGCACGCATACCACTGAGCTACCGGCGCCCTCTATATAACTTTATATAACTTAACCTAAGTATATTGAATGATGGATTTCCGGTTTTAAAGATGTGAAAGAAGAAATACTGAGTGTAATCTTGTTATGGACTCCTGGAAGGGTGAACTATGGTCCAACAAATTCGAATCAAGTTTTTGAAAGAACTTCCACAAAGAACATCTGCTGGATATACCTGAGAACAACCTGAGAAAAGTCATTCAATCAAACTCAATAACATCAACTTTATATTTGACAAAATCATGTTACTTTCCCATAGGTACAATAAATGTTATCATGGAGAGTTTGACGGTACAGTTTGTGTATCTCTCTGTTTTGTTGCAACTGTGAAAACGAATGACATTAAGTCGTTGTGAAGGCTGTTGTTGGTGTGTTAATGATGTGTCGTAAGATGCATTGGACTGCATTGCTTGAATGCATTTCACATTAGTCTTGTCTCCAGATCCCCAGAGTTGCAAGCCATACGCTTCCATGACGATTTAGCTTAAGTTTAAGAGCCGTTATCTCTATGAGGTTTTGGATACACTTATAAAATTTCGTCTCGATACGTTCAATCTATAAGGAGTTATCATGGTCACAGTCACACACACACAAATTTTAATTTTCCATTTTTGGAATCAAGTGGTCGGGAAAACATGAAATTCCGGTAAAAATTCAATATTGAAATTCTGACCGAATACATATCTTCCCTTTTATTTCGTACCTACAACTGGGAAAATAAACATTTGTTTGTGAGTAATAGTAGCTACCGGCGTCCTCTATAATATGTATTATCTAATTGGCCAAAGTGGAAGTGAGTTTAGAGGGAGAGTAAAACTTAACTTCGCCTAAAGTTAGGGTGGGGGAAGCTAATTTCCTTTAGATGAATTTAATATTAGACGAATTGCAAGTTAGACGAACCTCACATTAGATGAATTTATTATAGACCTGTACCTGGAGCGATGATCGTCATCCAATTATTGATTTATTATAGACCTGTACCTGGAGCGATGATCGTCATCCAATTATTGATTTATTATAGACCTGTACCTGGAGCGATGATCGTCATCCAATTATTGATTTATTATAGACCTGTACCTGGAGCGATGATCGTCATCCAATTATTGATTTATTATAGACCTGTACCTGGAGCGATGATCGTCATCCAATTATTGATTTATTATAGACCTGTACCTGGAGCGATGATCGTCATCCAATTATTGATTTATTATAGACCTGTACCTGGAGCGATGATCGTCATCCAATTATTGATTTATTATAGACCTGTACCTGGAGCGATGATCGTCATCCAATTATTGATTTATTATAGACCTGTACCTGGAGCGATGATCGTCATCCAATTATTGATTTATTATAGACCTGTACCTGGAGCGATGATCGTCATCCAATTATTGATTTATTATAGACCTGTACCTGGAGCGATGATCGTCATCCAATTATTGATTTATTATAGACCTGTACCTGGAGCGATGATCGTCATCCAATTATTGATTTATTATAGACCTGTACCTGGAGCGATGATCGTCATCCAATTATTGATTTATTATAGACCTGTACCCCACGTCCATATAGGCTTGAGAAGATAATTATAGATGGTTTGTTGGAAGGTGAGAGCGATGATCGTTGTCCAATTAATGATTTGTTATAGACCTGTACCCCACGTCCATATCGGCTTGAGAAGATAATTATAGATGGTTTGTTGGAAGGTGAGAGCGATGATCGTTGTCCAATTAATGATTTATTATAGACCTGTCCCCCACGTCCATATCGGCTTGAGAAGCGAATTATAGTTGGTTTGTTGGAGGATGGAGCAATGATCGTCATCCAATTATTGATTTATTATAGACCTATACTCCCACGTCCATATCGGCTTGAGAAGATAATTATAGATGGTTTGTTGGAAGGTGAGAGCGATGATCGTTGTCCAATTAATGATTTATTATAGACCTGTCCCCCACGTCCATATCGGCTTGAGAAGCGAATTATAGTTGGTTTGTTGGAGGATGGAGCAATGATCGTCATCCAATTATTGATTTATTATAGACCTGTACCCCACGTCCATATCGGCTTAAGAAGCGAGTTATGAATGGTTTTTTGGAGGGTGAGAGCGATGATCGTCGTCCAATTAATGATTTGTTATAGACCTATACTCCCACGTCCATAACGGCTCGAGAAGCGAATTTTAAATGGTTTGTTGAAGGGTGAGAAAGATGAGCGTCGTCCAATTAATGATTTGTTATAGACCTATACTCCCACGTCCATATCGGCTCGAGAAGCGAATTTTAAATGGTTTGTTGAAGGGTGAGAAAGATGAGCGTCGTCCAATTAATGATTTGTTATAGACCTATACTCCCACGTCCATATCGGCTCGAGAAGCGAATTTTAAATGGTTTGTTGAAGGGTGAGAAAGATGAGCGTCGTCCAATTAATGATTTGTTATAGACCTATACTCCCACGTCCATATCGGCTCGAGAAGCGAATTTTAAATGGTTTGTTGAAGGGTGAGAAAGATGAGCGTCGTCCAATTAATGATTTGTTATAGACCTATACTCCCACGTCCATATCGGCTCGAGAAGCGAATTTTAAATGGTTTGTTGAAGGGTGAGAAAGATGAGCGTCGTCCAATTAATGATTTGTTATAGACCTATACTCCCACGTCCATATCGGCTCGAGAAGCGAATTTTAAATGGTTTGTTGAAGGGTGAGAAAGATGAGCGTCGTCCAATTAATGATTTGTTATAGACCTATACTCCCACGTCCATATCGGCTCGAGAAGCGAATTTTAAATGGTTTGTTGAAGGGTGAGAAAGATGAGCGTCGTCCAATTAATGATTTGTTATAGACCTATACTCCCACGTCCATATCGGCTCGAGAAGCGAATTTTAAATGGTTTGTTGAAGGGTGAGAAAGATGAGCGTCGTCCAATTAATGATTTGTTATAGACCTATACTCCCACGTCCATATCGGCTCGAGAAGCGAATTTTAAATGGTTTGTTGAAGGGTGAGAAAGATGAGCGTCGTCCAATTAATGATTTGTTATAGACCTATACTCCCACGTCCATATCGGCTCGAGAAGCGAATTTTAAATGGTTTGTTGAAGGGTGAGAAAGATGAGCGTCGTCCAATTAATGATTTGTTATAGACCTATACTCCCACGTCCATATCGGCTCGAGAAGCGAATTTTAAATGGTTTGTTGAAGGGTGAGAAAGATGAGCGTCGTCCAATTAATGATTTGTTATAGACCTATACTCCCACGTCCATATCGGCTCGAGAAGCGAATTTTAAATGGTTTGTTGAAGGGTGAGAAAGATGAGCGTCGTCCAATTAATGATTTGTTATAGACCTATACTCCCACGTCCATATCGGCTCGAGAAGCGAATTTTAAATGGTTTGTTGAAGGGTGAGAAAGATGAGCGTCGTCCAATTAATGATTTATTATGAACACGTTTTTCCATTTTCGGTTGATGAATCTTCCCAGAGAAAAATTGTATCAAAGCCGGATATAGACTGAAAGAAGTGGCAAACGATGGGAATTAAGGAAGTAATGTTGCCAGTCGAGTGGACTAACAGCCGAGACCATTGTCCCTCCCTCCCTTCTTCCAGAGTTTCAGGTATTTTTTTCTTTTTTTTTCCTGCGGGGAAGTTAGAGCCGAGAGCTCGTTAGTCGACTCTCCACATCACTACATTTGTTCCATCTCTTTAACCCACCTTTTCATTCTATCTCTATCATCTATTATTTTTCAATGTTTTTTTTCTTCCACAGTTATATGAATATTTCCAAGGATCTTATTCCAAAAATAAATATATTAAAAGGTGTGGCATCGCGGGACGCCCGGCAGGAGCTCCTCCATCATGTTTTTGGTTGAAAATAATTTTTGGTTGAAAGTAATAAATTGAAATTATTAAATTATAAAATTGCAAATTTATTAGGGGAATGTAATCTATATTGTAGTGGTATGGTTTAACTACCACACACCGGGCTGGGGGGTTTGGGGCGGCATCACCGGGCTCTCTGGACTTAAACGGTCCCGGGCTTGGAGGGTGTGGACGGCCTCACACACATGCACATCCTCGTTCTCAGGCCTTGTTGCGCTAATGTCTACTGTCTGCCTATGTGCGCTTGCAGAGAGCGGCCCGGTGGTGCGGTTCCTTGTCCCCTGGTTCGGTCTTGCGGCTGGTTGGCTCTTCGTCCTACTCCCATGTCCCATACCGTGTGGCATATACATGGCTAATATGCATCGTTCATAAAGGGGAAAAAAAACACACACACAACTTTCCTGTAAATAAACTGTATTTTAGGGGGGAGGAGGAACTTGTAAGAAAAAATGTAAAAGTTAAGAATACACAGAAAATTATATAAAATCGATTCATTTACAATTAATACATAATGGGTGTGACAATAGTAACTAGATTTTGAAAATCATATGAATTTTTAAAATTAATTAAATATGAAATAGTATGAAAAAAAAAAAGTAGTAAAAAAAAGTTAAACTTAAATATAATAATATTTGAACTGAGGCATAAATAAAATAAACTAAATAACACAATCTAGACAACATGGAGGCTTGCAGTGAAAAGAAGAACGTGGACTTTTTTTAAAAATAATAAAAATGAGTCAAATAATTAAATAATAAATATCAATAAAGAATCAAAAGGGGTAGATAAAAGTATTATAAAAATGTTGGTAATTTTATATATTTTTAAAGTAAAAATATAACAGTTGTGTGTTAGATTCTTGATCCAATGCATTTTTAAAAATTCAATACAAAATAATTTGGGTAGCCAGGACATGGATTTTATGAATAATAAAACTTCGCTAAAAGTTGCCTCCTTTTCGCCTCAATGAAAATATGGGGTAGTTTTCGTAGGTTTTATCATATAATATATGATACCATTTGGGAAAAACTAGGCTTTGGACTTGCCATCACAGGTTTTCAGGGCAGCTCTTTGAAGTTATCTTGTTTTCCGTGTAAATCGATTTTTTTTGATAAATTATTTTTCCAACCGCCATTATTCAACAATTTCTCCATATTTCATTATGGAATGCATATATATTTAATTTTGTGATTTTATTATACATTTATAGGACTTATCTAAAATTGCACCACCACTTATCTAGTTAATCACCCGAAATCAAAAGAATTGTCTATTTTACACCATCACTTACCTAGTTATTCACGTACTTATCTAGTTTTTGCCAATGAAAGAAGCGTTTCAGAACTGCATAACGGTAATTATCTCTTCACCGCATCTGGGCAAATGTTTTTATAAGCAAGATAAATTCGTTTAACCAATTCTAGGGCACGAACGCGGTTTTGATAAAATATACATATATATGATAAATGCAATTGTATACATCCATAAGTAAATTTCCGAGTTGTCTAAAAATGCCCAATGCGTTTTCAAGGATACCATTGACATTACGACTTGCATACTTTTACACGATGTGTAGGACACCAATATGGGTTGCCCAGAGTATTTATCTCATTTTGGACACAAATCGACTTATCTACTTTTTCCCAAATGGTAGGTACAGATATAATGTTGAGTACATAAGCTGCTTTCATTCAAAGAAATCTGCTCAAAGCGAAATTGAATTATGTATTGTGACATTTAGTCACAGATTCTATATAAATGTAATGAAATAATAATAATAAATAAAAGGGAATAAATAAAAAGTTTTTCAGTCTGAACTTCTGTAAATAATTGATGGTAGTTGAGAGAGAGAGCTTATGGAATTCTAAACAGAGAATTTAAAAGAAGGGCTGATTGGTTGAGAAATCCTATTCAACAGATCTCTCCCCAATAAGGACATCCCTCTCCAGTGGTAGTCAACTTGATTAGACTTAAAAAAATATAGGACCTCATAACTGGGAGGTTTTAAGAAAAAAATACTCTTTTATATAAATAAATAAGGTTGGGGTTTCTCTCTAAGGGTTGGGGCAACGAAATTTGTGGAGGAGCCGTAGTGAGGGTTGAGGAAATGACGTACTTCCTCAGTTTGAATTATTTAATAAACTAAGTTTCTACTCTCCCTCTACACTCACTTTTTGTGAAAATCTATAAATATATTCCTCAGCGACTCATAAATTTTCCTGTCATTCATTATATCGGCGGTTACTGGAATTTCTGAGTTTAACCTGTTAGCGCAACGTTTAGTTCATTTTGATTTTGTTAGAGGTATATCTTTTATGTTTGCTTCAATTGAAGAGTCCAGTGAAGAAAGGAGTGACCTCCTTCTTTTGTGGTTTCGAGAAAAACAATTTTAAAAGTTTGAAAGCAGAAAAAATAGTATGTATATCATGGATGCCTACTAAATGATCCATTGAGTGCCTAAACTAGTTGTTATTGTATTTGTATACTAGCAGTAATATCTGGCGTTGCCCGGGGAACTTTGACTTTTCTCCCAATATCTCCTATAAGGCTATTCAATTCCTCGACAGTACATTCATGATGTTATAATTTTCAATTATTCATACGGAATAAGGCTTATAGTCCTTCAACTGTAGTAACGCTAGCTTTGGAGCTAAAACTAATTTATTCAAAAAGATTTCTCATTAATCGTTGCAAAGGTTTTCGAGTTACAAAGATTGCGTGAGTGGATGCTGGGATGGACCAGGGGTTGATTATAAAATAGACCTTAACCTTCCGGTAGATAAAACTTATCTATTCAAAAAGATTCCTCATTAATCATTGCAGTGGTTTTTGAGTTACAAAGATTGCGTGGGTGGATGCTGGGATGGACCAGATATTGAGGTACTAATACGCCTATAACCTTCCACAGACGATGACGAACAAATTAAAAAAACAAAAAACAAATCCATCAAGCCGTTCGTGAGTTATAGCGGTACAACGCACAGACATTTTCAGCTTTATATATATGATTAGTTGGAATAAAAAAAAAAATATCATCAATTGAAATCTTTTATTGCAACAAAACTCCAACGTTACAGGGAAGAAAGGGGTGGTCATTAATTTAATCACTGGTGTTTTTTTTTTTGCTTTTTCTTCTTCTTCGTTGTTTCTTGTTCATTCTTCTTTCTCGATTCACTTTAGTAAAACATATCAATCTTTTACATAGACAATCCTCACCCGTTTCATGGCTAGCCTCTCGCACTTCTTCATCACAGCACTCTTTTTTCCGGGGATTTTTCTTTTACTTGTTGTCTTCTCTGACCATCTCCCATCTTCATAATTTGTATGGTGTTCCATTTCACTAAATTTCACTGTCTTCACTTGGCACAGAACGCAGAATAATATAAAAAGGCTGATTAATAACGACCGAACAACTTTCAATGAGATGAAAAAGACGACTGATGAATTGAGTCAACAAACAAAATGGATGGAATTATTCTAAGTTCAAAGTGACTCAATGTAAACAAAGGCATGAATACGTGCGCTCCACGAACACAGCCCTTTTCTTCCCAGGCCAGATAGACATAACATACCCCTTTCTTCCCTGTGTATGATTATTAATTATTAATATTATTATTATTACTAGTAGTAATACCCGGCGTTGCCCGGGGAACTTTGATTTTTCTCCTAATCTCCCATTCGAATCCTATTCAATACTTGGAAAGTACATTCATGATGTTATAATTTTTAATTATTCAAATGGAATAAGGCTTATAGTCCTTCAAAGGAAGACACCACAGCTAGCATGTGCCTTTAAACGGCGGAAACAACAGCTAGTAAATACTTAGCATCGCTGGACATTCTAGCCAGTACGTACTTAAGAACGCTCGTGACCACAGCTAGTAGCGGCGTACCACCCCAGCTAGCTAGTGCTCGGAACAGCTGGGCACCACAGCTAGTGCGTGCTTAAAACCGCTGGGCACAACAGCTATTACGTTCTTAGGAATGCTTCGCACCACAGCTAGTTCGTGTTCAGGAACGCTGGGCCACACAGCTACTCGTAGTATATGCCTTGCAACGGAGGGCAGCCCAGCTAGTAAGTTCTTAGGACCACTTGGAACCACAGCTAGTTCCTACTTAAGAACGCCGGTCACCTTAGATAGTATGCGCCTTGCAACTCCGAATTTCGTATTTAAAATTAACATCAATTCAAAAATCCCAATAACTGCCGATGTTCAGAATGTATCGACATCAAATTTCGTATTTAAAACAAAAATCCACTTAGGACATAACCAGTAAAATTTCAGCGATATCGGCTGAGGGGAGGGGGGAGTTCCGGAGGAGGGGCTCAGTTCAAAAATCCACAACCCCCCTCCCGTTCACAATTTTGTGACGTCACACACCTTTTTTTCTATTTGGCCTTCAAGAATACTACATATGAAATTTCATGACAATCCGACCATTAATTAATGAGTTAGCTCTATTTTTATGCTTAGCCCCCCCTTACAACCCCCCCTCCCGTAAAAAATTTTGAGCCGTCACACCGCCTATTTTTTTATTTGGTCTTCAGGAATACTACATGTGAAACTTCGTGACAATGCGACCAACTGTTAAAGAGTTAGCTCTATATTTATACTTAGGCTCCCCCACAACCCCCCCTCCCGTTCAAAACTTTGGGACGCCACACACCTTTATTTCCTATTTGGCTTTTAAAAATACTACATGTGAAATTTCATGACGATTCGCCCATTAGTTAATGAGTTAGCTCTATATTTATACTTAGGCCCCCCCACAACCCCCCCTCCCGTTCAAAACTTTGGGACGCCACACACCTTTTTTTCCTGTTTGGCTTTTAAAAAGACTACGTGTGAAATTTCATGACAATTCGCCCATTAGTTAATGAGTTAGCACTATTTATATACTTAGGCCCCCCCTACAACCCCCCCTCCCGATCAAAATTTTGGGACGCCACATAGCCTATTATTCAATCGGGCTCAAAAGAATGCTACATGGGCAGTTTCATAAAAATCCGTCCAGCGGTTTGGGCGTGATGCTGGAACAAACATACATACAAACAAACAAACAAACAAACCCCGTTTCAGCTTTATTAATATAGATTATATCACAATGTACACAAGTTTTAATTTGTGTTCATATCTATACATACATCTTTTTTTTTTTGGCATTTTTCTTCCATAGTGGATCGGTGTCACCATATTTAAAGTCAGTCTGAACGTTGTGCTGACGTTGGCATAATCCGAAACCAGCACACTCTATGACTCTGTCAGTTAACAAATATTAAATCTATAAACCGTTAAAAAGCAAGAAATTTGAAGAATGGAGTCTACCGAGCTCAGGATCGCCACTTAGAAATCTAGCTGAGGCACTTTGGTCAGATGTTTTAATCGGGAAGTTAAAAATAACTTTGAGCACTTCGTCCTTCGGATGGGACATTAAGCGATGATCCAGGGCTTTTTCGAATGTGAGGTACTCGATAATGAGACGTATGTTATGTAAATAAACCTGGGTAGGTCAATTTCCACTAGGTTTAAAGCCTTGAGCACGTCGTCCTTCGGATGGGACTTTCCGGATATATCTGAATCTGTAGTATCAGTATTAACAATTATTAAGCCTATAAACCGTTAAATAGCGCAAATTTTTTGAAAAACGTTTTCATTTTGATTTTTGTGTGGGGTTCTGATAATCCGGTCGTTCTCTATCAGTTTTAACAAATATTTAATCTATAAACCGTTAAAAAGCGAGAAATTTGAAGAATGGAGTCTACCGAGCTCAGGATCGCCACTTACAAATCTAGCTGAGGCACTTAGGTCAGATGTTTTAATCGGGAAGTGAACAAACACTATGAGCACGTCGTCCTTCGGATGGGACATTAAGCGATGATCCAGGGCTTTTTCGAATGTGAGGTACTCGATAATGAGACGTATGTTATGTAAATAAACCTGGGTAGGTCAATTTCCACTTAGGTTGAAAGCCTTGAGCACGTCGTCCTTCGGATGGGACTTTCCGGATATATCTGAATCTGTAGTATCAGTTTTAACAATAATTAAGCCTATAAACCGTTAAATAGCGCAAAGTTTTTGAAAAACGTTTTCATTTTGATTTTTGTGTGGGGTTCAGATAATCCGGTCGTTCTCTATCAGTTTTAACAAATATTTAATCTATAAACCGTTAAAAAGCGAGAAATTTGAAGAATGGAGTCTACCGAGCTCAGGATCGTCACTTACAAATCTAGCTGAGGCACTTAGGTCAGATGTTTCAATCGGGAAGTAAAAAACACTTTGAGCACGTCGTCCTTCGGATGGGACTTTAAGCGATGATCCAGGGCTTTTTCGAATGTTAGGTACTCGATAATGAGACGTATGTTATGTAAATAAACCTGGGTAGGTGAAATTTCACTTAGGTTGAAAATAGCCTTGAGCACGTCGTCCTTCGGATGGGACTTTCCGGATAAATCTGAATCTGTCGTATCAGTTTTAACAATTATTAAGCCTATAAACCGTTAAATAGCGCAAATTTTTTGAAAAACATTTTTATTTTGATTTTTGTGTAGGATTCAGATAATCCGGTCGTTCTCTATCAGTTCTAACAAATATTTAATCTATAAACCGTTAAAAAGCGAGAAATTTCAAGAATGGAGTCTACCGAGCTCAGGATCGCCACTTAGAAATCTAGTTGAGGCACTTAGGTCAGATGTTTCAATCGGGAAGTTAAAAAACACTTTGAGCACGTCGTCCTTCGGATGGGACTTTAAGCGATGATCCAGGGCTTTTTCGAATGTGAGGTACTCGATAATGAGACGTATGTTATGTAAATAAACCTGGTTAGGTGAAATTTCACTTAGGTTGAAAATAGCCTTGAGCACGTCGTCCGTCGGATGGGACTTTTCGGATATATCTGATTCTGTCGTATCAGTTTTAGCCTATAAACCGTTAAATAGCGTGAATTTTTTGAAAAACATTTTTATTTTGATTTTTGTGTAGGATTCAGATAATCCGGTCGTTCTCTATCAGTTTTAACAAATATTAAATCTATAGCAGTTATACCCGGCGTTGCCCGGGGAACTTTGATTTTTCTCCCAATATCATCTATAACGCTATTCAGTTCCTCGACAGTACATTCATGATGTTATAATTTTCAATTATTCATACGGAATAAGGCTTATAGTCCTTCAGCTGTTGTAAGGCTAGTAAGTTTTTAGGACCCCTGGGCACCACAGCTAGTATGCGCCTTTCAACGGCGGAAGCCACACCTAGTGAATACTTAGCATCGCTGGACGTCCTAGTCAGTGCGTACTTAAGAACGTTTGTGACCACAGCTAGTATGTGGCTTGCAACGCTGAGCACCACAGCTAGTACGTAGTTGGGAATGCTGGGCATCATAGCTAGTATGTACCTTGCGACGGCGGACCCAACAGCTAGTACGTAGTTAGGAACGCTGGTCACCACAGCTAGTATGTGCCTCGCAACAGCGGACCCCACAGCTAGTACGAAGTTAGGAACGCTGGGCATCACAGCTATTAAGTGCCTTGCAACAGCGGACCCCACAGCTAGTATGTAGTTAAATACGCTGGGCATTACAGTTAGTAAGTGCTTTGCAACAGCGAACTTCACAGCTAGTACATAGTTAGGAACGCTGGGCACTACAGCTAGTAAATGCCTTGCAACAACGGACCCCACAGCTAGTACGATATTAGGAACCCTGGGCATCACAGCTAGTATGCTTTTGCAACGACGGACCCCACAGCTAGTACGTTTTTAGGAACGCTGGGCCCTACAGGTAGTAGGTGCCTTGCAACTGCAAACCCCACAGATAGTATGTAGTTAGAACCACAGGGCATCACAGCTAGTATGAGTTTTGCAACAGCAGACCCCACAGCTAGTACGTAATTAGAAATGCTGGGCATTACAGCTAGTAAATGTCTTATAGGTGCCTTGCAACAGCGAACCCTCAGCCAGTACATAGTTAGGAACGCTGGGGCTGAGCACTACAGCTAGTAAGTACCTTGCAACAGCGGACCCCACAGCTAGTACGATATTAGGAACGCTGGACATCACAGCTAGTAAATGTCTTGCAACAGTGAACCCCACAGCGAATACATAGTTACTACTACTACATGTGAAATTCATGACAATCCGATTCATGACAATACGATCAACCGTTAATGAGCTAGCTCTATATTTATACTTAGTCCCCCCCCCCCTCAACCCCGCCACCCGTTCAAAACTTCGGGACGCCACACTCCTTATTTTTCTATTTGGCCTTCAGGAATAATATATGCGAAATTTCGTGACAATACGACCAACCGTTAATGAGCTAACTCTATATGTATATTTAGCCCCCCCCACAACCCTCCTTCCTGTTCAAAATTTTGGGCCGTCACACACCTAATATTTCTATTTGACCTTTAGGAATACTACATGTGAAATTTCATGACAATTCGACCATTAGTTAATGAGTTAGCACTATTTATATACGTAGACCCCCCTTACAACCCCCCCTCCCGATCAAAACTTTGGAACGCCACACACCTTATTTTTCTATTTGGCCTTCAGGATTACTCCATGTGAAATTTCGTGACAATCCGACCAACCGTTAAAGAGTTAGCTCTATATTTATACTTAGGCCCCCCCACAACCCCCCCTCCCGTTCAAAACTTTGGGACGCCACACACCTTTTTTTTCTATTTGGCTTTTAAAAATACTACATGTGAAATTTCATGACGATTCGCCCATTAGTTAATGAGTTAGCTCTATATTTATACTTAGGCCCCCCCACTACCCCCCCTCCCGTAAAACATTTTGAGCCGTCACACCGCCTATTTTTTTATTTGGTCTTCAGGAATACTACATGTGAAACTTCGTGACAATGCGACCAACTGTTAAAGAGTTAGCTCTATATTTATACTTAGGCCCCCCCACAGCCCCCCCTCCCGTTCAAAACTTTGGGACGCCACACACCTTTTTTTCCTATTTGGCTTTTAAAAATACTACATGTGAAATTTCATGACGATTCGCCCATTAGTTAATGAGTTAGCTCTATATTTATACTTAGGCCCCCCCACAACCCCCCATCCCGTTCAACTTTGGGACGCCACACACCTTTTTTTCCTGTTTGGCTTTTAAAAAGACTACGTGTGAAATTTCATGACAATTCGCCCATTAGTTAATGAGTTAGCACTATTTATATACTTAGGCCCCCCTTACAACCCCCCCTCCCGATCAAAATTTTGGGACGCCACATAGCCTATTATTCAATCGGGCTCAAAAGAATGCTACATGGGCAGTTTCATAAAAATCCGTCCAGCGGTTTGGGCGTGATGCTGGAACAAACATACATACAAACAAACAAACAAACAAACCCCGTTTCAGCTTTATTAATATAGATTATATCACAATGTACACATGTTTTAATTTGTGTTCATATCTATACATACATCTTTTTTTTTTTGGCATTTTTCTTCCATAGTGGATCGGTGTCACCATATTTAAAGTCAGTCTGAACGTTGTGCTGACGTTGGCATAATCCGAAACCAGCACACTCTATGGCTCTGTCAGTTAACAAATATTAAATCTATAAACCGTTAAAAAGCGAGAAATTTCAAGAATGGAGTCTACCGAGCTCAGGATCGCCACTTAGAAATCTAGCTGAGGCACTTTGGTCAGATGTTTTAATCGGGAAGTTAAAAATAACTTTGAGCACTTCGTCCTTCGGATGGGACATTAAGCGATGATCCAGGGCTTTTTCGAATGTGAGGTACTCGATAATGAGACGTATGTTATGTAAATAAACCTGGGTAGGTCAATTTCCACTTAGGTTGAAAGCCTTGAGCACGTCGTCCTTCGGATGAGACTTTCCGGATATATCTGAATCTGTAGTATCAGTTTTAACAATTATTAAGCCTATAAACTGTTAAATAGCGTGAATTTTTTGAAAAACATATTTTTTTTGATTTTTGTGTAGGATTCAGATAATCCGGTCGTTCTCTATCAGTTTTAACAAATATTAAATCTATAAACCGTTAAAAAGCGAGAAATTTGAAGAATGGAGTCTACCGAGCTCAGGATCGTCACTTACAAATCTAGCTGAGGCACTTAGGTCAGATGTTTTAATCGGGAAGTGAAAAATAACTATGAGCACTTCGTCCTTCGGATGGGACATTAAGCGATGATCCAGGGCTTTTTCGAATGTGAGGTACTCGATAATGAGACGTATGTTATGTAAATAACCTGGGTAGGTCAATTTCTACTTAGGTTGAAAGCCTTGAGCACGTCGTCCTTCGGATGGGACTTTCCGGATAAATCTGAATCTGTCGTATCAGTTTTAACAATTATTAAGCCTATAAACCGTTAAATAGCGCAAATTTTTTGAAAAACATTTTTATTTTGATTTTTGTGTAGGATTCAGATAATCCGGTCGTTCTCTATCAGTTCTAACAAATATTTAATCTATAAACCGTTAAAAAGCGAGAAATTTCAAGAATGGAGTCTACCGAGCTCAGGATCGCCACTTAGAAATCTAGTTGAGGCACTTAGGTCAGATGTTTCAATCGGGAAGTTAAAAAACACTTTGAGCACGTCGTCCTTCGGATGGGACTTTAAGCGATGATCCAGGACTTTTTCGAATGTGAGGTACTCGATAATGAGACGTATGTTATGTAAATAAACCTGGGTAGGTGAAATATCACTTAGGTTGAAAATAGCCTTGAGCACGTCGTCCTTCGGATGGGACTTTCCGGATAAATCTGAATCTCTCGTATCAGTTTTAACAATTATTAAGCCTATAAACCGTTAAATAGCGCAAATTTTTTGAAAAACATTTTTATTTTGATTTTTGTGTAGGATTCAGATAATCCGGTCGTTCTCTATCAGTTTTAACAAATATTTAATCTATAAACCGTTAAAAAGCGAGAAATTTGAAGAATGGAGTCTACCGAGCTCAGGATCGCCACTTAGAAATCTAGCTGAGGCACTTAGGTCAGATGTTTCAATCGGGAAGTTAAAAAACACTTTGAGCACGTCGTCCTTCGGATGGGACTTTAAGCGATGATCCAGGGCTTTTTCGAATGTGAGGTACTCGATAATGAGACGTATGTTATGTAAATAAACCTGGTTAGGTGAAATTTCACTTAGGTTGAAAATAGCCTTGAGCACGTCGTCCGTCGGATGGGACTTTTCGGATATATCTGATTCTGTCGTATCAGTTTTAGCCTATAAACCGTTAAATAGCGTGAATTTTTTGAAAAACATTTTTATTTTTATTTTTGTGTAGGATTCAGATAATCCGGTCGTTCTCTATCAGTTTTAACAAATATTAAATCTATAGCAGTTATACCCGGCGTTGCCCGGGGAACTTTGATTTTTCTCCCAATATCTTCTATAACGCTATTCAGTTCCTCGACAGTACATTCATGATGTTATAATTTTCAATTATTCATACGGAATAAGGCTTATAGTCCTTCAGCTGTTGTAACGCTAGTAAGTTTTTAGGACCCCTGGGCACCACAGCTAGTATGCGCCTTTCAACGGCGGAAGCCACACCTAGTGAATACTTAGCATCGCTGGACGTCCTAGTCACTGCGTACTTAAGAACGTTTGTGACCACAGCTAGTATGTGGCTTGCAACGCTGAGCACCACAGCTAGTACGTAGTTGGGAATGCTGGGCATCATAGCTATTAAGTGCCTTGCAACAGCGGACCCCACAGCTAGTATGTAGTTAAATACGCTGGGCATTACAGTTAGTAAGTGCTTTGCAACAGCGAACTTCACAGCTAGTACATAGTTACGAACGCTGGGCACTACAGCTAGTAAATTCCTTGCAACAACGGACCCCACAGCTAGTACGAAGTTAGGAACGCTGGGCACTACAGCTAGTAAATGCCTTGCAACAACGGACCCCACAGCTAGTACGATATTAGGAACCCTGGGCATCACAGCTAGTATGCTTTTGCAACGACGGACCCCACAGCTAGTACGTTTTTAGGAACGCTGGGCCCTACAGGTAGTAGGTGCCTTGCAACTGCAAACCCCACAGATAGTATGTAGTTAGAACCACAGGGCATCACAGCTAGTATGAGTTTTGCAACGGCGGATCCCACAGCTAGCTAGTACCTACGAGTGAAATACGCTGGGCCACACTGCTAGCGCCTTGCAACAGCAGACCCCACAGCTAGTACGTAATTAGAAATGCTGGGCATTACAGCTAGTAAATGTCTTATAGGTGCCTTGCAACAGCGAACCCTCAGCCAGTACATAGTTAGGAACGCTGGGGCTGAGCACTACAGCTAGTAAGTACCTTGCAACAGCGGACCCCACAGCTAGTACGATATTAGGAACGCTGGACATCACAGCTAGTAAATGTCTTGCAACAGTGAACCCCACAGCGAATACATAGTTACTACTACTACATGTGAAATTCATGACAATCCGATTCATGACAATACGATCAACCGTTAATGAGCTAGCTCTATATTTATACTTAGTCCCCCCCCCCCTCAACCCCGCCACCCGTTCAAAACTTCGGGACGCCACACTCCTTATTTTTCTATTTGGCCTTCAGGAATAATATATGCGAAATTTCGTGACAATACGACCAACCGTTAATGAGCTAACTCTATATGTATATTTAGCCCCCCCCCACAACCCTCCTTCCTGTTCAAAATTTTGGGCCGTCACACACCTAATATTTTTATTTGACCTTTAGGAATACTACATGTGAAATTTCATGACAATTCGACCATTAGTTAATGAGTTAGCACTATTTATATACGTAGGCCCCCCTTACAACCCCCCCTCCCGATCAAAACTTTGGAACGCCACACACCCTATTTTTCTATTTGGCCTTCAGGATTACTCCATGTGAAATTTCGTGACAATCCGACCAACCGTTAAAGAGTTAGCTCTATATTTATACTTAGGCCCCCCCACAACCCCCCCTCCCGTTCAAAACTTTGGGACGCCACACACCTTTTTTTCCTATTTGGCTTTTAAAAATACTACATGTGAAATTTCATGACGATTCGCCCATTAGTTAATGAGTTAGCACTATTTATATACTTAGGCCCCCCTTACAACCCCCCCTCCCGATCAAAATTTTGGGACGCCACATAGCCTATTATTCAATCGGGCTCAAAAGAATGCTACATGGGCAGTTTCATAAAAATCCGTCCAGCGGTTTGGGCGTGATGCTGGAACAAACATACATACAAACAAACAAACAAACAAACCCCGTTTCAGCTTTATTAATATAGATTACAATTATTGTCAATATTATTTCTGTAATTTACTATTAAGTTTCATTTTACATAAACTGATCAGATTAACAATTTGTGGGAGGAGCCTATGAATGTGGGAGTCGAGGGGGGGACACACAAAAATACTATTAATTGCCGATGTAATGAATTTAAAAATTTGAACCGACACAAAATTTAGTGTGTGGATTCAGTAGTCCCTATGTGTCAACTATAGGTTTTTATCCCAAACGGTCGATTGGTTTTGGACAGAGAGTGTACACACGATATTTTACGTGTATCCAAAATCCCATAAGGACGATATTTATTGATTTTTAGACAAATTTGTCAAAGGGAAGGGGGGATTTTGTGAGAGAGACTTAACACACCCTAATAACTGCCGATCGACATGAAATTTAGTATGAAGATTCAGAAGTCCTTATATAAGTAACAATTGTTTTTTAGTCCAAACGGTCGATTGGTTTTTAGGGAGAGCGAAAACATAATTGAATAATTCCTGCAGGGAAAGTACCTACATTGTGATTCACCGTCGAACTAATATAATAAAATTGCAAATCTTCATCTTAAATAACCGCTTTTAGCAAAGCGTTAAGGGCCTAAAGGCCTAAATGACCTAACTAGATTCTTCTAAATCAATAGTTTCGTAAATGTTAAACATTGGTACCGAATGGATAGAAATATTATCAGAAAATTTTATAGGAACGTCTGCATGAATAACGTACTCGATTAAGAAATGCTGTTTAATTAGGAGGAGGCTCATTACTGGCACTTTAATTGAAAACATCCTTGTATTGATTCACCGATTTAGTGTCCATACATTAATTCTATCAAGAGTTATCTTGTTCACAGATACACAAAAATATATTTTTTTTAAATTGATTCCGCTGAACATTTATGAGTGTCATCCTTATGGTGTTTTGAATTCATATACATATGATATTTTGTGTCGATAGATACACACGTTCATTACAATGGCAGTTATTAAAGTGTTTGTGTTAAGCCCCCCCTAATCTACTCTTTGGCCAAAATCAATATAATATATAGATATTACACATATTTTGATTTCGATGCATTCATTTGGATCAGACCAATTTTTTTTCTTTTCATTTTTGGAATCAGGGAGTCAGAAAAAATAAAATTCCGTTAAAAATTCATCATAGAATTTCTGACCGATTAAATAATTTCTCCTATACTTCTTACAACAATAATTAAGTAATAACAATAACAAAAAATAGAATAAATAATAATTAATAAACGAAAGAAAAAATAACAATGAGAAATATAAAAATATAACTAAATATACCTACGTGACAAGGTTCTGTAGAAGAAGAAATATTTTCGTCTCCACAGAAACAATTTTTTAATTTGACTGGCTTATAAGTTTATGAGTTTGGGGCCATGGTGGCCGTGCGGGCTAGAGCGTAGGGCTTTGGTCTCACCATGGTTTGCGGGTTCGAATCCCGTCCGGGAGTGAGTTTTATTTCGTAGATAGAACTCCCTCCCGGGGCCATGGATGTCTTAAATAATTATATATAACACATTGACATGGCTAATTTGCACCGTGAGTTTTACATGTTTTTATATTTAATAATTTTATTACTTTTTTTCATAATTGTTTTATTATTTTTTGACATTTAAATATATAATTTCAAGATTTCTTAAAAAAATTACTATTTTTATAAAATACATAATA
This sequence comes from Aradus depressus, assembly GCA_963662175.1. Lineage (NCBI taxonomy): Eukaryota > Metazoa > Arthropoda > Insecta > Hemiptera > Aradidae > Aradus > Aradus depressus. The sequence goes on from OY759224.1 coordinate 6,191,024, forward strand.
TAAAATAATATTATATTAATTGACATAATCTCCACCTCCCTCCCCCCAACCCTCTCATGAGACATTCAAATGTTGAATTTTCACCGAAGTTTTAAGTTTTCATCCCTTGATTCCAAAAATTAAAAACAAAAAATGTCTGTATGTGTGTCTGTCACTCTGACACCATGATGACAGACTAACATAGAATGTATATGTATAGTAAGTAGCAAGTAGTGGAGGAGGCTGGCATCGTGATCTTGAGCAGTGACATTTGTGACGTCACGCGGCCATCCCAGCTCTAAACATGCGCAACACCTGTTTTTTCACAATTTATCACGATTTCAAAGTTTATGATGCAAGTTCAAAGACAAAATATGAATTAGTATAAACATAAAACAGGCCGGAGAGGAGCTACGGATGTAAACAAAGCCGCTAGAGAAAAGAGATTAGTGGTTGCTTTCGAATCAAAACAAAAACAAGAACCACCATTCATTTCGTATTTTCCTGTTTCCGTTTCGTCTATTCATCCGATTTTGAAACTGAAAAATGATTTGAACTCATTAAACTGTCTACTTTCGGCGCCCTACCTATGAATTTTAAAAAAATGAGAAAAACAACATGTAAAAAATTAAAGAAAAATATAATCATTAAAAAAAAAAAAACGTAGTAACATATCAATTCTACGTTTATATTGCGTACAAAGGAAAAAAAAATATTTAAAAAAGTTGAGTCGTTTGGCAAAAATCCCGATAATTGACGAATATACTCTGTGGCGGTCGCCAAATAAACGTTCTTTTTTTAACGCATCCTAACCTCAAATGTCAACATTGTCAATGTCATAACTTCTTGTTCGTTTTGTGTAAGGCGGATTGAGTGCAATAAAAATACGATTAATCGGTTTTATAGCTTTATGTTGTAGTAAATCAGCCTTAGTAAACAAAGTACTCCATGCACACATATAAAACGTAATTTTGATAGTGAAACGGATCAAATAGATAGGTAGTGAATATATTACCTCGAAAAAAAAAGTATTTAATAAGACTGATGATAGTTTTTCAAATTTGTATAAATTAATTTATTTTTTACTATCGATTCCCGCCACGTCAGCATTCACAGAGTTTTTTCTGTGATAAATAGCAAATGGCGAGACGAAAGAAACAAAGCATCTCTGAATCTGATAAAAAATGAATTACTTAGTTACTTTAACTTAAATATAGACTGTAAAGATGCTGTGAAGCTGTTTAGCAGAGATAATTATTTGTTAAAAGTTGCTAAAAGTAATGAAAAATATTTTTTTAAGCAAAATAAAAAAGTAAAATAAATCGAACTTTATTTCGACACAATGTACTTTTTTTTTCTATCTTTAATAACCAATGTACTTTATTTGCACAAAAAAAAGGTGGCAACCCTGGCCACTAGTGGTGCCATCTGTTGAAATAAATTCATAATAAAATATGGCACATTTAACCTTAAAGACTCTTTAATGAGTGCCTGACATGGCTCCAAGACCATCTCTTAACGTCCTATCCGAAGGACGGCGTGCTTAAGGCCTCATTCAGACCAGTGACTTTTCTGAAAATGTCGCCGTGACATTGAGGTATTCACACGGTGAGGCGACTGTCACGGTGACTTTAAAGAAAATCTTGAGACCAGTCTAAAAATGGATGTCGAGGAGGTTGCAGCTATTTGTGCTCTGGTTATAAGAAATCGTAAAAAGAATAGGAAAAAAAAAAATACTGGGTCCATCCAATTTTCTGTGAACGATATTTAAAAGGTAAATTTTATACTTTGCACGAGAAATTGAAGGGATATCCCAATAAATTTTTTGGAAATTATAGAATGAGTTTGGAAAGCTTTGACAGTTTGCTGAATCTGTTGACCTCTGCGATATATCTTCAAGATACAAACATGCGACAGTCTATTCTACCCTGCCCGTTTTTCTATTTCTTCAATTAATACCTCGTTTTGTATATCTTCTTCACATACACTGAAGTTTTTTTCCAAACAACAGAAAACAATATAACCAAATTACAACCTTCCTTGGTGACAACTGTCACTTTGCATGTGAACAGGACGGGAGTGACTTTTTTGTTACGCCGAGTGACTGCTCAAGGTGACTTGTCAGCACAACTAAGTTACTCGGCTGTCACGTCGCCTCGTGTGTACACCACCATTAGGCTTCAATACTCAAGGTGGAGAGTGACAAAATGTTGCGTGACAAAAGTCACTCGTCTGAATGGGGCCTAAGGCTTTCTTATTCTCTCCCGTATAAAAAACCGGGTACCTGCAATGTTGAGCTCAGTAGGCTATCCCCCCTCTGGACTACCCGCGCCCTCAGCCGGCCATGTAAACTGTCTCTGGAATATGACAGATATAAATATTAAAATAAAACTTCCGTTTTGCAATTTAAAATTTATTGAATACTAAAACCAGAGATAAACATGATAGACATTACACTAATGAGATGAGCTCAGTTAAATTGAGTTAAAGCAGTACTTGGTAATTATTATCTTCCTCCCTCTAACTGTAACTAACTCTAACTGAATATTATATGTTAGTCACTAGTTTTACAACTTCCCCAACTAAACATAGTATGAGGCAAGTTGTGTAACAATTCGATATTGTTTATACCATAGTTTCCTCACAACATATGCCCCAAAAACATATTTGAATGAGTCAGAAGCCTATGAAGACAACACCTATTAATTTTGAGACAAATCAGCATTAAGAGTCGGAGTTTAGAGGGAGAGCGAAAACATATTGTATTCCAGATTATTTCTGCGGGGGAAGTACATTGCTATTTTTTAATTATCAATATATCAATTTTTTTTTTTTTCCTGGCCGAGTGGCTTAGTGTATTTTATCTGGGAGGTAAAATAAACTTAAGCACGCCATCCTTCGGATTGGATGTTAAGCGATGGTTTCGAACCTGTGCGATGTCAGGTACTCGTTAAAGATCTCTGCCCTAGGTGAATAAAAATTTAGGGTAGGCAAAATTTAGGACTCCCACAGTAGAGTGGGGCTCATGTCCACCAGAGTGACGAAAGAGCGCTCTGGTAGTAGGCGATATGACCTCGTAGTTAAAGTTAAATGAGTTATAAAACCTAACCTAACATATCATATATTTGTTTATCAATATATATTTTTTTAATTATCAATATGTATACAGTTGACTCTCGATAATTTGAAACTCAAGGGACCAGAGGAAAAGTTCAAATTACCGAGAGTTCAAAATAATAAGAGTTCAAATAACCAAGACGGAGTTAGGAAAAAATTCAAAGTATGTATGTACTTTCATACACAAGTGATATTTATTTAAACATTTACTAAATAATATACATATTATGTACATACATGGTTATATATTATACGGTACAATCGGTACCATATATATGGTACAAAAACATAAAAATGTAAATATTATAGGCAAATGTTCATTTTGAAAAGATGTCCGTAATTTTCTTTTGAGTAAGCGACTTCCATCTTGCATTCTGTTTTCTGTAGAGATGAGAGCTAACTTTTTCCTTTAAAATGAAGCCGCCCACGGGAACGTTTTGTCCTCTACACTGATAAATGCACTTAACCAAAGCCTCCTCCAGACGAGGAAATTCATGGACAATGTAGATGGTAAAATATTGAACTGTTTTGCAACATCTTTTTTCAATATTCCATTTTCCACAGATTCTATAACACACAGTTTCTCACTAATTGAAAGACATTTATTCTTTCTGGAGCTCATTTTGATTTTAAAAATTAGAAACACGCTTTTTAAATTTAACTAAAGAAAGAAAACTGCAAACTCAATTAATCTAGTCCAGGGTATGTAAAGAAAGGACAGGTCTGTGCAGGATCAGATGACATCACAAGTGACGTCAGGGCACTTTAGATTATAAAGAGTTGGGGAGCCCTCACTTCAAATTGTAGAGTGTTGGCGAGTAAGATGCCATCGCTACAACTTCAAATTACCGAGGGGACCAAATGTACATTATTTTTTTTCAATTTATCGAGTGTTTTTCAAGGGACCTGGACAAAACTTCAAATTATCAAGAGGTTCAAATTATCGAGTGTCAAATTATCGAGAGTCCACGTATATCAATATATCAATGTTTTTTTTTTTTTTTTTTTTTTTTTTTTTTTTTTTTTTTTAACCTGGCCGAGGCTCTTAGTGTAAATTACGTTTTTTTTCCAACAAATGTTTGATAGGTGTTTATTTAATTTAGAACATATGTACATATTTTTTATTGCATGTATTGTTTATTGTATAGTTTAGTATAAAGCAGTGTTTATTGTATAGTTTTTATTCGTACCACATTGTAAATACTTCTTAATACATTCATGTTTGCACTAATACGTTTTTTAATTTTTATTCATTTTGTACTCCCGATAATTGGTACCAAACCTTCAGTCCCTTGACCATACGAATTATCGGGATTCAACTGTACCGTGAAATCGATCGAAAGGGAGAGTGGACCAGAGAAAAGGGACTCGACCTGAATACCCTAATAACTGCCGGTGTAATGAATGTATCGACTCAAACTTCAGTATGAGGAATCAGCAGAGCCACATGTAAGTAAAATATTCAGTTTTAGCACAAATGGTCGTTTGGCCAAGGAGGGAGAGGAAAAACGTTGTTGATTATTTTGTGCTGGGGAAGTACATAGCCTGTGATGCACCGAGTACTTATTTTTAAGAAGGAAGAATACTGTTTTTCTTTTTCTTTTCCGTCAGGAGGCGACAAATCGTCTGAACGCTGGGCAGCCGATCTCCGACGCCAGCTGCTGCAAAGGATGTCATCCTAGGTTATGATCGGGCTACGCTAAGGAAAGTTAACTATCTATTGTTACGTATAGAAATAAGCTGAAAACACTTAACCTCAGTGTAACCACACACTCAACGGTGGCCTCTCCACTTCACACTATAGAGTATAGAGTGAGACACTAGATATCTGGAAGGAGGCAGGTGGGGAGGCATTATTACCATGTGGTCTACCAAAACAGTCGATATCTCTTCAACGCTAATTGCTACTAACTCCAGGAGTCTACAGTAGTGGATGTTCTGAAACAGGGATGGGATGTGAGTCTTGGCAATGCTGCACTTCTAGGGTTCATTCAATTGAGACACCAAAGTATCGAATAAAAATAATCGATACCCGCTCGTATAGATTGAATCGAGTAGTTCGCTATAATTAATTTTAAACCATGTATACATATACCTATATAATAATAATAGAAACACAATAAAATTTGAAAGGTATAAATGAGATATTGTAGTGGTTATAAGAAACAAATAAATCAAATCGAATAAGATAAAATTATATTAATAAAAACATACTGAAAAACATACTGAGGGCGCCGGTAGCTCAGTGGTATGCGTGCTTGCCTTCTGAGCTCAAGATCGTGGGTTCGAAACCCGACCGAGGCCTTTTAGTTTATTTTATTTGGGAGGTAAAATGAACTTAAGCACGCCGTCCTTCGGATGGGACGTTAAGCGATGGTCCCGAGCCTGTACGGTGTCAGGTACTCGTTAAAGACCCCTACCCTAGGTGAATAACAATTTAGGGTAGGCAAAATTTAGGACTCCCACAGTAGAGTCGGGCTCATGTCCACCAGAGTGACGAAAGAGCGCTCTGGTAGTAGGCGATATGACCTCGTAGTTAAAGCCCGGGCATGAGTCATAAAAACCTAACCTAATACTGAAAATAATAAAAAGCCTTTTTACTAAGAATATAAAACTGGAGACTATTCGTATTCCCATAATATTTCACTTTTTTAAACACTTTTTGCAAGTCGCTGAAATCGAATCGTTCTTAGTGTATTAAATCCACACTTTCGCCGTTTTGTAATTGACAAAATGAAATGTAAATCATTTGTTCGTGGACCGTAATTTGGGTTCAGTATTTTATTGCAACAACAAATAAAATGTTTTTATTGAATTTTGAAATGAGTACTTTGGAGCGATACAAGTAATATCTCCTACTTGGTACTCCTACTAAAGTATCGATACTTTACTTGTATTTACTTGTATCGATATATCCCTCAACCACTAGGAACAACCCGTCTCTCCAACTGCCATGATTCGCTCTAAACTTGTCTTGTAATTGTGTTTTTGAGTCGAGGAGCCCCCCCCCCCCCCCCCCCCCTCCCACCCCTCTGATCCTTCCCTTCGGCCAATTTTGAATTTACGAATGAAATTTTGCGTCGAAACATTCATTTTTTGTGTTAAGCCTCCCACTAAAATAATTCCAGTTGTAAATTCAACATCTAATTAATCACCGATAATATAACTTCCCCCATAATTTGTATAGCTGGGGAAGTTTGTTGACTCATGCCCGGGCTTTAACTATGAGGTCATATCGCCTACTACCAGAGCGCTCTTTCTGGTGGACATGAGCTCGAATCTATAGATGGAGTTGTAAATTTTGCACGTATTGTTGCCGTCCTCAAAGTTTTTTCACTTCGCAGATAAAAGGATCTTGGCCGTGTTTCGAACCCGCGATCTTGAACTCAGTAGACAACCACGCTACCTTTAAGCTATTGAGGTATTGGGCACCGTTTTGTTATAATTCCGTTTGATCTTCCCAAGATGGAAAAAGGGGAGGATTCTCAATTTGAAATTTTAATACTTTAAATAGGTCAAAAGGTCGTCTCGGGATAGTCTGAAGTTTTCAAAAGTTAAATAAGAAAGTACTCTGAGGAATAAACAATTTAGAGAAATGTGGGAATTTAGGGGGGGCTAGGGGGGGGGGCAGGGGGGAATTTCCATCTTTACAAACAATTTGTTGTTTATTGCCTTCCCCAACCACTCCCACAACTCACAAATATCATGATTGTAAATGAATGTTTCTAAAAGTAATGGAATGTTGGAAAAGTTTGTGAATTTGCCGGGTAGCACGGTTTACAGGCTTCGATGCGCAGTTTATTACGGAATTTCATCTTTTCCGGCCTTTTGATACCAAAAATGAAAAAAAAAAAAAAAAAATGTCTGGCTGTGTGAGAGTTAGAACTCTCTAAGAACGATACCTATTTTCAGTCAAATCGGCCAAAGAGAATAGGGGAATTACGGGGAGGGCTTAATACAAAATCTCTAATAACTGCAGTTGTAATGAATGCATTGACATGCAATTTCAAAGGTAAATTTAAATCCCTAAAAGGACGGACACCAATTAATTTACAGCGAAATCAACCGAAATGGAGTGGAGGTCAGAGGGAACGATGTAACGACAAGAAGATTTATATTTAAATTCAAAACCTTGTAGGTTAGGTTTTATGACCGATGGCCGGGCTTTAACTACAAGGTCATATCGCCTACTACCAGAGCGCTCTTTCGTCATTCTGGTGTACATGAGCCCGATTCTACTGTGGGAGTTCTAAATTTTGCCTACCCTAAATTTTTATTCACCTAGGGTAAGGGGTCTTTAACGAGTACCTGACATCGTACAGGCTCGAGACCATTCGCTTAATGTCCCATCCGAAGGACGGCGTGCTTAAGTTTATTTTACCTGTGTTTCTTAAACTTCTCTGGGATGTTCCACTGTTGGTTGTTTCCGGCATTTCTTCCAGAGGTCTTCTTATTTTTTTTTATTATTATTATTTTTTTTTTGGACAATATTTTGGGACACTTACACTTCCCTTCTCCTTCATCATGAACGAATTTTACCTTCCAGATGAAATAAACTAAGGGCCTCGGTCGGGTTTTGAATCCAAGTTTTTGAGCTCAGAAGGCAAGCACGCATACCACTGAGCTATCGGCGCTCTCATCCTTGTAAGGATGGCATCAATTAATTTTCCAGGAAGTGGGTCGAAGAGAAGGGGGAGATCAGATAAGAGGGGCTCGTCTTTTATAACCTAATAACTGCCAAAGTGTAGCCAAAAATAGCACAAAATTTTTCATTTCTAAACCACTGATCCGATTGGGATCTGAAGTCTTCTTCTAGAAAAAAACAAAAAAAATCGGCTCATTTTTTGCAAAAGATCACGTTAACGAATGAAAATTCTATCTACAGACCCACATAAGAAACCCACTTTTCTCTCTGAGGGTAGTGCAATCAGGAACTGACATCTTGTACACGATTTTTCGACCCTTAGCTCCTTTCAGACCCCAGGTTCTCCCATGGGGAGCAAAGTACAATAGAATTCCACTTATCCGGACTTCAATTAACTGGGAGTTCAATTATCCGGATCGCTCGTAGCCTTGAGGGGGATAAGTGGACAATTCAGCTACTCCAAATGAAACAAATACGTGACTTGGCTGCTAAAAAAACGCATTTCTGCCACCAAACAGAGTATACTTTTGAATGTTATAAATGCTAGCAGGTTAGTAATTTTAAGCAGGTTAGCAATTTTAAGCAGGTTAGTAACTGCATAAGATACAATAGTAACAACATAATAAACAATAAGAGAAATGATGGGGGATAGAGAGTGATCTGTGAGCGTAGTTGGTATAAGAAAGTCCTGTAATGGCCACATCACGTATATATATATATATATATTTTTTTTTTTTTTTTTTTTTTCTTCTTTTAAAAAGTACCTGGTAGAAGCACTAAAGAGCCCGCAACCTCACAAGACCCTTTTCAACATTGAAAACAACCAAAACCTCAATAATATTATACTATACATAGTAAGGGCGCTAAAAATTAGAGGACATTGAAGTATTCAAATAAAATACCATTTTTATTTTTGTTTTAATTTGTTAATTAACAGTTAGGTTCTATATTACTTTGTATTTTATTATTATTATTATTTTATATTTTCATTTATTTGTACTTTTTTTAAACTGAATAATGTATATATCATAAACAGGCCGAACCCTGAGCCTAAAAGATGTATTTCTTAAAGGCTAATAAAGAATTGAATTGAATTGAATTGAATTTTTTCTTCTTTTATATAATTTTTCCTAAAAACTACCAATAATAAAAAAATATTTTAAGATTCGTTGCTACGTGATACAATTTGAACATTAATTAAAAATATATCCACTTAAGCACGCCGTCCTTCGGATGGGACGTTAAGCGATGGTCCCGAGCCTGTACGATGTCAGGTACTCGTTAAAGACCCCTACCCTAGTTGAATAAAAATTTAGGGTAGGCAAAATTTAGGACTCCCACAGTCGGGCTCATGTCCACCAGAGTGACGAAAGGGCGCTCTGGTAGTAGGCGATATGACTTCGTAGTTAAAGCCCGGGCATGAGTCATAAAACCTAACCTAACCTTAAAATATATCCACTAACCGTTTCGGCTAAATCAAGGAAACGTCTAAAAATACGTTTGGGAGCCATGGTGGCCATGCGGGCTAGAGCGTAGGGTTTTAGTCGCATGGTCTCACCTTGGTTTGCGGGTTCGAATCCCGTCCGGGAGTGAGTTTTATTTCATAGATAAAATTCCAGACCATTATAAGAGTCATGACTAATATGCATCGTACATGAGGCCAAAAAAAAAAAATTTATTAAAAAATAAAACATAAAAATACATATAAAATTTTATGAAAATCTGGCAAATTATTGGCAAATAAAATAAAATGAGCTAGCACTCATTTTATGTTCTACCCCCCCCCCCCCCCCCCCCCCAGAAACCCCTTCTCCCTTTCGTAAAAAAATATATGAAATATGTATATAAAAGTAAGCGGGGAATATCAGTGGGGACATAAGGATGAGAGGAGGGATACAGGAAAGCAAATGTAATTAAACGAGAAAGAAATTTTTTTCAAAAGGGTTGAACATTTTTTTTTTGTTGGGGGGGGGGGGCATCCTCGGAAGGGGAAGCTAATATATAAATTTTTAATTTATTCCAACGAGCCTTCTGTAAGAACCAGCTCACTAAGCACAAAATAATATAAAAGTATATTATTTTTATATTATATTACTTTATTTTACATTATATAAATATTTTCCAAACTTCCTTCTATCAATTCCCTATTTTTTAATTTTTTTTCGAAATGAAGGTTTAAGTTCTAACTTAGGTCTGATTACATTTTGGACAAAATGGGACCACTTTCCCCCGAGGATCTAACTACACTTTACAAGATACAACTTATGTTTATGACCGAAAGAAAAATATTTACAAGTAATAGTTGTAGAGGGCATCCGGGCATCTGCTCGGGATATGCGCGAATGAGATTCCGCATCTTTGTTGGAGATTTAATCGCAGAGGAGGGACATTAGAAGATTGGACTATAAGAGCATTCTCAGGTTCATTAAGGAAACTGGGAGACTGAGCACTTCATGAAGGGCTTGGTTCAGGTAGTATAAGTATAAACATACAGTTAATATAATAAGCGGGATGCTTAGGTCCCTCGGTGTAAAACACCAGCCCAGTATATATAAGTAATAGTTGTAGAGAATATTAAAATACATAATTTTTATTGAATACAATTTTTTGTAGGTCGTACGGTTTTCGAGATACACGCCGAAAACCAACTTGAAATGTAATTTTGAACACTTTTTAGACGTTTCCTTGATTTATCCAAAAACGGTTAGTTCTATCGAAAAAGTAAGCAGTGCCAAAAATGTTCCTTATAAAATTTCCAATTGCTAAAAGTTCTTAGATTTGAGGTAGGATCGACAAAAGTTATGGCGCCCCGAATGATGTTAACTAAATGTCTATAAGGAGGCCAGTATGAATTAATTTTGAGAAGGGAGAGTGAAGATCTCTAAGCCGTGGTTGGTATAAGAATGTCCTGTAATGGCCATATCACATATATGTATTTTTTTTAAAATCATTTTAGTTACCTTCATAATCCAAGCCCTTAATAATGACATTTGTTCTGGAATACATTTGGGGAATAAAAAAAAAAGGTCATTCCGTGGGCGGTTAATTAATTCTATTGGGAAACTACCCAGTGAACAAAAGAGGTAATTATTAAGTGTAAAGTTCAATGGGTCAGAAAGGGTAATGGAATCTGTACGGGTCATTTGAACCCAGCTCCCTTCCAAACAGGAATCGTAATGCAGGTCCGTCTGAACAGGAATAGTGAAGTAGATAAGGCAGGCGCGGCTCCAGAGGCAGGTAGCGAAGTGACGCGCTTCTTCAACCTAACGAAAGGCGGCCAAACCGGTGAACTTTTACCCTGAGGAAAGACGGCCAGATCGGTGAACTCTTAACCTACCGAGAGGCGGTCAGACCGGTGAACTCTTGCCCTGAGGAAAAATTGCCAGACTGGTGAACTCTTAACCTAACGAGTGCGCGACCAGACAGGTGAACTGTTACCCTGAGGAAAAACGGCCAGACTGGTGAACTCTTAACCTACCGAGAGGCGGCCAGACGGGTGAATTCTTAACCTAACTAGAGGCGGCCAAACTGGTGAACTGTCACCCTGAGGAAAGACGGCCAGACTGGTGAACTCTTAACCTAACGAGAGGCGGCCAGACCAGTGAACTCTTAACCTATCGAGAGGCGACCAGACCGGTGAACTCTTGACCTAACGAGTGGCGACCAGACAGGTGAACTGTTACCCTGAGGAAAGACGGCCAGACTGGTGAACTCTTAACCTAACGAGAGGCGGCCAGACTGGTGAACTGTTACCCTAACGAAAGACGGCCAGACTGGTGAACTCTTAACTTAACAAAAAGCGACCGAACCGGTGAACTTTTGACATAATGAAAGGCGGTCAAACCGGTGATGTCTTAGGGGGATAAGGGATCACCCACAAACTCAAGTAACTGAGCCGACCTAATGAATTTATGAACAAATTTCATACGTAATTTCAAATCCTAGGACAGTATCTATAAATTTTCAGCAATATCGGCAGCAAAGCAATACTTCGGAGGGAGAGCGAAAACATAATTGATTAAATCGTTCTGAAATTCTGTGGGGGATAATTACACCCTTTATTCTCCTCTTACCTACGCCCTTCACTCTAAGTAATGTAGTTGACAAGATTGTCACATGTTACAGTATCTAAGAGAAGATTGAGAGGACTAGGTGTGAGATGCCAAGAGTACGAGTGTCTCTTGTAAATGTGCTGAGTCGGGACCAATCTCCAGTCGAGAACAGGTCCACAGCTCTCTGCCTCTCTCAACTCTCAGCTCTGGTCCAATCTAATCTCGAGATAATGGCACACCCCTTACCTCAGTTTCCCCAAGCCCAGCTCTTCTCTCTTGATAGACGGGGAAAACAACATCGTCTTAGTAAGACATATTACCACCAACTAAATAGGAGGGCGTCGGTGATTCCGGTTGAATGAAAATGAAATGAAAATACATTTTATTATTTTGGGACGAGGTACGTAGACGAGGCCGTAAGAGTAAATACATAAGTCAAAAAGAAAAGGAAATAATGAAATAAAGTATCAGTACGACGTACAAAAAATAAATACATAGATAAATAAATCCAATGGAGAAAAACTAGTCAATTGTGAGTACATATAGATAAATAAATATAATATTGTAAAGATTGTGAATGTTTTTATCATGGGCAGACAGGCCGGAAGCTCGAGGGAACATTTGAGGAGGGGCGATTCTGAATTTTTCGAACACCTCCAGAACACAGGACATGAGGCCGGTTCAGTCTCGTTACTACATCATATCCAAAAACGTAGAAATATGGATACATTGGAAAGTATAGAAATTAAATTGGAAAGGAGGAAGAGAGAGTCCCCCCTCCTCAACTCTAGAGAGGGGATGGGAGGTTTGTCCAGTCTCACGTACTCCGTTCTCCCAGTTGTGACTCAAATGGGGGACAGAAATAACTCGTCTGTTTAGATTGTTTTATTTATTTATTTTTATTATAAAATTATTTAGTTATCATTCAAAAATTATTTTATTTTTATCAGGTATGGTTATTTCAAAAAAATTTTAATTTTTTCAATTTAACATATTTATCTTTGTTGATTTTATATTATATTAAGAATGGATTCTTTTGTAGACTGCCTGATGATGAGGGAAACCTCGAAAGCCGGCTAGCTACTTCTAATAAAAATCTGTGAGAGTTCAGACTATATTTTATTTGACAACCTGTGAAATAATCACTTCTCACTACATCAGCCATCTTCATAATTAATAAATAATTAACATGAAATAACATAAAACTTACAGCTTAATTAAGAAATAAAAATAAAAAAGTATCTATATAAATAAAAGAAAGTATGTAAAGAAGAATCTGTGTAATTGAGACTAAAATAAAATAAATTAATAAAAATAGAGCATAATACCATGATGGTTGACTATAAAATATAATATATATGCTAAACTATAAAATATGCTATACTAAGTAGGTATATATAAACCTGAACGCTCCTTTCTCACATCTCAAAACACTGGCACATCTCCGTCTAACTGGCAAGTACTATATAAAAATCAGTTACAAAAATAATGTATACACCCTTAATCCCCAAGAATTTTGTACGATCTGCAACAAAAACGAATTGGAAGACTTATACCACCTATTAATATCCTGTCCGATCTACTCCCCCATTAGAAGCCACTTCCTGCCTCAGAGTGTCAGTATAGACCGACCCAGCTTTCACACATTACTTCTGGCCCATAATAAGAATGATATCTCAAACATTTTTCATTACCTAATCAGCGCTCTGAAACTAAGATCATTCATTGTTAATGAATAATGTATTTAACTTCCATAGTATATTACTATTAACTTATTATAACTTATTATTAACTTCCATAGTATAGTACTTATTTTATTTATACTTTATTTATTCATGTTATTTATTTAGCTTGTTAAAGGTTCCTGTAATTATGTATGTCATTTTTGTCCAGCTGACCAATATATAATTTTGGAAATGTTAATGTCAATATTGTAAAAGTAATGGTCACTGACTCAATTGTATAGGGGTGATCCCTTTGAACAATAAAAATTATTATTATTATTATTACTATGTAGGTATAGGGGAAGTTATAGGGTATAGGGGAAGTAGGTATAGGGGAAGTTATAGGGTATAGGGGAAGTAGGTATAGGGGAAGTTATAGGGTGTAGGGGAAGTTATGTAATTTCATTTATTTTTGTCCCCCCTCCCTGCCCATTTCACCTCCTTCTCACTGGGTTCTATTTCCATTAATCATTACAGGTTTCCACCCCTTTTCTATTTCCGCCACTGTAATTTATTACAACCCTTCACCCTATGATTTCTTTATAATATTTCAAACAGTTTCCTTCCTCATTTATTTATTACTTACTTTACTCCCAGCTATACAAAATATAGGGGAAATTATGTAATCGGTCAGAATTTCGATGCTAAGTTTTCAATTGAATTTCATATTTTTAGATCTCCTGATATCTAAAAAAATGAAAACAAGGTTCACCAAAGAAAAAAAAAAAAAAAAATACATGAATGTTGCAATGTCAGTAGAATGGCTTCAACCAGATACGATTATAGTCAACCATAAGTAAAATTGAAAACTAGTTCTCATACTAACAAAAATAGCCGAAGAAGATATATAGAATACTAGCTAAACCCGCCATGCGTTGCAATGGCTATTTTTGTAATAAAAAAAAAAATTAAAAGTTGTCAATGTCAAGTTGTTCAAAACGTTCCAGTGATGTGTCATAACCCATAAGTTTGAGCGCAATAGCTTCGACAGTTTCGCATCCTATAAGTCTCACACAGTCGGACATTCATTTTCACATGTATATAAGATTTGTAAACCAAAATTCAAGGTTAAGGAAAACGAAGTCTCAAACACTTTCTATGCTAGACGTATAGTGTAGACAAAAATCATGTTTATAAACAATGAATTGTCAGTTCGATAACAATCGTACTATTTTCGTTTCAGAAAAGACAATTATATATATAGATGAAAAGTAATTACTTGTACAAAATGCAGGGGTGGGTGGGGTAAGGGTAGGGTAGAAAAGTCTCAAATATTTTCAGTTCCAGACAATCATTGTTTTCCCTCTAAAACTCGAATGTTTAGGCTAAAAATCAATTGTTGACTTCTGAATCATACTAAATTTTAGAGGGCGCCAGTAGCTAAGTGGCATGCGTGCTTGCCTTCTGAGCTCAAGAACGTGGGTTCGAAACTCGACCGAGGCCCTTAATTTATTGTATCTGGAAGGTCCTTCGGATGGGACGTTAAGCGATGATCCCGAGCCTGTACGGTGTCAGGTACTCATTAGACCCCTGCCCTAGGTGAATAAAAATTTAGGGTAGGCAAAATTTAGAACTCCCATAGTAGAGTGACGAAAGAGCGCTCTGGTAGTAGGCGATATTACCTCGAAGTTAAAGCCCGGGCATGAGTCATAAACCCCCTCCTCTGATCTCTCCCCTTCCATTGGCCTATTTCGATGAAAATTAATAAGTGTCCTAGAGGAATTGAATTTAACATAAAATTTTATATATATTCTCATTACATCGGCAGTTAATAGAGCTTATGATAGCCTCCTATCTATTACATAATTTATTTATTTATTTCATTTACTATCTTGAAGTGCTACTGCAAATAGGAGGAACGAGGTCAAAAGTCAACCAGAAGTTACCAAAGAAAAAAAGAGTGGGTATTGGAATGATAATGAAAGTGTGAGTTCCTTGAGAGGGTCCTCTTGAGATCCACTTCTGTAGCATCTCTCAGAGACGCCATGAGGCATCAGATAAACAGCCATTTGTTACGTCTCCTATGAGGTATAGGGGAAAGTATGTAATCGGCCAGATGTTCGATGATGATTTTCATTGGACTTTTTTGTTTTCCGATAATGAAAAAACGAATTTCTGTCTGTGTGTTTGATTTTCAGTCAAATCTAACAAACTAACAAAGAAAATGGAGGACTGATTGGGGGAGGGGGAGGGGGGGGGGGGGGCTTAACTTAAAAACTGTATTAACTGTCGATGTAATGATATCAATATTAGTATGAGGATTCAGAAGTCTCAGTTGAATTTTAGCATAATAATAAATTTATTTCCGTTAAACCAATACATGGTAATAGGATACGTCAAAAGAATTTATACATTAAGATAGCTTATATATTAGATTTATAACTACTTGAGTCTAACACACCTATGATTAGTAGCAATAACAAAACTATTAAAGAAAGTAAAATGAA
The DNA here is from genome assembly GCA_963662175.1 of Aradus depressus. Lineage (NCBI taxonomy): Eukaryota > Metazoa > Arthropoda > Insecta > Hemiptera > Aradidae > Aradus > Aradus depressus. The sequence goes on from OY759224.1 coordinate 6,206,988, forward strand.
ATTAATAAAAACTGAACAAATAAATACTTAAAAATATATGAGTGTATAAACAAATTAATACAAGATACGCTTATAATAAGTAGAGGCATTTTTCAATTTAATAAAAATTAAGATAACTATTTTTCAGAAAAACTCTTCTGAAGTGTCTTTATCCGTCCTACGTCCCATCATCAGGTCCCAATGTGCGACATGGAAGAAAAAACCCCCAAAAAAAACAATGTAACTATAACAATATATGAAAAAATGTATATATAGATTAATCAATTATAAATGAATAGGTATATTTAAAAAAAAAAATTATAAATTAATAAATAAAACAATAACGTATATTCAACTGACCCTTAAGGTGTGGAGGAACTCTGCCCAAAAAATTATTTTTGAACAGTGAGAATAAAATTCCATTTCCGAGTAAAGGGTTTCCTCAAACATAAACATTTTTAGTTGAAATTAAAATTTTTTTATTGTATCTATAGACTTCAAGAAGTGGGGAAGTCTATTGGCATTAGAGTGAGAGCAAAAACATTATTGATTTATTTCGTGCTGGGGAGGCCGGTGATTCACTGACGAATTTTTGATGTGTAAACGTCGTACCTACTGTAATAATCTCATGAAACTGTGACGAAATAAGCGTTCGGATATACCATCATGCACAGAAAAGCCCATGGTAATTCAAGTTTAGTTGTGGAGGGGATAGTTTCATTGGCTCTAGCTCTAACAGCGTCTTTACTTCGCTGTCGTGTTACATTAGTACTGTAGAAGGGGTAGGGAGAGAAGAAGGTCAATTTGCTTGCTCGGACCAGGGATCTTCTTAAGCGGCCTGCTACACTATCAATCCGTTTGATCAAAACAGCGCGTCCAGCTGATTGACACGCGCTTCAAGCAGCCTTGGGGCGCATCAAGCTTCCCATCAATCTTTTCATCAACACTCATTTGTAGCGGAGTTTTCTACTAGTGAACTTTTCCTTCTGGACTGTAGTGAATCAGTGTTGTGTAGATACCATGGTTTCGAATCAGGATTTGGGGTTTCTCATCTTGACACTTGTTGCTCTCAAGCGGATAAATAAGATCCAGAGGAAACGATTGATACATTGATTTAAAAAAATATGTTTAACCGTGTAATGAGGTTTCAACAGTTTTAACGCCCTCATTATTTTTTGTAGTGACGCACTTCTTTTATTTTTTTTGAAATAGTCCTTACTTTTAACTTTCCACAATTCCGGACAATCATGATATAAATCAATGAGGAGGCTAATAAATTGTCGATCGGCATTATTATCGACGTCCGAACCTTCGGAAGCGAGCGGACTACCCTCCATTGTTGGTGTCGAGCAGGTGACTGACGCAATGCTTGATCGAAATTGCTCTAGACTATCAAGCGCTCCACCCAGCCGCTTGAGTCATTCCAACTTTCCATCAACCACCGTCAAGGCTTGACTCAAGCGTCAAACGGGTACCTAGATTATCAATCAAGCTTGACACCAACGCTTGACGCGCTGTTTTGATCAAGCGAATTGATAGTGTAGGGCCTGCTTTACACTAGTCGACTTGTACTTTATAAATAGTATTATAAGCTTTGAAAATCCTAACAAATTTATAAGAGACAGACCCGAAAGAAAATATCAAATGAAATGAACGGTTTCCTCCCGTTATTGTTGTGCGGCTGCCCAAATTTAATTGGGCTAAGCCGCCCGCCCTCGTATCGCTGATTGCATACATATTTATGAATCTTCCTTCCTCATAGAAAAGGTCTTCGCTTTTCTTTAGCTTTTCTTTTTGAATATTCCACAAAAGAAAAGTCGTCCGTGAATCACTGGAAAAGTATTTTCCGCAGCGCGAATTAATCAATTACGTTTTCGCTCTCCCTCCAATCAATCTCGACCGTTTGGGTCAACTTGTGAGGGTTTGTTGTCTTCCTCCTTCCAGATTCTAGGCCAGGTGAAGGAGGATCCTAATTCCAGATTCCAGGAATTTAACATTTCCCATTGTTTAATCGACTGCAAACGATATCCACGATTCTACACAAGGTGTCCTTTTTAGATGGCCCGGCTGAATTTCTCTTGAACCGATATCGTTATAAAAAAAATAAAAAATATGTATTTAATATTTTTCAGTCTAATTTAAAATTTCGACCTGTTTTTGAAAAAAAAATTATACTGGGTACCCCAGGACCAGAACAACTTAAAAATTTCAAATAGGACTCTATACCTTCCGATACACCATTTCAAAGGATTTTTTACTAACAAAATGTATTCTGTTGTGTTTTTTTAATTTTGAACCATAACTTTGTAATTTTTTGACCAATTCAAAATCGGGTTGCACCATTGATTTCAGCGTGAAATATCCTTTAAAATGATGTATCGGAAGGTATAGGGTCCTATTTGAAATTTTTAAGTTGTACTGGTCCTGGGGTACCTACTCCGTATAATTTTTTTTTCAAAAACAGGTCGACATTTTAAACTGGACTGAAAAATATTAAATACGTACCTATGTAATTTTTATTCAGCCGGGCCATCTAAAAAGGACATCCTGTATAGATGAACGTACAAGATGCCATTCATTCTCTTTAGGGCGACGCTATCTATAAAATGACTACCGTCGATCTTTGATTTAAACTTTTTTTTCTACAAATTTTTGACATCTGAGCACATAAAAATCACTTTCTCAACAATATTAATGACACTTTCGCATTCCAAAAATTGTTTGGTTTCGGCTTAAGTCAGACTCAGCACAAAGTTTAAAAGTGACATTTCAATACGTTATTTTCTTGATGTTTATATTTAAATTCAAATATTTATAACAGTCAGAATGTTCCGTTAAGCCCTCTCTCACCACCCCATGGACTTCCTTAGGGGACAGGGTGTCACAGCCTTATGTAATCTCATGTAATCTGAAGATTGTATACATTGTTTTACTTTCCCCAGATATACGAAGCATAGGGGGAGTTATGTAATCCGTCAAAAATTCGATCCAGTGATTTCAACAGAATTTCATGTTTTACTACCCCTAGTTACAAATATTTCTGAGATAAATTTTATATATGTTAACTGAACCCCATAAGAACAACATCTATCGATTTTCAGTCAAATCGGATAAAAGGCAGGGTGATTAGGCTTGACTCAAAAACTTTAATAACTGCCTTAACCTGTAAAATTTCAGCTATATCGGCTGAATGGAAGGGGGGCTTCAGCGCTCAATTCAAAATCCCTAAAAACTGCAGGTGTAATGAATTTATTACAGTTTTAGAGGGGGGGGGGGCGAAAAGTTAATTGATTAATTCGTTCTGTGGAAGTACATTACCAATGATTCAACTAGTTTTTCCTGCTGTGTTGTGGCAGCATGGCAATAATTCACTAATTTCATGACGAAACATTTTTCTACGGTTATTGTGGTTCAACCAAGATTTTCTGAATGCACCTGGTCAATCATATTTGAATTTCCGAACGGCTTGATTTGGTACGCACCCAAAATGATATAGGTTAGGTTTTGGGGAGAGGGGAGGAGGATCCGACTGTAGATCTGATTGGTCCCCCCGTTTGACATACATTTATGATAATGCCATTCTGAAGGCACCGCCACAGACTGCATATATTGACTTCATGTGAGTCTGTTCAAATCTACGAGAGACGCTCCTCTCTCAGTTCAATGGTTCAGACCGGGTTAATTCTCATTTACCCCATTCAGAATATTGACTTCATTAGATGAACTATTACTGAACCTATAAAAAAAAAGGGTCTATATCATTATGTCTTCAGGCCACTGTAGCTGTCTCCTAACCATTGGCAATAGTTGTCTCCCAACCGTAGGACCTACTAGTTGTCTCCTGACCATTGGCTGTTCAGCTTCAACAGTCAGCTCGTGTGCATGTAGTTCGGCTTCAACAGTCAGCTCTAACTGCCGTTGTAACGAATGTATCGACATGTAATTTCTTAAGTGAATTCAAAATTTCATAAGGACGACACTTATTAATTTTCAGCAGAATCAGCAGAAGGGAAGGGGGGAACAGAGGGGGCTCAACTCAAAAACCCAATAACCACCGATATAATGAATTTATCGTCACAAAATTTAGTGTGATGATTTAGGAGCCCCTATGAAAGTCAACTGTTGAATAATATATATTAGCGCAAAGGGTCGACTGGTTTTGGAGAAGGAGCGAAAAGTTAAATTATAATTCGTTCTGGGGAAGTTCATTGACGGTGATTCACTCACAACACTTTTTTTCTTTTGGTTGGGAACGAAGTTAAAAAGTAATCCGGAGGGCAAACAGTTATTCAGTGCGCTTTAAGAAACAAGAAGGTGTAATTGATTTAGTTAAAGAGCCCTTGAAGGTCTAGTTAAAAGTGGTGCTCAGTTTGAGAAGGGCTTGAGCTCCCTGAGATAATCTTCAGAAGGGCTTAAGCTCTGGTTTAGTGTAGAAAATGGCCCTCTCAATTAACTAACTCTGTAAATAAAGCCAAGGCGGCTCAGAGGCGAGCTCTCTCTCTGTATTTGTAGCGGACAGCATTGTAATCTACCGTATACGGTAGACCATACGGTAGCCACCCAGATTGTCGAGTTATAATCATGAATAGACGACAGTAATACACGCTTTAAGCTTCACTGAGACCTACTCGAACCTACACAGTGCCACGGAAAGAAGGGGTGGAGATAAATAGGAGCCCCCCCCCCCCCTCCCCCCCCCCCTCCAAATATATATATATCAGTGAATCACCGACTATGTCCTTCCCCAGTCCAAATTTACCAAACGTTTTGCTCTCCCTCATTTTGTTTCATTGTATTTCATAACATCGGCAGTTATTGGAGTATTTAATAATTACCTTCTCTGGTCTTACCATTTCATTTCGATTTCGCGGAAAATTAATAGATGCCATTCTTATGGGGCTTTGGTAGAAAATAAAAAATTTCATGTCCCACTTTCCAATCACATATACATTGTTGGTTAATTCCGGCATTTCTTCCAGAGGCATTTCTTCTTATTATTTTTTCCGACAATATTTCGGGACTCTTACAAGTCCCTTCTTCCGATCACTAAGAACGAAATATAATTTGTTTCATAGTGACCGGAAGAAAGGACTTGTAAGAGTCCCGAAATATTGTCGGCAAAAAGAATAAGAAGACACCTCTGGAAGAAATGCCGGAATCAACCAATAATGTAACATCCCAGAGAAGTTTAAGAAACACAATCACATATGAAGAGCAAGGACAAAGAACCAGGTTTGTCATCAGATGTTGAAATTGAGAAAACTGAAATTAAATGTTTGAAAGTCCGTATCGTATCAATTCCCCGCAACTCATATTTTCAGCTTCCGTTTTCGTAGTGACAAACCGTCTTTTTGAAGCCCGTAACGATGGTGAATCGTGAAATATATTTAATATATTAATAATGTAGTGGCGATATCTCACATTCGAGAAAAAAGTGACAAATCTGGTTCTTTCCCCGTGCTCTTCATATACACTCGTCATACATACACACACACATGCACAGAGAGACTTCGCGAAAATGGACAAAACGTATTTCAGGAGATCTTGAAACGTGAAAATTCGTTAAAAAATAGATCTCGAGTTTTTGCACGATAACAATACATCCTTATACTATAGAAAATAAAAAAATTACATACATTCATGAATTTATGTTCAATTTTATTTTGTATAGTTCCACCCTCAAGCCACCCCCACCCCTCTGTCCACCCTGTTTGTAGGGTGTCTGGATACAGAACTGGTGGGAGCACCGTTGTATTTACCTAGACATTCATAACACATGGTAATTAATTATGATAATTGGTTTGTAAGATTGGTACACATTGTGTGTGTCCCGGTGGTACACAGTGTGTACCGACCTTACAAAACATAGTATTGTTTCATGTTCAACAACAACATTTTGAAGCGTATTCCATATTTGCCTCCTTTCATCTAATGAAATCGCAAATGAAACCAGTTAGTTATTATGACTCATGCCCGGGCATTAACTACAAGGTCATATCGCCTACTACCAGAGCGCTCTTTCGTCACTCTAATGGACATGAGCCCGACTCTACTGTGGGAGTCCTAAATTTTGCCTACCCTAAATTTTTATTCACCTAGGGCTGGGGTCATTAACGAGTACCTGACATCGTACAGGCTCGGGACCATCGCTTAACGTCCCATCCGAAGGACGGCGTGCTTAAGTTTATTTTACCTCCCAGATAAAACAAACTAAGGGCCTCGGTCGGGTTTCCAACCCATACTGTAGGTAATAAGAAAATAATAAGAAAAAAAGTAATTCCTCTTTGTGAATAAACAAATATCAAGGTATGACGATGAATCAAATCCGGATTATTAAAACAATTTCTGATGAATTGACAGAAAAAAACAATTTTTGAAATGGCAAAAGTTCAGTTAAAAATGTCTTTCTCAATTAATATGCAGATTCGGAACATGAAAACCTTTATCTCTTTTTGACGGGGCATTTTTTTTTTTTTTTAATTTAAATTATTCTATTTCGCATCTGTCTGGATCAGAACAATTTATATTTTAAAACAAAGAAATAACAAAGAAAACAAAAAAAATAAACAAAAAAAATGAAAACTCCCCCGTTGATAATTATGTCCCTGTCAGGCGGACACACCCCCTTCCCTTCTTTTTCTGGATTCGGGAATTTTTGCAATAACCTTTCAAGCTGAATATAAAAACAAAAATATATTCTAAAATGTGCATAAAGGAGCAAATACACGCGAATAGAACACATTAAAGACGAAATAAATTTTAAAAATAGAGCACATTATATATAGTATAACAATTTTAATGCATTTGTAAAACAAAACGCCTCTCTAAAAGTCGTCGGTGAATCACCTGATATGTACTTCCCCAGAATGAATAATCAATTACGTTTTTGCTCTCCCCTTCAAAGCTAATCGATCGTTTGGGCTAAAACTCGATATTTGACTTACGTAGTGACTTCTAAGGTTGGTGTCGATATGTCGCCTAATTCCAAAATTAAAAAGTGTGACTGTAAACACGATAACTCCCGATAGAAAAAATGTATCGAGACAACATTTTATATGTCTTTTCAGAACCCGATAAGGACGACACCTATTGATTTTCAGCTAAATTGGGCAAAGAAGCACATTAATTCTAATAACTGCCGATGTAAAGGCAGGTTTACACGCTACGATCAATGCTAGCAATTTATCGTAACGATCGAATTGTTTTGATTTATCGTTGGGTGTAAACAGGACATTGTACCGATTTATTGGAATTGGAATTGGATTGGATGGTTGATGCCGGCCGGCATCACTTTCTGTGAATCGTAACGACATGTTGGAAGGTGTAAACAAGTGGCAGCCATTTCTCGCTACGATTTGACTCAGTTTGCATTTGCATCAGAAAGGTTCATATACAAATGAAATGAACTATCTGATACCAGAGACAACCGGCTTTCTAAGTTAGTCTTGTCAGGCGGAGTGAGACTCCAGTCAGTCCCTGCGGGGGTAGTGTCAACCTTACCTAAGTGACATCTAAGATTATATATCTCCTCAGGGTAATCCAGCTCTACCCTCGTCTGCGGCGATCACAAACACGCACAGAAAGACACTTGTTTTTTTCATATTGGGAAGCTGGAGGTTGGAAATCATGAAATTCTGTTCAAAACTCGGTATTGAATTTTTGACCAATTACTTATACCACCTAGTTCGCCTGTATGGTTGCACGGCCCTTGGCGGACTCCTAGTTCGCCTCAATGGTCGCGCCGGCCCTTGGCAGCTACTTAGTTCGCCTCTAAGGCCGCGCCGGCCCTTGGCGGCCACCTAGTTTACCTCTATGGTCGCGCCGGCCCTTGGCAGCTACTTAGTTCGCCTCTAAGGTCACGCCGGCCCTTGGAGGCCACCTAGTTCGCCTCTATGGTCGCGCTGACCTTTGGCAACCACTTAGTTTGCCTCTATAGTCGCGCCTGCCCTTGGCGGCCACCTAGTTTGCCTCTAAGGTCGCGCCGGCCCTTGGCAGCCACCTAGTTTGCCTCTAAGCTCGCGCCGGCCTTTGGCGGCCACCTAGTTTGCCTCTATGGTCGCGCCGGCCCTGCCTGAATATCGATCAGACAGAACCCCCCTCTAATAACCAAACAAATGGTTCTAACAAACGTTCAATCATTCGTTCACTTTTGATGGATAACAGGTAATCAGAGGTAATACAGGCAGCCGATAAATTGGCTCTCTCCTCACAAAACTCTAAACTGAAATCAGTTCACTTGTTCAGTTTAGTTTAATGGAATCATCACTTCAGTTCAAAACTTACTTGTACCTACATTTCGTTCCTTTCCGTCTTCTGTGTATATATAGTGAGGTATTCTGAGTATTATAACCATTGAGCAGTTTCGAATATATTTTTAGTACGATATAATATAAAGTTAATAAAAAAGAATGTCAGTGAATCACATGGCATTGTACTTCCCCAGAGCGAACTAATCAATTAACTTTTCGCTCCCCCTCCATAACCAGTCTACCGTTTGCGCTAATACTCATCAGTTAATTACATAGGGGCTCCTAAATCCTTATACTAATAATAATATAATTCTTATACATCGGCAGTTATTAGGGTTTTTGAATTAAGCCCCCTCCCTCAAACCCTCTCACCCCTTCAGCCGATATCGCTAAAATTTGATTGACGTCCTCATTGGGTTTCGACTTTAAATAGTTATAGCCAGTATTTGTGGTTTTTGAGTTGAGTGAAGTCTCTCCCTTATTCCGCCCTTCCCTTTGGTCGATTTGGCTGAAAATAAGGTGTTTCGTTAGAGAGTTTTATGTTCACAAACCCAAACATAAACAGTCGGATTTTTTCTTTATATTTGAAACCTGAAGGTCGAGAAACATGAAATTGCGTAGAAAAGTTTTTGATCGATTACATAATTTTCCCTATACTTCGTACCTATAACTGGGGAAGTAAAATGAAGAACTTGTTTAACTTTGATATTGCTTAATTCTACAAAAATATATAAGTAAATATTCGTCAATAAGTTCAAAAGTGACATTTAAGTTTGCTAAGTTCTCATATTTATTCTGTCTTCAGGTCACCTGAGCTTACTTAAAACTTGATACCCCCACCATGAAAAGTCCTGTCTCAATTGAACATTCTGAATGTTACAAATATTTGAGCTTTAACGTAAATAATATAGAAAATATCTGTGGTCTCAGGGAATAAATTGGTAACTTTTCAGGGCAGCACTTTTTTACTTTTGCATTAATCGTGTAAATCCAGTTTTTGGAATAAGTAAATTATGTTTACATCATTATTAATCATATACCTTCTAAATCTATAGGAGTGAATGAAAATGAATATTGTTAATCCTTTTTTGGATTTTCCCTTAGTTACCTAATCATACCTTATTTACCACACTTTTTGAAATACTTGTGAATGATCTCTAAAGTTGATTTAACCGAAAATACCCTCTTGACTTGGAATAGTCTGCCGTAGTGAATAAATGGTTCAATTTCGTGAATGATTCCTCAAATAAGTAGAATAAGTTGATATAACCGAGAACATACACAATTTTACGAGATACTAAGAAACCCACATCTTTATAATTCCGAAAGTATTAGAGTTCTGAGCTTCCAACTTCTTCACAGTGTGCAGATGGCTTGGGAGATGATGACAGTACACTTAACTCAATTTGGCCATTTTACGACAACAACTTATTCCCTGTGACCATAGAATTTTCAGTGGAATCAGCCGAAGGCGTCAGGGAATCAAAGGGGGCTCAAAAATCCCAACACCAACAATCGGGGATCAGAGAAGGGGGACTCGACACTATGTTAATCAAATATTGTGTTTTAGTCCGAACGTTCGATTGGCTTTGGAGGGAGAGCGATAAATTAATTGATTAAATCTTGCTGGGGAAGTACATAGCCGGTGATTCGCCGATTTTTTAAAATATTTTTTTATCCTAGATTACAAAGACAGATATATTGTTATAGATAATGAGGTATCTATACCAATATATCAGAACATCATGGTTGGATGATATGTGGGGATCTGAAAGTTCTGTGCATGCTTCTCGGTCAACAGGGTGGATATACCAAGTTCCCATGCTTTCTTAGTGAATGGGATTGAAGAGCTAAGAGTGAACATTGGGAGAAAAAACATTGGCCTTCAAGAAGTTCCCTAATACCTGGTTAGTCTTGTCGAACCTAATACAGTACTTTGGCCTCCACTTCATATCAAACTGGGAGCTATGAAGCAGTTTGTGAAAGCGTTGCCAAAGGATGGAGAGTGCTTCAGATATCTTTGTGAGCGTTTTTGTGGGTCAGAAGGCTTATGATGGACAAAAACTTTATGCTGACAATGAAAAAGAGGCTTGGACTGCTTTCAAAAATGTCGTTACCAAGTTTTTGGGTAACACAAAAAATCCTGACTACGTAACAATCATGCAAACTATGTTATACACGTTCAAAACCTTGAGATGCTCGATGAGCCTCAAGCTCCATTTTTTGAACGCACATTTGAATTTTTTTCCGGAAAACCTTGGTGATGTGAGTGAAGAGCAGGGAGAAAGATTCCATCAAGACATAAAGGAAATGGAAAAACGTTACCAGGGTCGCTGGAACGTTAACAAGATGGGCGACTACTGCTGGACACCGAGAGAACCGAAATGTTACTCACAAGCGAAAAAGCTGCACTCGGTCCTTCACGACAAAGAGAAGGGACTTCAAGGCTATTGAGTAAACATTTATAAGTAAAAGTAAAAATGAGAAAAATTTAATAAAAGTACTGGTTTTCAAAGGACTTTTATTCAATTTTATGGAACCTAATCACTTAGCGGAATCAAAAAAAAGGTTTAGAGTACAGGAGAGGATTGTGAAAAAATCTGATGTGATAAAGGAAAACTGAGATTTGTTTAAGATTCAGCACCCCAAAAATATGTACAGACAGAAGAAATTTTGAAAAAAGTTTTTGATGATTTGAATCTTGCAGGCCTGTGTCATTAGTGTGGGGACGTACATTGCCCTCGAATGACCCTCCGACGTTTTGTCATTAAGGAGTTGAATAGCAGGTTGCTTCTATACCCATTCCAATTTTCAGGAATTGACAGGTTAGAGGGGAGGGGGGAGAGGACAGCCAATCAACGACTCTACCTTCACACCCCCCAGCCAATCATAACGCCTTGTACTTCCCCCTCCACTCTATCCTACTCACAAATCACTATTGAAAATAGACCTATAGAAAGGTATTGTCAACTCAGAAAGGTAATTTTCATGAAAACCAACAAAGTTTAGAATTGTTATTTGACTGAAAACATGAAATTTCAGAGTAAGAAAGAGATCCTTTGTTTAATTGCATAGATAGGTTCTAAAAATTTGATGCAACCTTGAGCTAAGTTAGATTTGAAAAACAACAAAGCTTCAAAAAAATTTTAACTGTTAGATTTTTGGTGTATCCCCGTAGGCCTCAAACTGTACTCCATTTCAGGGCGGAAGGCTTCTGAGGCACAGAATAGAACTTCAGTCGTTAGGTAAACCTTCTTGTAAGGAAATGAAGGATCTGCCTCTGAATTTCTGTATAACTTATTCAGAAGAGCGAAATGTGGGTTTGAGGTCAGACGCCAGCCCTAAGCTCTGAATCAATACAGGCAATGAGTGTAGGGGGTCTAAAGAAACAAAGACAACTTTCATATGTGGTATCCATAGATACATATATAAACTTTTTATTGCACAAAATATAACAACCTTTCGTGGGCAATGCGTTTCTTTTTTTTCTTTTTTCAAAATACATGTTCTTATAGTTATATAAAATAAAATAAAATAAAAATATCTATATTTAGAATTGTACAAAATAAGCGATATAACAACTAAATAAACAGGTAATAAAATGAAAATAATAAATATAGACGTGCTCTTTAATATAAATAGTGCAAGCAACGAGGAAAAAAAAACACTTCAAAATTATATAAAACAAAATAATGATGAGGGAAAATTGTGAAATAGTTGGAGCCAAAACACAGTAAAAAAAGAGGGCGCCAGTAGCTCAGTGGATGCGTGCTTGTCTTCTGAGCTCAAGATCGTGGGTTCGAAACCCGACCGAGGCCCTTAGTTTATGTTATCTGGGAGGTAAAATAAACTTAGGCACGCCGTCCTTCGGATGGGACGTTAAGCGATGGTCCCGAGCCTGTACTATGTCAGGTACTCGTTAAAGACCCCTGCCCTAGGTAAATCCAAAATTAAGGATTCCCGTAGTAGAGTCGGGCTCATGTCCACCAAAGTGATGAAAGAGCATTTCAAATTAATGTACAATTGGTTCTGAGTCGTATTCTGGTCTATTGGTGAGATAATTGTGGAGAAATGTTTGCCTGGGGATACACAAAGAGGAACAATAGAACAAAAAGTGTATGAGGTCGTCCTTTTCGTCTAAGGTACAGAGCCTGCAGACACTTTCAGGACAAAACTCATATCTAAACCCTCCAAGTAATATCCTAAAATTTCTATTGCTATTGTGGAGACGAATTTGAGCTAGCAGTCGGAGTTTTTCGATATGGCAGTTTATTGAGAGATAGTTTTCTAGAGACCCTAAAGCATATGTGGTGTGGTAAAAAAAAGGCTTGTTAAATAAAACTAAATAAATAATAATTCAATAAATAAATAATATAATCAATTCAAATAATAATAAATAAATAATGAAATAATAATTAAAACAAAAAAGTATAAATAATAAATTACCGCATTACCTGTAGAAATTTTATTTCTTTTCTTTTATTCAATTTTGATTTCTACAGTAGTTTTCGAAATGGGCCCTATATGTATAAAATGTTTATGATACGTTTTAAAAAAAATGTTTTTGTCATGTTTTTTTATAACAAAATATCTATTTTATATTGTATATAAAAAAAATGTATGTCTTATTTATTGTTTTTATTCTATTTTATCTTATTTATTCTTTTTATTGTGTAAAAAAAATGAAATAAGGGAAGAAATCGTCATTATTTTATAAAAAAAATTTTTATGAAATTTTAAGACGAATAGGTCAAATTGTGACAAATTATTGTTAAAAAAAATGTTATAGTGTTAGAAATTGTTATAAGGAGCATCATTCACTTTCAAATTGATTCCTGAGATTTGGGAATTTTTCTTTGAATTTCTTCAACTGTCTTGAATAATTCTAATGCAAATTCTGTTAAAGCATTATGCTTCTTCACTCTGTCTTTATATAATTTACTTTTTACGTCCCACAGCTCAGGCTTACTGTGGTACATTTCGATTAAGTGTTCAACTTCCACTTTTAACCTCCCTTGTTTCTACACTTATTGCCAGAAAAATAGACGAGCAGCCAACTTCGGGAATAACTAGCGGACAGGTTTGAACATGCAAATAATAAGTGTTTACACCTGTTGGTATAGATGTGTCGACACTTATAGTAAGTTGTAGAAAAATATATCTCAGACACAAATTCATCACTGTTTACATTAGCCACGATTTCTGTCTGACACAAATTTCACGCAATAAATGTCAGATGTAAACGTACCTTTATGGATTTAAATATAAAATTTCATGTCGATACATTCATTACATCGGCAGTTTGGGAGTTAAGCCCCCTTCTGATTCCCTCTTTCCTTCTGCTTATTCAGCTGAAATTTAATAGATGTCTTCCTTAGGAGATTCCGGATTTACGTATGGAATTCCGTGTTGATATATTCACTCTGTCGGGAGTTATCGTGTTCAAAAACTCACACAGACAGACACGTTTAAACAATAATTGGAATCATGGGCTTCGAAAATATGAAATTCCTGTGAAAACTCGACATTGAATTTCTGGCCGATTACATAACTTCCCCTATACTTCATTTAGATGGGAAAGCAAAAAAAATAAAAAAAGATTGAGGGCATTTATGGAAATTCAGTAATTAGGCGGAAAAGCGTCAATATTGGGGAAAAAATTATAAAAACAACAATGAAGTGGAAAGTATAAAAAGAAGAAACACAATGTTTGCTGTGTTGTGGGGAGAGGCTTTGTTAGTTGCTAATTGGCCAGTTGTGAGGCCTCGCCACCAGGGGAGCCACCCCCCCACCCTGAACATTGCAAACAAATACAGTAGAACCTCTATAAGTCGAACATCAAGGGAGACGCCAAAAAATTCGAGTTATAGAGTTTTCGACTTATGGAGTATTTCAACTTAGGCGGTTTGATTCGACTTGTAGAGGTTAAGATTCATTCTAACTAATTTTGTGTTAGAGAGGTGAAATAAATAAAAATTCAAGTTACAGAGGTAACAAACATATTTATATTTATTATAAATCAACATTATTTCAAAACATCCTTAAAATAAAAAATACGTAGTATATGTAGGTATTAAAAAGAGTCAGTAATTTTTTTTGCTTTAGATAATTGGTAATCCTATTTATTGTATACTCCTAAATTGTTTTCTAAGAAACAATGGTGTATATTGTCGGCAAATTCTTAAATTCGGTAACTTATTTTTCTTCGAGCTATAGAGGTAATAAGTTTCAAATAATCGAGTTGTAAATGTTATAAAATAAAACATTGCTATGTTCGAGATACAGAGATCCAATTTATTTTTTCGAGTTATAGAGGGAAAATATGTACCAAAATGGCTTGTAGGGACTCACTGATTATTTCGACTTATAGAGGGTTGAGATTTCGAGTAATGGAGGTTTTGGGGCTTGAAGGGAAAGGAACAAAACTTTTTTTTCGATTTTTGGAGGTTTTCGACTTATCGAGGTTCGACTTAAAGAGGTTCTACTTAAAGAGGTTCTACTTAAAGAGGTTCTACTGTACTTACCAAGGTGCATTGTCCATTACAATATAAAACTTACAACTTTCAAATAAAGTGACTGGAGGGGGAAAAAAGTCTTCGGTGAATCTTCTGAAATGTACGTTCCCAGAATGAATTCATCAATTAACTTTTCGCTCCCCCTCCAAAACCAGTCAACCGTTTGTGCTAATTGACTTACATAGGGGCTTCTGAGTACTCATATTCAATTATGTGTCGATAAATTCATTACAAGAGTTACCATGGTTTTGGAGTTGAGTTCCCTCCCCTCAACCTCCACATCCCTTCGGCCGATTTCACTGAAAATTGATGTATCGTCTTTATAGGATTCTAAATTAACATATTGTGTCAATAAATTCATTACAATGGCAATTATTACAGTTTTTCGCATTAAAACCCCCTCTAATCCTCCCCTCTTCGTTGGCCGATTTGGCTGAGAATTATACTCACTCTATCGGAAGTTATCGTGTTCACAGACAGAGACAGATATTTTTTGTTTGTAATTTTTGGAACCGAGGTATCAGAAAAAAAATGAAATTATAGTGAAACCTCAACTTCGAATTTCTGACCGAATACATAACTTCCCCTATACTTCCTATAGCTGTAGAAGTAAAAAAGGGATTTATGGTACTGCATAATAAAGAGAACTGCATTGTGATGCATAAAAAAAATACACACATTAAAATGATTAATATTTTTAAAAAAAATTAATTATATTTATTTTTTTATAAAAAGCAATTTTATTTTAAAACAAATGAGTAAAAAAACCAAACACGACCATCAGCGGTTTTTAGTGCGTGTGGAGTCGAGTTGAGGTCTGAGTCAATGGAAACGGTCTGAGTGAAGATGGAGAGTGGTGTTTAGGCTCAAGATGTGATGAACTAAGTAGGAGTGAATTGACGAAGAAATTGATCCGCAAATTAGATATTGTTGTTTGTTTATATGTACAGGATATATGCCCAGAAATATATAACTTAAATTCAAAGAATGGCCAAAAATATAAAACAGAAGAAAAATTGAAATAGTTTTTAAGAATTTAGATTTTTAAATTTTTCTTTTGATTTTTGTTCGTTTCAATGTTTAGTTTTTGAATTTAATAATGTAGATTCTATTCTATTCATTTCCCTGTTGGCCCAGTAAGATAATTTGAAAACCTTTGGATTAGATTTAATATTATTGAAAAAATGGCACGTTTTTAGAAATCCAAATGAAAAGTTGGTTAATTGAATTTTTTTTAAATACGTGCACTTTGTTAAAAATTGCACGTCTTGAACTTTTGATATCTTTTTAGGGCCCTTTTTGAAAAAAAATGTAGAAATCAAAATTAAGTAAAATACCAAATATAAAATTTCTACAGGAAATGTGGTAATTTATTGTTTATTTATTTGAATTTTATATATTTATTTAATTATTTTAACTTTACATTAACAATCTTTCTTTTTTACCACAGCATATTATAACTTCGATGTTGAGAAACGCTGACATATTTTGGAAACTTAATTAATTAATTAAAACTTTAATTAATAAATACAACAAACTTCGTTTTTTGAATTATTGTCTGTCTATTCCACAAGAAATTTAAATATAAACATCCGGTTTCGGCGTTACAGTTCGGCATATATTCATAACATCTGCAGTTATAACGTTTTTTTGTTCGCAAACACAGAGAGACAGAAATGTTTTTTACATTTTCGGAATGAGGTCGGAAAATATAAAATTTCCGTGAAAACTCAACATCGATTTTCTGTCCGAATGACTTCCCCTATACTTCATATAGCAAGAAAAGTAAAAAAAAAAAAGGAAATCATTCTTTTTCTTCTTTCTTTGAAAACCAATTTACCAAAAATCTAACATTAATTTTTAATGTCAGTAATGCAGTTGACTCCCCATTTCAGAACTTTCACTTGGAAAGTGATATACATTTTCCTAAATTTTCTGTCAATAAATTCGCTCAACATTTACATCAAATATTTCTTAAAAAAATCAATATTTAGCAACGATAAATGTTCAACATTTTTATTAATATCATTGCTGGGCATCTCGGTTACAGAGGGTTCAAGCAAACTTAAATGTAAGTTTCTGCTCTCCTTTGAAGACTTCGAATTCTTTATAAGCTGGAGCTCCTTATCTACCGTTTTTGGTTTTATGTGAGTCTTTTGATCTCTGAATTTAAGGCAACACCCTCCAACTCACACAACTCCTCTTCAGTTCGTTAGGAAGGGTCAACATAATATGTGAAAACTCCTTGAACAAACATGATAGGCAACACACTTACATTTTCGCAGGGATATTGAAAAACAAAAACCAATATAAAGAAAAACGTAAGTTAAAAAAAAAAAAATTGTGTATTTCACACAATATATAAAATATATGGGAGTACTTTCTGTACTGCTACCATCTTCAGCCACGACTTAACAGATATATGTAGTATTTAATTTTACATGTTGAACTCCTTCTATATACTGCTTTAAAAACATATATCTCTTCGAGTTTAAAGTTTGATACCTATAAACAATTAAATTATTTGTCTTTTTTATTTTTACTACATATTTTACAAAGATTCTTGCGGGAAGAACTGATAATTTTGAAAACCTGTATTTATTCGACAGGATTTTAGTTATAGAAAGTTTCAGATAGATGGCAGTTACCTTAAAAAGAAATGAAAAGATATAAAAAAAATTATTGGTCTAACATACAAACTGCTCCACGCAGAACAAGACTTTCTCCTTAAAACTACTTTGAATAAATTAAATAAAAACTATGTGAAAAGGTAGAGTAACGTAGCAGCCATCTTTAAGGGAGTCTTCAGTCTTCCATGCCTCAGTTGGAGTAGCCAACGAGAATTGATGGGTAAACATCTGCTTTATTTTCAAAAATTTGCTGCCGTACACTGATTTAGATAAAAATATGTTTTATAGTGTTACAATAAGAAAAGTAGTATGAGCAATTAACCTTTCAAGTTTATTGTTTTTCAATTTTTTTTATACATGAAATTATAGGTTTGTGATAGTTAAAAAAATTATATATTTTTAGATTTACCCTGATATATTATTTTCTTTTACCATAAATTTTATTTATTGTTACAAATTTAAGCTATCGAAGCATCTTAACCTAAAAGTTTCTTGCCGAAAAATCATTTTATAGTTCGTAATATTGATATTTTGATTAAAATCAATACTATGGTAAATGTGATCAATTTAATCATGTTTTTTAAAGTTTTTTTTATTGTTATTGGTTTTATTATATATTTACTTTATTCATTCATATGACGATAATGTAGTCGAAATATATTACACTTTCTTCGATGATCATAACTTAAAAAGTACCATATAAAAAGTCAAATGCAGTCGAAATATACTACATACACACTTTTCATTAAGATGGGTCAGAATATGTGAAAACTCCTTTAACACAAAGTATAGGCAACACATTTTTATAAACAACATTTTTGCAGAGATATTGAAAAACAATAACCAAATTAATGAAAAACGTATGTTTTTGAAAAAATTGTCTGTTTCACAAAAAATATATTTTGTGGGAGTACTTTTGGTATTGCTACCATCTTCAGTCCTGTCTTAACAAATACTGACAAGTACAGTCACGACAGATCGCGGTGGAATGGGTGGCTAAGGATGTTCAGGGTTATTCGCATAAGAATTAGTATATAATATATACTATATAATATATTATGTATTAAATTCTGACTTCTCCCAAAAATAAATTTATTTCTTAGAATACAAATTAAAAACGAGACATCTTAAGAATCTTGTGGATTTTCACGGAGGCGGCTTAAAGATATTTACATAAAATGAACAAAAGTGAAGAAAACATAATTAAGTTTATATAAAAGGTTTGAGTAAATTGTCTAAATTGAGCCCCCCCTCTACATTAATACAAATTTTATTCATGACTCGCAGAAGGTGAAGACGATCATTCTGTTAGGTAGAAGTACTGTACGCCTCTGAAGAGGAGCCAACTTTACAGACAACTGAAAAAAGTTCATTATTATTTATTACGTAATTTATAAGCAATCAATTTTATATTGATGGGGAAAAAATAAGGAAAATATTGAAAAAAATGCCTTAAAATCGTTCCCGTATTAATAGAAAATTTACATAACAAATAGGGAACCCAATGCTGCTTGTCTTCTGAGCTCAAGGTCGTGGGTTCAAAACCCGACCGAGGCCCTTAGTTTATTTTATCTGGAAGATAAAATAAACAAGCACGCCGTCCTTCGGATGGGACGTTAAGCGATGGTCCCGATCCCGAGGGGGAACGATAAGTTAATTGATAATTCCTTTTGGGGAAGTACATTGGCTGTGATTCATCTAGACGTGAGAGTGATCTGTAAAAATGTGGTTGGTATATTGGTTTACTACAATTGAAGTTTCATCATCATACATAATGTAGCTAATAAACGTAGAAGGGAGGCTAAATAAGATATTACATTAAATAGACAGGGGGGGGGGTCTTGCCCGCACAAATTGTCCCATATATCAGAGAAAATCCCTTGGCTTGTCATAGAGTAGCTATCCTAGTGATATACATAGCTCGAGCCAGCCTCTATTTGTATTGCTCATATCTTAGCCTGATTTATTGCAATTAGCTTCATGTATACAAGGCGACATGAAATTATACACATGACCCTGTAAAATCAGTTATATTATACTTGTATTGTTGTACATATAATACAATAAACAACAGTACTTTATATTATACTCTCTGAAGTAAAAAACATTGTCTAAATATTTATTACTTCGGCAGTTATTTGGGTTCTTGTGTTAATTCTCTCTCTAATAATCCTCGTCCCTTTTGGCGATTAGGCTGAAAAACAGTATTTGACGTTTTCACTGGGTTGAAATGAAATAAAAAGAATTTTTTTTTGTTCTGGTAAGTTCCTTAAGTATAAATACATACAGAGTCAAAAAGAAAAGGAAATAATGTATCAGTATGACGTAAAAATATATAAATACATGAATAAAAATAATAGTGCTACGTTGGAGAAAAACTAGACAATATATAGATAAACCAAAAATTAACATGGAAAAACATTCACACATTGAGACTGAGGATGGGTTTACAATCCGAAACGTCTGTTTAGCAAACAATAATTTAAAATAAATTGATAACTAGAAATCTCTGCGTTTTATAGAACATATTTATTGAGTCGACAACTATATTCGAACTCCAAGTCAAAACTCTTAAATTATATAGAGTATAAAGAGGTCGACTCAATAAATAATAATTGTTAAAATATATTTTGGATTGGAATTTATTTTCCGGTGTTCCGGGACTAGAAACTCTAGTCTGAAAAGAGTAGTTCTGTTTCAGGTAAGTCGAGTATTAAAAATTGATGACGAAGAATGAGAATAGAATTAATAATAGAAGTAAAGTTTAATTGAAGGATTCTAGGAGAGTCCTGGAGAGGTAGGAACAGTGCAAGCAGCTCAAGTCGAGCTAATGTCCAAACTGATCCCATGTGGACTTGAGACAACAAACTCAGTTAAGTCCTCCAAATGAAGACAGATAAGTCCTCCCTCTCTGTTCAATATGAGAGAATAAAGTACGTTTTCTGGTCCCCCTTCTAGCTGACGGAAATTCATTTTAACGCCTCTCCCCATAACTCATACAAAAAAATTTTAATATACCAAGCTTTTGGGATTAAGAAATGTCCTTTCATAATCCTCTCCTCTACTTCATATAAAGTCCGTGACTCTCCTCTTGGGATTTTATCCCAATAGGACATTCAGTGGGGGAATTGTTCTTAATTCGAAGGAAAAAACGTGAAAGAGTTCTTACAATCAAACATTTATTATCTGGTAATTTTTTGTATTTTGAAGATTTAAAACAATTTAACAACTTAGACCAGAAGAGTTGATTCGAACGAGTGTATCCACTGCACAAGAGTGGATTCGGACTACTATGGGCACTACAGAAAAGTAGTTTGGAATGAATATAATCACTGCAGAAGGGTGGTTTCGAACGAATATAGCGACTTTAAAAAGGTAGATTCGAACGAGTGTATCCTATGCAGAAATGCGAATTCGGAAGATTGCACACATTGTGGAAAGGAAGAAGATGGGCCCGGATGACTGCAGGCACTGTAGAAAGGTATATTCGAAGGACTGTAGCCACCACAGAAGGATATATTCAAACGATTGTATCCTCGGCAGGAAGGAGGACTCGGATGACTGTAGGCACTGCAGAAAGATTCGAAGGACTATAGCTACTACAGAAGGATATATTCAGATGATTGTATCCTTGCAGGAAGGAGGACTCGGATGACTGCAGGTACTGCAGAAAGGTATATTGAAAGGAGTGTGACCACTGCAGAAAGGTTTATTGAAAGGAGTGTGACCACTACAGAAACCCTCCTATCTAGCCAGATTGGAACGAGTGCAGCCAGTGGGTGATGGCTAATTTAGATGAGGAACGACCCACCTGTGTCAGAGACTAGCTACTTCTATAATTGAATTTAGCCCCCTCTGAAGGGGGAATTAGAAACTCCTCTTCAACAGAAATTAAATAAACGACTTCTTGTCAGGCTTAATTCTTCTTAATAATTATCATAGTCATAAGCATAAACCTTTATTATATTAAAAATACATTTTTTATATAGTAAGTGGAATTACAAAATATAGTCACAATTATAAAATATAGTTACCCGAAAATCCGTTCTCCTTTGCTTTCTGAATCCTCACTACATTTTGTGTTTCCTTCATCGACAGTTATTAGGATTTTTGAGTTCAGCATTCTCCTCTTATCCCTCCGTCCTCTTAAGCGGATTTAGCTGAAAATTGATAGATCCATTGTGATGTCTAAAAAAAATACACACATTAAAATGATTAAATTATTGATATAAAAAAATTAATTATATTTATTTTTCTATAAAAAAACAATTTTATTTTAAAACAAATGAGTAAAAAAAGAGTCGAGGCCTGGGTTCAATGGAGACGGTCTGGAGAGTGGTGTTTAGGCTTAAGTTGTGATGAATTAAATAGAAGTGAATTGACGGTGAGATTGATCCGAAAAGAAGTTACTGTTCTTTGTTTATATTTATATACCATTATTTTTAATTATTCTTAATTTTGTTTATTTAAGAGGGAAGCAGAGGATCAGTGGAAAGGGCCTAATTCAATCCAAATAACAGTCGATGTAATATTAACACGAAATTTAGCATGATGCTTCAAAAGTTGTTTGATTTTCAATCAAATCGGAAAATCTGTTTCAAAAGGGAAGCTACATTTTTCTTGATTAATTCGTTCTGGAGAAGTGCATTGCCGGTGATTCACCGATGATTATCTCATTCATTATTCGATATTTTATTCAATTTCCGATTACTTTTAAATAATTAACTAAAATGTTTTAAATAAATTCACTTCAACTACGACCCGCTGTCATGATTGTACCACAAAGGAATCGTTTTCTCAAGACTTTTCTCTAAATATTATTTCAGGCAGGGAAAAATAAATATGACAAAAAACACAGAACGAGATTAAAAGTTGAGTGAATATTAAAAAAAAAATAAAAAAATGAAACAAATGAAAGATACTACTGAAGGAAAAAATGTTAAAACAAAGGTACGAGGAGAATGAAATATGAATTTAGAGTATAATGGATGGTAGAGAATACTTTAGTATGGAGAGGAATGTGGTAATATTTAGGGGTGAGAGGGGTTAATTAGAGGGGTAATTTGAATCTCTAGCTCAGTGCAGCACTGCATCAACGTTAATTGAGATTATAGAGAAATGTTTTATTTGTTTGCACTTGACGAAATGCAGTAAAACAAAAATGAAATGTACTTCCCCATTGCGAAAATATGTTTTCGTTCTCCCTATAAAATCATTTTGATTGGTTAAAATTAATATGTGTCTTAGTGAGGGGGAATTTTGGATCATCATAATAAATTTCATGTTGATACATCTCCAGTTATAATGACACCCGAATCAACGTCCTATCTAAACGCGTTATCACGCTACACTAATTTCTAATTTAACACAACGCTAATTCGCAACAGTCATCCGCCGGCGCCCACACTAGCCCGATAACGTCACAGGCAAAACAAACACGTACAGACATGGTCTATCCATTGTGACCTCAACCGTTGTTATCGCATTATTAGTTTCGAAGTTATTATCGATTGAAATCTGACGGTATTTTGTAACACAAGAATGTTTGACCGGCTATCACTGTGCTTAACGAGCGAATAGATGTTTTCACGTCAAAATATTATAAATAAATGTCTGACGGTTTTTTTTTTTTTTGTATTTTTAAGGTGGAACCATTTTAGCTATTACTTGGCATCTTAGGTGATATGACGTGAGTACGCATCTCTCCTCGCGCACCTTCCACCATCACTCTGTATATTTTCCATGAGCCAGTACCAGGAGGAATGACTGGGATCATGCGCATCTACCCGCCGTCATGAAAGCTGACAGGATGTTAATCAAGCTGTAATAACCAGTGTTAATTATAATAGTGTCTCAAATAACCATTGTTATTATGAATCTCTCATTATCTTCCTTATAAGCATTGATTTAAGGTATCAACATGAAATTTGTATGAGGTTTGAGATGTTCATTTTTCTCATTCATGCCCGGGCTTTAGCTATGACGTCATATTGCTTAATACTAGAACGTTTTTTCGTAAAAAAACTTGCCAACCCAGGTTTATTTATCAATTAACGTCTCATCCGAAGGACGGTGTACTCAAGGTTTCATTACCTACAAATAATAAATGTATGAAGTATAGGGAAAATTATGTAATCGGTACTGAGTTTTCAACAGAAATTCAACTTTCCGATATCCAGATTCCAAAAAAAAAATGCTCTCTGTGTGTTTGTGTGTGTCTGTGAAACCGCTAAGGACGACACCTATTGATTTTCTGCTAAATCAATCAAAGAGAAAAGGAGATTAAGCGAGAGGCTTAACACAAAAACTCTAATATCTGCCGTTGTAATGAATGTATCTGCGAAATAGGCAGGGGGATGAGAGAGGGTTGCCGTAGGTCGAGTCGAGACCCCCTTCCCAGAGAGGGGAGCTCGACTCGATCTACGGCAACTGGGGACGGAAACCGGCTACCTAATGTTCAGCCGATTTGTAGCCTCCTGGCGGAGAAAGAAGAAAGCACTATGACCCTGCCCCATCTCACTACAGCCAGCGAGCAGCTCCCTTTTATCCCAAACTATCTCGGCGCGCCAAGGAAATTGAGATGGGCTGGGTGTGACCTCCGATCGTCGCAGATTGTCGGCGGCGGTCGATCAACTCGACCACAGCAACATATAATAATTATTTATGTTTTTATTTTTAAATGATTAATACAATTGTTAGACCCCTATTTCCACGGCGAATAAGTGTCAGCAAAATTTAGTATGAGGATTCAGAAGCCATTAGGTTAGGTTTTATGACTCATGCCCGGGCTTTAACTACGAGGTCATATCGCCTACTACCAGAGCGCTCTTTCGTCACTATGGTTGACATGAGCCCGACTCTACTGTGGGAGTCCTAAATTTTGCCTACCCTAAATTTTTATTCACCTAGGGCAGTGGTCTTTAACGAGTACCTGACATCGTACAGGCTCGGGACCATCGCTTAACGTCCCATCCGAAGGACGGCGTGCTTAAGTTTATTTTACCTCCCAAATAAAATAAACTAAGGGCCTCAGAGACTTGAGCTCAGAAGACATGCACGCATACCACTGAGCTACCGGCGCCCTCAGAAACCATTATTTAAATCAAATAGTGAGTTTTAGCCCAAATGGTGGATTGGCTTTGGAGGGAGAGCGATTGATTTATTTGTGGTGGGGAAGTACATAGCCGGTGATTTAAAAAAAGAAATGTTAGTATGAATATTTCATGAGTGTTAATGTTGTTCTCCCACGGAACCTTTCAACGTGTAATCTGAGGAGCCCCATTTAGCATTTCCCATTTTACAGAGAGTAGGTACGTTGTGTTGGCTCATGATATTGTTTTAATTGGTCCAGGAAACATTTACCTGAAGTCCCTATATATTGAGCCCCATTGCAGAGCTAACCAATGTACCGTCACGACTCTCAGATTACCAGCTATCTCCACGAACAGATCTGTGTTTAGTATTCCACAGGCGCTCTGGATTAGGTACATGCACTCTGACGTACTTTGTATGGTTCAAATTAAAGTAGAAACTCACCGTTGGTATACTTTGTTGGCAGGTATGGCCGTACACCTAGGGATCTATCGATGCAAGTAAATACAAGTAAAATATCGATATTTTTTGGCCGATACCAAGTACTTTTGGTATCGATACTTTTCTTTCGATGCCAAGTAGGTATCGAATAGATATTAATTGTATCGATTCAAAGTACTCGTTTAAAATTTTTCAATTCATCATAATTGTTCACCTATTAATTTCTTACAATTTTACTTACATTTGTTGGTGCAATAAAATACTGAACTCAAATTACGGTCCACGGGCAAATGATATATATCGATGGTGATAACCTCATGTGTGATGTCATCACGCAGTTCTTATTTCTTACCTTATTTACATTAAATGGTTTATCGTTTATGAAGGTATACGTTTGTTCAATTTTGAACCGTGAACATGATTACGATTCTATTTTATTTTTACATTCCATTTTGTCAATTACAAATTATAATGCCTCGTCCTACGGCGAAAGTGTGGATTTATTACACTAAGAACGATTCGATTTCAGCGACTTGCAAAAAGTATTTTAAAAAAGTGAAATACTATGGGAATATTGAGTAGTTATATATCCTTTATATTTATATATTAATTTTACCATATATATTTTATATAGTAAATATATATTGTATGTTAATTTTATAAGGCTTTTTATTACACTCAGTATGTTTTTAATAATATAATTTTATCTTATTCGATTTGATTTATTTGTTTCTTATGCCCACTACAATATCTCATTTATATCTTTCAAACAAAATGCTGGCGTTCCACAAGGTAGTGTCCTGGGTCCTATCCTCTACACAATATACACAGCTGATATCCCCACCCATCCATCAACACAACTCCACACCTTTGCAGATGATACTGCAATCCTCTCTCCTCATCCAGACACCTACAAGAACACCTGATAACCCTTCAGTCCTGGTACAAAAAGTGGAGAGTGAAGGTGAACGACACAAAATCAGTTCACATCGTCTTCACCCTTCGTCGAAAATATACCTGCCCTCCAGTGTACCTTAACAAAAATCCCATCCCTTTAAAAAACGAAGTCCGCTATCTAGGCCTCATACTCGACAAACGACTAACTTGGAATCCTCACACGAGACTGAAAAGACAAGAAATGAACAGACGTTATAAACTTCTACTACGACTGCTAGACAAAAGATCCAAACTAACTTTGACAACAAAACGACTTATATACAACTCAATAATCAAACCTATGTGGACTTACGGACTTGAACTCTGGGGTTCTGCCAAGGCTACCAATCTCCAGCGCATCCAATCCCTTCAATCCAAAATCCTTCGTACAATAGCCAATGCTCCTTACTACGTCTCCAACAAAACCCTTCACACTGACCTTAATGTACCTTTCATTACTGAAGTCGCTAAATGCAAATATAAAAAATTATTTCCCCTTCTTGGTTCCCACAATAATCCTCTGGTCCGTGCCCTCCATTCTGCCGTACTTCCCCAACGACGGCGTAAGCGTCAATGGCCTAGAGACCTCCTTAGCAGCAGCAGTGACAGTGACAGTGATTAGTTACAATTGAGAGAAAATCAGTGACTAGGGAGTGTCACCTCTGGGTGATTTCTCCCCTCATGACATTTTGACAATGCCATTATCTCTGTATTAGCATATTTGCTTGTTGTATATATTTTTATACAGTTGTAAATATCTCATTGTAAATAAAAAAAAAAAAAAAAATTTATTGTGTTTTTTATTATTATTACGTATATATTATACATGGTTTAAAACTAATTATAAAGAAGTACTCGATGCAATACGATTTTTATTTAAATCGATATAGATTTACAGATTTTTTAAAATTAATTATAAAGAACAACTAGATTTAATCGATAATTTTGATACGATACTTGAGTAGTATCGAAAGTTTTATATTTTATAATATAAGTATAACAATAGAGGCAGTTAAAGTAGAGTAACCCTTCAACTGTTATCATAAGGATCCCTTCAATGTGTTCCTAGAACATATGTAACCCTTCAACTATTATCATAAGGATCCCTTCAATGTGTTCCTTTTACCTACGGAACGTTTCAATGTGTTCTTCGTACCTATGTAACAGCTGTTTTTTATAATAATTTTTATATATTTTCTGGGAAGAAGCTAACTCACGAGTAGCGTGCTAACCTACTGAACTCAAGATCACGGGTTCGAAACCCGGTCGAGGGTTTCTATATTGGAGGTGAAAAAACGTTAAGCACTCCGTCCTTCATTAAGGGATGATTCCGAGCCATGTCAGGTACTCGTTAAAGTCCATAGCTATCTAAACCTTGGTAGACATAATTTAGGACTCCCACTGTAGAGGTAACAAGACAGGGATAAGAACATTGGATGCTTAGGTCCTTAGGTGTTCAACCGTTTTGAAAAAAAAACAGTAGCCGGGTTTGTCCACCGTTGCCATGGCATAACTTCTCTCCTCATGTATTAGGATATGTACCACATGGGTAGACAAATGGAACACAGGTAAATAATACATATGTTCACCTCCCATGTGGTTGTTACACGCCCCGCATTGCAGACACCCGTTCTGCCATATCCTCACCACCAGGTAAATACGTGCCATGAATAATCATTTCTTCCGTTCTTCCTTCTATCTTTAGTATCACTTTAATAATGGATCACTCGACAAGCCACCGATCCTCGCTCATTTAGTATTATATAGCCCTACAAAAAAAATAATAAAAAAAAATAAAAAATTTACACAGATTATTAATATTGCAAAATTAATTATATTCATTTTCCTATAAAAAAGAAACTGAATTAGTAAATAAATAATAAGAAACCATTTCATTTAAAACAAATGAGTAAAAAAACAAAACACGACCATCAGCTGTTTTTAGTGTGTGTAAAGACGAATCGAGGTCTGGGTTGAGTTGAGACGGTCTGAGTGATGATGGAGAGTTGTGTTTAGGCTTAAGATGTGAACTAAATAGGAGTGAATTGACAATAAAATTGATCCGCAAAGAAGGTACTTTTATTTGTTTATATGTTTGATATGCCCCAAAATAACTCTAAAAGAAGAATGGCCAATATTTATTAGTTTATAAGATTTCTTAAAAAAATATATATATATTATTTTAATGTTTTTTTTATGTTCCAATCTTAGTTTTTCATTTTATAATGTAGATTTAAGAAAATAAACCCAATATTTGTTTTCGTAAATTTTATTCTATTAATTTTTCCTGTTGGCTCAGTAAGACAATTTAAAAACCCTTGAATTAGATATATATATATTTACAAAATTTAGAAAACAAGATGGCATCTCTTTAGAAATCCAAATGAAAAGTTTGTTAATTTAAATTTTTTTAAAATGACGTGCAATTTTTTAAAAATTGCACGTCTTGAACTTTTGATATTTTTTTAGGACCCTTTTCGGAAATTACTATAGAAATCAAAATTTAGTGAAAAAAGACCAGTTATAAAATTTCTACAGAAAATGTGGTAATTTATTGTTTACTTAATTATTATTATTTCATTATTATTAATTCAACAAATTAATTTTTACGCTCCCCCACCTAGACCAGTCGACTGTGTTCTAATATTCAATAGTTGACTTATATTGGTGCTTCTAAATACGATACATTTATTACATCGGCAGTTATTAGGATTTTTGTATTGAGGCCCCTTCCCTGGGGTCATCATTACAAAGTCAATATTAAAGTTTTGGTGTTAAGCCTCCCCCATAAACTCTCTATTTCTTTTGGTCGATTTGGCTGAAAAACAATATGTGTCGTCGTTAAAGGGTCCACAGACACACACACACAGTGCAACATTTTTGGAATCAAGAGGTTGGAAAATATGAAAATCCGTTGAAAACTCGCATCGAATTTCTGACAGATTACACAACTTCTCCTATACTTCGCTGGGGATGTAAAGTTATACCTGCATTCTGGTAATGACGTTGATTTGCTGCAACGAATTAGCTAAATAAATCATAATTTATTAATATATATAATATTATTATGAAAATATTTTAATATTTAATCTAAAACTTCTCAACATTAAATAGTTCAATAATAAATTCAGTTTGTAGTAAAAAAAGTTTGAAAACATTAATATAAGAACATGCCTTATTATTTTTATATAAAACATCCCCTTTTCTTGTTCAGTTTAATATAAAATAATTTTCTTTGAAAATATTTCATTATTTTTTTTTATGATTATAACGTTGGTAATATAAGCAGAACTGTTTTGTAAACCCACGAAGGGATTGTATCAACTTTTCACTCAAAAGAACTGAGATTGAATTAACAGGAATTTTTTGCTTAAACTTAAAAAAATTGAATAATGAAAATGTTTTTTTTTTGTCTTTTTTTCTTTTTCAGCTAGTATAGGGAAAGTTATGTAATCAAAATTTAAAAAAAAAATTCACGACTCTGTGTGTTTGTGAATACGATAAATACTCATGGAGTGAATATATGGACACAAAACGTGGATCTAGAAGTAAGAACAACCTATTGATTATCAGTCAAATTGAAAGAAGGATTAGGGGAGAAGGAGGCGGCTTAACCACTAAAGTCCGATAAGTCCCTGTGGAATGTCCCGGTGACTCAGGCCTAGGCACATTACCTTGGTCATGTCGCCTAACACCAGAGCTCTCTTTCGTCGCTCTAGTGAACTCTACAATGGGAGTTCTAAATATCAGGGATACTTTAATAACAATAATAATAATTTTTATTGTTCAAAGGGATGACCCCTATACAATGGAGTCAGTGACCATTACTTATACAATATTGACATTAACATTTCCAAAATTATATATTGGTCAGCTGGACAAAAATGACATACATACAGGAACCTTTAACAAACTAAATAAATAACATAAATAAATAAAGTATAAATAAAATAAGTAATTACAAATTAATAATAATAATAATAATAAGAAGAAGAAAACAAAGACAATACAAAGTAACTATGGAGTAGGGATGTAGGTATTGAATATCAATATACTGTAGAACCTCTATAAGTCGAACATCAAGGGAGGCGCCAAAAAATTCGAGTTATAGAGTTTTCGACTTATGGAGGATTCCTACTTAGGCGGATTTTGATTCGACTTGTAGAGGTTAAGATTCATTCTAACTAATTTTGAGTTAGAGAGGTGAAATAAATAAAAATTCAAGTTACAGAGGTAACAAACATATTTATATTTATTATAAATCAACATTATTTCAAAACATCCTTAAAATAAAAAATACGTAGTACATGTAGGTATTAAAAAAAAGTAAGTAATTTTTTTTTGCTTTAGATAATTGGTAATCCTATTTATTGTATACTCCTAAATTGTTTTCTAAGAAACAATGGTGTACATTGTCGGCAAATTCTTAAAGTCGGTAACTTATTTTTCGTCGAGCTATAGAGGTAATAAGTTTCAAATAATCGAGTTGTAAAGGTTGTAAAATAAAACATTGCTATGTTCGAGATACAGAGGTCCAATTTATTTTTTCGAGTTATGGGGGGAAAATATGTACCAAAATGGCTTGTAGGGACTCACTGATTATTTCGACGAATAGAGGGTTGAGATTTCGAGTAATGGAGATTTTGGGGCTTGAAGGGAAAGGAACAAAACTTTTTTTCGAGTTTGGGAGGTTTTCGACTTATCGAGGTTCGACTGAAAGAGGTTCTACTTAAAGAGGTTCTACTGTACTATGGAAGTTAAATACATTATTCATTAACAATGAATGATCTAAGTTTCAGAGCGCTGATTAAATAATAGACAATGTTTGAGATATCATTCTTATTATGGGCCAGGAGTAATGTATGAAAGTTGGATCGGTCTATACTGATACTCTGAGGCAGGAAGTGGCTTCTAATGGGGGAGTATATCGGACAAAATATTATTAGATGGTATAAGTCTTCCAATTCGTTTTTATTGCAGATCGTACAAAGTTCCTGGGGATTAAGGGTGTATACATTATTTTTGTAACTGATTTTAAGATAGTACTTGCCAGATAGACGGAGTCTTAACCACTTAAGTCCGATAAGTCCCTGTGGAATGTCCCAGTGACTTAGGCCTAGGCACATTACCTTGGTCATGTCGCCTAATACCAGAGCTCTCTTTCGTCGCTCTAGTGAACTCTACAATGGGAGTTCTAAATATTAGGAATCCTTTAACGACTTAACGTCCCGTCCGAAGGACAGCGTGCTCAAGGTTTTTTACCTACCAGAGACATAACTTAAGAGCCTCGAACGCTCTCGTAATAAATATATACAATTTTATGTGTGCATTCAGAAGTCCAGACAATTGATTTTATGCCAAATGGACCGAAGGAGAGAAGTGTTTAGAGGGAGAGTGAATACTTACTGTATTACAATAAATTTTATCTGGGAAAAATACATTGGCAGTGATTCATACATTTAAAAAATAATAATTTCTACTCTACCACCAATACCATACTGATAATTCCGTTAACAGAATTACAATAACTGAATTTAAACGTTCCAACGCTTTTCTGTCTCATTTAATGCCCCCCTGGTGGGCCTCTGAATCTTCATACTAAATTATGTATCGATAAATTCATTCAATCGGGTGTTATCGAGTTCACTGGCGTGCAGACTGGAGCAATTTTTAACTTCCCAGCATATAGGGAAGTTATTGTAATGAATCCGAAAATCGATATCAATATTTTCATCATATTGTTATGTTTCAAGATCACTACAGTATTTTTACACCATTTTTGAAAAGAAGCATGTGTGTGTGAGCATGTACGTATGTGCGTGGTCAATTTTTCCTGCACGAAATCTAAATAAAAAATTATATCGACTCCATTTTGGTGCCAAGCGTATCAACGTCAATATGATCTGAAACAAATTTTATCAAATGCGGTCCACCCGTTTTATGGTTAAAACAAAAATACTGCCAAAAAAAAAAAATGGATTTTAGGATTTCTTGACAAAGATTTATCCGATCTAATTTGTTCTGGTGGCAATCGATACAAATGTAGTATTATTAAAAATCAATTGAAAATAGAAGAAATCAGAAGGACGGCGTGCTTAAGTTTATTTTACCTCCCAGATAAAATAAACTAAGGGCCTCGGTCGGTTTGTTTTCGTCTGCTCAGAACATTTCGTTTTAACTTTTGTGCCCCCTCAAGCGCGAATGGCTTGGGGGCAAAAATACGGTTTGAAATTTTAGGGTTGCTAATTTCACAAAACAGTTATGAATTTTCACGGTTAATAAAGAGATGCATTTGGCAGGTAGTTTCATCCTTCCTTCCACTTCACTCCCACATGAAAATCCCTAATTTTCCCTAAAATCCAGGTCTAAATATCCCTACAAAACTCAATACTATAAATCTGCTTCATAACACTCCCCTATATAACACTTTCCTGGTTATATACACTTCTGTCCTCATTCCTTACTATGCTTTTCAATGTAATATTTTTTCGATATAACGTTCTTGTATGTAGCAGCTTTTCAATAATAGTTATAATAATAATAATTCGAAATCAACTGAAACCCTTAGGTTTTTTATCTGAGTGGTGAAAAAACTTTGAGCACGCCATCTTTGCACACCAACATGGTAAGAGCCATTTTCACTTATAACTTCCACAGGTATACGAATTATGAAAGAAGTTATGTAATCGGTCACAAATTCGATGTTGAGTTTTCACCAGAATATCATGTTCCCAAAGACCCCTGATACCAAAAATTAAAAAAAAAAAAAATTCAGCCAAATCGGTCATAGGATAGGACAGAAGCGATATATCGACACGAAATTGAGTATATATCGTCGGTCCAAATGCAAAGTATCGAATGTGAAAAAACGAATTTTTCGTTTTCGGTCTAAAGCGATAGCTTTAGGACGGATGAATGTTGTAGCGAATTCGGTCGAATCTGAATTCACGTTGTAAAGGGGAGGAATAACCCTGGCAAAGGGTCGAATATCCAAACTATGTGATGATGTCCAAAATCAAAGTGACCAATAAAAAATTCGTTATTCTGCATTCGTTATTGTGAACAAATTTTTTGAACTGGGATGTTTCAGTCTCGAATGTACCACAAATTCCTTTTGTTCCCATTTGGAACAAAATCAAATTCCCTGCATGGCAAAGTATTGAATATGTCATGTTCGTGTGTTTGCTGCTGCAATGTTTTGTAAAAACAATGAGCTCTTTTAAAGCAGACTATCGATTGTGACATATTCAATAGTTTGCAATGTAAATATTTAAATATTATATAATGCCACGAAAATGCCACATTCGATAGTTTGCTTTGTAAATTATAGAAAAATGATCATCAATTATAGATAATCAAACCAACGAATGTGCGTTTCGACTAATTAAGATACATAATTCGATAAAATTCTTATAGGATCATCTATAAGGCATATCACCACGTATAATGTAAAGTAAAAAATGTAGGTAAAAAATGTTTGACAATAAGCACTGATTTTGAATGAACCATGAAACAGTTTATTCA
Organism: Aradus depressus; assembly: GCA_963662175.1. NCBI lineage: Eukaryota > Metazoa > Arthropoda > Insecta > Hemiptera > Aradidae > Aradus > Aradus depressus. Next base: position 6,240,354 of record OY759224.1, read on the forward strand.
CTCTCCTGAAAAGTGGTGTTTTTCACATTCGATATTTAGCATTTGTATCGACGATATGAGGATGTAGAAGTCCTGTCGAAGTTCTGACAAAATTGTCGATTAGTTACAGAGGAAGAATAAGGAAAAAAGTATGTTTTTTAAAAAAAATATGTATATTTCACAAAATGTATATAATATGGGAGTACTTTCGGTATTGGTATCATCTTCAGCCACATCTTTTTTTTTTGTTAAGTCGTGGCCGAAGATGATAGCACAAGTACTCCCATATTATATATATTTTGTGAAATAGACAATATTTTTTTTTAAACTTAGATTTTCTTTCATTTTTTATTGTTTCACAATATCTCTTCAAAGAATGTTAAGTATCATACAAGAGAATTTTTTCAGCATCTTTTTCATGATTTACTAGACTTTCCTGTTCCTTCGAAATCATAATAGATTATTTTATATTTCTTTATATTTTGTTATTTTCTTTATGTATAATTATGGTATTTTCAAAATTAAAATTATGTTTATAATTTTAACTACATATGTTCAGACAATGTCGTAAATTTTTTATCTTTTATGGTTTTACAATTTTGTTTATGTTGGTTAATTCTTTTTATTACATTTCGTCCGCTTTGACCCACATATCCTAACTCACATTCTTTTCAATTTATTTTGTATATAACATTAAGGTTTTCCTGTGTTTTAATGTTATCTTTCATATTTGTATATAATATATTTAAGAGGGCGCCGGTAGCTCAGTGGTATGCGTGCTTGACTTCTGAGCTCAAGGTCGTGGGTTCGTAGCCCGACCGAGGCCCTTAGTTTATTTTATCTGGGAGGTAAAATAAACTTAAGCACGCCGTCCTTCGGATGGGACGTTAAGCGATGGTCCCGAGCCTGTCAGGTACTCGTTAAAGACCCTAGGAGAATAAAAATTTAGGGTAGGCAAAATTTAGGACTCCCACAGTAGAGTCGGGCTCATGTCCACCAGAGTGACGAAAGAGCGCTCTGGTAGTTGGCGATATGACCTCGTAGTTAAAGCCCGGGCATGAGTCATAAAACCTAATCTAACCTACTATATTTAATTTATTTATTGGTTTAATTCCAAATTTAATATAATTTCCTTTAATTTCTTTGATAGTTCTAGTGATATTATTTGTTAAACCTTGTATATATGTCATAGAACTATAACTTATTTGTTAAACCTTGTATATATGTCATAGAACTATAACTTATTTGTTAAACCTTGTATATATGTCATAGAACTATAACTTATTTGTTAAACCTTGTATATATGTCATAGAACTATAACTTATTTGTTAAACCTTGTATATATGTCATAGAACTATAACTTATTTGTTAAACCTTGTATTTATGTCATAGAACTATAACTTATTTGTTAAACCTTGTATATATGTCATAGAACTATAACTTATTTGGTTTGTATTATCTTGTATATTTTTATCTTCTTCTTTATTTATTTTATTTACTTTATCTATCTCTTTATTTTCTATTTTTTTTTTATTTTGATTGTCAACAATATCTTTATTTATATTTATTGGTAGAAAAAAATTTGTTATTTTTTTATTATAATTAGGCTTATTTTTAATCATTTTCTTTTCATTATATTGTCGGTCTGTGGTGATTGAGTTATTTTTTCAAATATTTTTTTAAAAATTATTATTTTGTTTTGTTATCATTATATCTTTATTTTGTGTATTTTTATACCTGATTGCCTTTTACTAAATCGTTAAATTATAAGAAGTAAGGAAGTTCAAATTGAATTATACCTTATTTCCATTCAGTCAGGTCAAGCCTGGATCCTGTGAGGCCTCAGGAAGGCTGAAGGATCTTCTAATTAACAAGGCGTGTAGTGGAGATCTCATGATATATTGTCTGTAAATTAGAACTGTAGGTACATAATGTGTTGCAAAGGTGGCAAGCCTGTACAGGCGCAGTTCTTACACTAAGTCGGGTCAAAGACAAAGTTTTAATTAAAGTAAAGGTGCCCCCCCCCCCCCCCCCCCCCCCATCCCCATTCCAAGTCCAAACTCAAAAATAATAGCATCATTACTCAGGCAAAACTTGCCACTCTTCTGGGGGGCGAGTTAGATGCTTGGTTCCAGAGCTTCCAAGCACCTGGGGGGAAGTTTTGAATTCCGACAAAAATTCTATACTGATTTTTCAAAGGAATTCAATGTTTCTTGTCTCTGAGTCTGTCTGTTTAGCTGTTGGTCTGAAATTTTTTATATGAATACAGAAGCCCTTAGGACAACTTGATTTCAGTCAAATCGACTAAAGGGAAGGGATTAAATTAAAGGGCCTAGCTTAAACACCTTAATAACTGTCATTGACATGACATTTTATAATATAAAATTAATTAAGATTGTTTGGTGAATCATTGACTATATACTTCCTCAACATGAATTAATCAATTAAGTTGTCGCTCTCCCTCCAAAGCCAATCGACTGTTTGTGCTAAAACTCAACATTTGACTCACACTCATTACATCGGCAGATATTTAAGGTTTTTGATTCGAGCTCCTCTTCTCTTCGACCTATTTCGCGAAAAATTAATAGGTACCATCGTAATGGGAGTATGAATTTAAATATAAAATGTCTCTTCGATACATCGACAGTTTTGCAGATTTTTGAATTGAACCACCTTCTGATCCCCTCATCTTCGTCTGGTTGCTCAGAAAATTAATAGGTGTCGTCTTTATAGAACTTTGAATTTACATTTGAAATTTCATGTCAATATATTCATTACAATGGCAGTTATACACAATCCGACTTCGAAAAAAATTAGAATATCACCCAAAAATCAGAGAAAATCTCTATAATAGAATGTGGTGTTTTAAAGATGAAAAAAAGAAAAAAAATCGAGAAATAGACAATTGAATTGTTCGAACATATTAAAGAAATTTGAAAAAATGCGTGGCCGGGCGCCTGCTATTTATGTCGTATATAAATATTTTTTTGTCTTTCATTTAAAAAGATACAACTGTTGCTAGGGTGCAACAACCAGCATCTATGATGGCACGTATTGATATGTTGGCGTAAATGGCAAGTGGTATGTCCTCGAGACGAAAATTTATCTTAATTATTAGGACAAGAACAGAAAAAATAAATAAAAATAAAAAATAAATAACTAGACCTGACGATGGTATAAAGCCGAAACCGGTAGTTGTATATGTATATATATCTTTAGTGGAATAGACAATATTTCAAAAAATAAGTTGGTTTTATTCATTTAAAAAAAAAAATAAATAAAAAGAAATTGAAAGACAATTTTGATGGATGAGTAAGAGAAATGATAAAAGTAAAGGAAAATAATGTAAAAAAAAATATATATTAAGAACGAATAGGATTCAAGATAGCAGTAAGTCGCGGTTCCATCTTCTCTTCAACCTTCGTGGGGGGTTTTTTGTGGTAAGTGTTGTGAAGATAAAGTACGTATTTCTGGGTTTATATGGGTTTTTAATCAAATTAAAAAAATGTATCTACTGTTTTTATCATATACTTTATTTATCAACTGCATATTATTATGTTTTCTGTACTCATATTTCCAATTATTTATTTATTCACTTCCTTTTTATTTTTTAGTAGTATTGTTAATTCTAATCCATGTGTGTCGAGGCTCTCGAGAGTTAATATATGTTTATGTATCTAATATATAAGCTATATAGTTATTTCTAACTAAAATGTATCTGTATTCTCAGTTTTGCTGATGTTATTATATCTAACTGTATTGATCTGTTATTTAGAAGAAAAAAAAAAAAAAACTTTTTCTTGAGACGTGAGAAAACTTCAAACTAGCATCCGCTCGGTCCATAACGAACGGCATTCTTTGAAACCTTTTCAAACTTTCAATCAACAAGTCTACATTAGTACAGAAACTCTGATACTCCTTCATCTCTACCAGGTATAGGGGAAGTTATGATATTTCGGTCCGAAATTTGATGATGTTTCAATGAAATTTCATATTTTCAAACTCCTTGATTCCAAGTACGAATTATTCCCCGGTACGAATTATTCCCCGGTACGAATTATTCCCCGGTACGAATTATTCCCCGGTACGAATCATTCCCCAGTACAAATTATTCCCCGGCACGAATTATTCCCCGGTATGAATTATTCCCCGGTACGAATTATTCCCCAGTACGAATTATTCCCCAGTACGAATTATTCCCAAGTACGAATTTTTCCCCAGTACGGATTATTCAATTAAGTTTTCGCTCTCCCTATAAAGACAATCCGTTTGATTTATCGTGTTCTCAGACACACAGACAGACAGGATATGTTTACTTCCCCTTCTACACGAAGTACAGTGAGTGTTTAATAATCGATCAGACATTTGATGCGTAGTTTTCAACGACATTTCATTTTTTCTGATACTCTGAATCCAAAAAACAAAAAAACAAACAATTGTTTGTTGATTTGAACAAACATCTTTACAAAAGTAGTGTCATCCAATAACAATGAATTAAACAGGAATAATAACTAGTAAAAAAAGTCATCGGTGAATCATCTGCTATGTGCTTCCCCATCACGAATTAACCAATTATGTTTTGGGCTAAAAATCATAATTTGGTTTATATAGTGGTTTCTGAATCCTCACACTAAATTTTGTGTCGATATTTGGGTATTTGAGTCTAGACCCCCTTCTCTGGTCCCCCTCTTCCCTTTGACCATTTTCGCGGAAAATTAATAAGTGACATTCTTATGTGGTTTTGAATTGAAATATAAAATTCATGTCGATACATTCAATAGATCGGCAGTTACTGATCCCGTAGTCTCTACAACGCTTTACATATGAAATTTTGTGTCAATATACAGCACTGTATATGTGTACTCCCGATAGACTCAAAATTTTATATGTATGTCCAGAATCCAATAAAGACTACACCTATTGATTTTCAAGTTGGCCAAAGGGTGATAGGGTTTAGGGGCAAGGTTTTACACAAAAGCCCTAATAATGAATGTATCAACACAAAATTTAATATGAGGACTTAGAAGCCCCTATTCAAGTCATTGATTATTAGCCCAAACGGTTGACTGGTTTAGGAAAGAGAGCAAACGTTTGTGACCTAGAATAGGCTCGAAATAATCCGAAGGATGGGGTGCTCAAGATAAGACACCTTTTAATTTTTAGTCAAATTGGTCGAAGAGGAAAAATAGTTTAGAGTGAATATTTGATCACAAATAATTTGATCCGACATTGCCTCTATTTCACCGACACTTTTTTTTAGACTTTCATTACTTCTGGAATATTTAATCATGAAATATGCTTTCTGTGTGCGGTTAAATGAAATTTATCCAGGCGAATAGCAAAGATAATGAAAGTAGGGAAATGTGATAAGGACTTAACTTTCCCAAGAGGCAGATAAGGGCTGCCTTATCGTCAGAGACCTCTAGTTGGGTATATGACGGCCATAAAGGAACCCAGACATAGCTAAACTGAACACAACCTAGTTTCTAAGTACCCATTCGCATAGCTCCAATGAATGAGTCAACTAGGAACTCAAGTTCCATTTCTTCAACTTAACTCAAAGATATCGGTAGGTACTTCTAACTCCATATTTCTCATTCCTCATAAAATATGCTTCAAGAAATCATTCCTCCATTATTCGTCAGGGTTCGGCTATCTCCTCAGTAAGGCGGGTGTACCGCAGGGTACTGTCTTAGCTCCTTTATTATATACACTATACACATCTGACATGCCCACCTCCATCCACACAATGACAGCAACATACGCCGATGTCACCGCCAACTTAGCTGCTGCTGAACTTCACATACACTCCTCATTTACATTACAACACCATCTCGCACAAATCGACATGGAAAATAAAACTTAATACAGAAAAATCACAGCATATCACATTTATACTTCGACGAGAAACATGCACCCCCGTTTTCTTTTCATCTACGACAAGCCCCTCCCTCAAAATAATACTGTACGATACCTAGGACTGACATTAGATCGAAGACTGACATGGAACCCTCACACACGTCTCACACGAAACACGCTGAACCGTCGACTCAAAATACTCTACGGACTTCTATCAAAACTCTAGTCTTGTCTACATGACACAAAAGCGGAACTATTACACTTAATTACTGAGACCATTTTGGACATACGATCACGGATATACGGTTCAGCAAATACATCCGACATCCAACGAATTCAGGTGTTTCAGTCAAAAACCCTCAGACTGATAACACAGTGCCCACAATACATAAACAACACAACACTTCATAACGATCTTATGGTACACACAGTACCCCAACACAATACAAACTACTTACATACGATTTTTTAGAAAACTTTACACAAATACAATCCCAGAAATACGTACTTTATCTTCACAACACTTACCACAAAACCTCCCACGGAGGTTGAAGAGAAGATGGAACCGCGACTTACTGCCACCTTGAATCATGTTCTTATTAATATATATATATTTTTACATTATGTTTCTTTACTTTTATCATCTCTCTTACCCATCCATCAAAATTGTCTTTCAATTCCTTTTTTTTTTTTTATTATTATTATTTTTTTTTTATTTCTTTTATTTTTTATTTTTCCTGTTCTTGTCCTAATAATTAAGATAAATTTTCCCCGAGGACTTGCTACTGGGTGGCCTTCCTCTCACATGCCCTTCACGCCAACATATCTATACGTACCATCATAGATGCTGGTTGTTGCACCCTAGCAACTGTTGTATCTTAATAAAAAAAAATATATATTGTGACGTGTAGAATGGGGGGGTCACAAAGAATAAAAGAAATTGTTATTCTTTATAAATATAGTAGGAAAAAATGAAATGATTCTTATATTTTCTTTAATTTAATTTTATTTTTTTAAATTGCCCCACGTTGGGCGCCAATGAAATGATTCTCAATGATTCTATGAATTTGTTTTTATTTTTTAAATTGCCCCACGTTGGGCGCCAATGAAATGATTCTTACTTCTATGAATTGATTATCTATTCATTTTTTTTAGCAAATGCCCCACGTTGGGCGCCAATGAAATGGTTCTTATATTTTCTTTAATTTAATTTTATTTTTTTAAATTGCCCCACGTTGGGCGCCAATGAAATGATTCTTACTTACTTTGATTTAATTTTATTTTTTTAAATTGCCCCACGTTGGGCGCCAATGAAATGATTCTTACTTACTTCGATTTATATTATTCCTTCTTTAATTCATAAATCTATAAAAAAAAAACAGGGGTGGCATTCTTTTCTTATTTAGAGTGCTTATGTGAAAATAAAGGAAAAATGATAACTACAATTTTTAAATCATAATGTTTTATAAGTGTATATTTTTAATTTCTTTTTTGTAAATGGTTAAAAAAAAAGGTTACGGGGTTAGTGAACTATTATAAATTTTTTGACAATACATGAAATAAACCTCTTATGAGTTAATTTAGACAGACAAAATGTACTCTTGGCAAATGACACAAACTAGATGATTATAAACATGGATTAGAAATTTCTGGCAACTCACGGCACACTATATCCTCTTTTGAATCTTTCCTTCTTCGTCACCCTCCTCTCAGCCTTATCCTCCTTCCATATATAAAATGTAACTTCTCGGGATTTTTCTTTCTTTCACTTCCACTGCACTCCTTTATATAAATTTGCTACCTTCCATCTTCTACGCTCCTTCTACACTCTTCAAAACACCCGACATCTCCTCCAAGTTCCTCCAAACACACAGACTAGACCTCCTCCAAGATGCTACAAAACTCTACTGCCACGAGTCGGCTCCTTCTGCCCTTCTCGCCATCTTTTCCCCCACCCCATGTCATCAGGTTAGTCTTTTCTTTTACAATTAATCATATTCTTTTTTTCTTGCTTTTAATATCTTTTGCCAAGATGTACCTACATTTTTATTTATTTGTACTTACTATCTTTTTTTTCCTACTATATTTATAAAGAATAACAATTTCTTTTATTCTTTGTGACCCCCCCATTCTACACGTCACAATATATATTCCTTCGTATTAGTTTTTGTCAACGGAATTTCTTATTTTCCAACCTACAGATTGTAAAAATGAAAGAAAAAAAAAGCAGTTTGTGTGTGTCTGTGGGTACAATAACTCCCGATATAATGAATCTATCGACATGAAATTTTACGTGTGTATCCAGATCGTTCAAAGGGCGAAAACTATTGATTGATGGTCCCGAGTCTGTACGATGTCAGATACTCATTTAAGACCCCTACCCTAAATGAAGAGTAGGATAGGCAAAATTTAGGACTCCCAGAATTGAGTCGGGCTCATGTCCAGCGCTCTGGTAGTAGGCGATATGACCTCGAAGTTAAAGCCCGGGTATGAGTCACATTTACTAAATGTTATTCGAAAGTATTCTTTCTTCCTGGTATCGTAATCATGATTAGTATTGTTGAGAGGGAAAATATTTTAATTTTTCCAAATATCCAATAATGTTTCAAATATAAGAGACTTGAGCTCATTCTAAGGGATTTTTTAATGAGCTATAGATTGGAGTTAGGCACTTAAATTCTTTAGAATTGGAAAAGGGCCTTTTAGACCCTTTTCATACAAATTACTTCAAAAAAATAATTTTTGGAACTTCAACTTTTTATGTATAGATGGCAAAGTTGTAATTTAAATACCATTTACTTAATTTTTAACGAAAAAAAATTAACTAGGTACTTCTTCCCCCAGGCCATCGATATATAAATAAATCAATAAAGTCGTTGGTGAATCACTTGCTATGTACTTCCCTCCGGCCATTGATATATAAATAAATCAATAAAGTGGTTGGTGAATCACTTGCTATGTACTTCCTCAGCAAGAATTAATCAATTACGATTTTTCTCTTACTGTACTCTAAATGTACTCTTGGCAAATGACACAAACTAGATGATTATAAACATGGATTAGAAATTTCTGGCAACTCACGGCACACTATATCCTCTTTTGAATCTTTCCTTCTTCGTCACCCTCCTCTCAGCCTTATCCTCCTTCCATATATAAAATGTAACTTCTCGGGATTTTTCTTTCTTTCACTTCCACTGCACTCCTTTATATAAATTTGCTACCTTCCATCTTCTACGCTCCTTCTACACTCTTCAAAACACCCGACATCTCCTCCAAGTTCCTCCAAACACACAGACTAGACCTCCTCCAAGATGCTACAAAACTCTACTGCCACGAGTCGGCTCCTTCTGCCCTTCTCGCCATCTTTTCCCCCACCCCATGTCATCAGGTTAGTCTTTTCTTTTACAATTAATCATATTCTTTTTTTCTTGCTTTTAATATCTTTTGCCAAGATGTACCTACATTTTTATTTATTTGTACTTACTATCTTTTTTTTCCTACTATATTTATAAAGAATAACAATTTCTTTTATTCTTTGTGACCCCCCCATTCTACACGTCACATATCCCCTTCCTATATATAAAGAAATCTGTTATTCTTTACAGCCCTATGCATACAAATACTTTGAACCTTTTGACACATATTTTATGTAAACATTTTTTTTTTTTTTTTTTTTTTTTTTTTTTCAATAATACAATATTTTCTTTCTAACATTTTTAAATACTTATGCAATCAATCCTCTAACCAATATTATAATTATAACATGTGCAATTTCATAGAAACCATTTTTTTTTTTTTTTTTTTTTTTTTTTTTTTTATATAAAGGTAACTAACAAACAATTTTTTTTTTTTTTTTTAAAGCAATAATACATTAACTAGTAAACAAATTTTTTTTTTTTTTTTTTTTTTTTATATTAAAATATAATATAATTTCAATAAATAATTTTGTTTTTTTTTATCATAAAAAAACATTAAAATATCAAAATTTTGTTCAGAGTGGAGAAGGCACTAAACATTTTTTTTTTTTTTTTTAACAATATCACATATAACCATAAAATTTAAGAACATGTATAACCAAAAAAACAAATTTAATTTCATAAACTAAGAAAAAAAACACATATGATTAAGCGAGGCTTATATGACCCAGACAAGCCGATCCACACACACATGGAGCAAGGTCTCTCATGATTTTAACATATAAGAGGTCATACTTGATCAAAAACAAAATTGCCATAGCAAAGACCGACAAGTCACATAATGATAATTATTATGTTATTATGTCTCCAACAAAAACACTCAACACCATTTCCGCTATCTTCCCAGGAAACATATGGTAATATGGGTCAGTGGGGCTTCTCTAATTATGTAAGACCGGTCTCTAATCCTCTCGGACACAACACACCACCTCCCTTTAACAGGTAACTATCTATTATTTATTTATTTTTTTTTTTTAAATTATTTAATTATTTTTATTTACCACATGCATTAAAGTCATACAATACACATCATTCTGTACTGGCCACCCAGTACCCCTGATTCTCTAATTACTAAGTGGTCTAATCTACAGTCCTCTTATCACTTATGTTGTAGGTCCCTTTTACTTTGTTATCATTTATGTTGCCTACCAAATACGATCCATTTTCATAACATCTGATAATCTCATACGGCCCTTCGTATACCGACATAAATTTAGCAAAGATTTTATTTTTTTTATCAGATACCCGTAGCGACTTTATTAAAACACGAGACCCTACCGTTAATCTCATTTTGGTTTTTATTTTGTTGTTCAGCTTTTCTATTTGATTTTCATGTTTCAATAGTTTCGACTTCTCAATTTAAGATTTTTTTTAAATCTTTATTTCCAAGGTGAGAAACACACAACAAAGCTATTATTTGATACTTCGTAATAAAAACAATTTATTCATTAGCTGATTACTTTTAATTTATAATTTAGTTTTATTTTTAATTATTATGATTTAAGAAAAATATATTTATAAAAACACCAAACCATAGCCATAAGTTCATTTAAAAATCCAATTACGAGTTCCTTGTTATCAAAAATAATCCATCGGTTTATCTGAAGGAAACTTTTTTTTTTTTTTAAATTTCTTGTGATTTTTAATTTTCTTTAATTTAGTGTGATTTTTAATTAACTTTATTAGTTCTGGGATTTTAAAGTGCTTACTTTGTTTCTGTTTATTTCCATATTTGTCCCAATTTATTTGCCGATATCTAATTCTCCTCGACTTTGGCTGCAACATTACTTTAGCTTTTCTTTTATGATTAGTTTTCTTTAATGTTTTCTCATCACATCTTACTTGGCAAATATGGCCCAAATTTCCCTTACAAATATTCTTATAATTTATTTCTGTTAATTTTACTTTCAAGATAACGATATTTTTGTTTTTTATTTTATCTTTGGATATTTTTGAAAATGTATAACTTTTTCTAATAAAACCTAGCCGACATAATGCATTAAATGGAATATAATCTTTATTTATTTCTTTGTTCAATTTTATTTTTCTATTTTCCTTTCTATTTTTGTTCCCATTTGATTTGCTTTTACTTATTTCTAATTCATTTTTCTGAGCATTACCTATTTCATTTAATTTCTTTTTCTCATCTGTTATTAATTTATTTTCACATTTATTTTCAACTTCAATAAGATCTGTTTTTGTCTCCACTATTATTTCATTCGTGTTATTATTTTGTTGTTCCCCCCTTAGTTGCTCTATATTTTTACTTATTTGTATTTCAAAAAACCCAAACCTTTGCTCAACCGACTCGATGATTTCTTTTTTACTATTTTCTATCTTACAACTTAACTGTTCCAATTGATGATCCATCTTTTCGAATGTTTTTTGCATGATACGATCCATCATTTGCTCAAATTGACTCGGATTATCGTCTTTATTTTTACTTGCATCCTCATCCCCCGAATTCGACCTTCCTATAAGCGGACTCGTGACTATCATAGAATTTTCTCCCGTTCCTTCTACAAATCCAGATTCCCGAACATCGCTATCTACGTTCCGGAGTCCTAATCCGCCGAGGCCACTCCCGATTCCGTCCATTCCTGCAGCTAATTCTCCCGCCTCCCCATCGTAAACAAACTCCGGACCTTGCTCTCCCGCCATGCTATGGGTCGACTCACCTGTGTCCTCGTCCGCCATCATGCTTCACAATGCTACTTATTCAACAAAAAAAAATTACAAGATATTACAGATCAAAAAATATTCTTAATTCTAATCAAATTAAAATGTACTGAACTACATTAAACATAGAAATCTATATATTTTCACTTTAATTGTTAGATTTCCCTTTATTCGCACACTCTAATTGGCCACTTAGTTGGGCGCCAATGAAATGGTTCTTACTTCTATGAATTGATTATCTATTCATTTTTTTTAGCAAATGCCCCACGTTGGGCGCCAATGAAATGATTCTTATATTTTCTTTAATTTAATTTTATTTTTTTAAATTGCCCCACGTTGGGCGCCAATGAAATGATTCTCAATGATTCTATGAATTTGTTTTTATTTTTTAAATTGCCCCACGTTGGGCGCCAATGAAATGATTCTTACTTCTATGAATTGATTATCTATTCATTTTTTTTAGCAAATGCCCCACGTTGGGCGCCAATGAAATGGTTCTTATATTTTCTTTAATTTAATTTTATTTTTTTAAATTGCCCCACGTTGGGCGCCAATGAAATGATTCTTACTTACTTTGATTTAATTTTATTTTTTTAAATTGCCCCACGTTGGGCGCCAATGAAATGATTCTTACTTACTTCGATTTATATTATTCCTTCTTTAATTCATAAATCTATAAAAAAAAAACAGGGGTGGCATTCTTTTCTTATTTAGAGTGCTTATGTGAAAATAAAGGAAAAATGATAACTACAATTTTTAAATCATAATGTTTTATAAGTGTATATTTTTAATTTCTTTTTTGTAAATGGTTAAAAAAAAAGGTTACGGGGTTAGTGAACTATTATAAATTTTTTGACAATACATGAAATAAACCTCTTATGAGTTAATTTAGACAGACAAAATGTACTCTTGGCAAATGACACAAACTAGATGATTATAAACATGGATTAGAAATTTCTGGCAACTCACGGCACACTATATCCTCTTTTGAATCTTTCCTTCTTCGTCACCCTCCTCTCAGCCTTATCCTCCTTCCATATATAAAATGTAACTTCTCGGGATTTTTCTTTCTTTCACTTCCACTGCACTCCTTTATATAAATTTGCTACCTTCCATCTTCTACGCTCCTTCTACACTCTTCAAAACACCCGACATCTCCTCCAAGTTCCTCCAAACACACAGACTAGACCTCCTCCAAGATGCTACAAAACTCTACTGCCACGAGTCGGCTCCTTCTGCCCTTCTCGCCATCTTTTCCCCCACCCCATGTCATCAGGTTAGTCTTTTCTTTTACAATTAATCATATTCTTTTTTTCTTGCTTTTAATATCTTTTGCCAAGATGTACCTACATTTTTATTTATTTGTACTTACTATCTTTTTTTTCCTACTATATTTATAAAGAATAACAATTTCTTTTATTCTTTGTGACCCCCCCATTCTACACGTCACAATATATATTCCTTCGTATTAGTTTTTGTCAACGGAATTTCTTATTTTCCAACCTACAGATTGTAAAAATGAAAGAAAAAAAAAGCAGTTTGTGTGTGTCTGTGGGTACAATAACTCCCGATATAATGAATCTATCGACATGAAATTTTACGTGTGTATCCAGATCGTTCAAAGGGCGAAAACTATTGATTGATGGTCCCGAGTCTGTACGATGTCAGATACTCATTTAAGACCCCTACCCTAAATGAAGAGTAGGATAGGCAAAATTTAGGACTCCCAGAATTGAGTCGGGCTCATGTCCAGCGCTCTGGTAGTAGGCGATATGACCTCGAAGTTAAAGCCCGGGTATGAGTCACATTTACTAAATGTTATTCGAAAGTATTCTTTCTTCCTGGTATCGTAATCATGATTAGTATTGTTGAGAGGGAAAATATTTTAATTTTTCCAAATATCCAATAATGTTTCAAATATAAGAGACTTGAGCTCATTCTAAGGGATTTTTTAATGAGCTATAGATTGGAGTTAGGCACTTAAATTCTTTAGAATTGGAAAAGGGCCTTTTAGACCCTTTTCATACAAATTACTTCAAAAAAATAATTTTTGGAACTTCAACTTTTTATGTATAGATGGCAAAGTTGTAATTTAAATACCATTTACTTAATTTTTAACGAAAAAAAATTAACTAGGTACTTCTTCCCCCAGGCCATCGATATATAAATAAATCAATAAAGTCGTTGGTGAATCACTTGCTATGTACTTCCCTCCGGCCATTGATATATAAATAAATCAATAAAGTGGTTGGTGAATCACTTGCTATGTACTTCCTCAGCAAGAATTAATCAATTACGATTTTTCTCTTACTTACATTAGTGACTTCTTCATATTAAAGTTGTGACGATAGATTCATTATATCAGCAGTTATTAGGAGATTTAAATCAAGCTCCTCTTCTCTGGTTCCACTCTCTTCCCTTTGACCAATTTCGCGGAAAATTAATAGGTGACATCTTTATGGGGTTTTGAATTTAAATATAAAATTTCAAGTCGATTTTCTTGGTCCCCCCCTCTCCTTGGTGATATCTATCGAGAGTTATCATGTTCACAGACACACACAAACATATTTTTTTTTTTTTTCCCATTTTTGTAATCAAGTTTGAAAACATAAAATTTTGTTGAAAAGTTCGCAGCGAATTTTTGACTGAATACAAACTTTGTATAGATGTGGAAGTAAAATTGATACGAGTCGAAACGAGAACCTCCTCCTTTTTTTAAGTTGGTTATATATTACACTCAAGTGGTAATTCTTAGACTTGAAGATTATAATTTTTAAACTTTTTTCTCTTTTCCCCTCCCATGTCTTCATTATTCATTCAAAAAAGGAGCCCTGAGTACTTTATCTGGGAAACAACAAGTCGCCCCCCCCACACGGAATACAAATTTATTCTTGGGTCAACTTTTATATAACTTCTCTTTTTCTTTGTCTTCCGTTGAATCAACAGATTTACTTAAGAACAACTTTTAGAGCTTCGGACGCTGAAGCTCAGACAAACCAGTGAAAATTGCTTTTGGAAAATGATTTTCCCCATTTGTAATTTCTTTTCATTTCTTTGAGATGATTTGAAACCTTTTGATGAGGCATTCAACGAAATTCATCCAAAAAAGCTAGCAGAATATGTTACTTTTTGTCAAAGTTTTACATCTATACAAAATTTTTGGCATCGGCGACAGTCGTCGGTAAATCGTCTGCTATGAACTTCCCCATCACAAATAAACCAATTATGTATTGGGCTAAAAATCGTAATTTGGTTTAAATTGTGGCTTGTGCATCCTCACACTAAATTTTATGTCGATTCATTATATTAATCGTTATTTGGGTATTTGAGCCGCGCCCCCCTCCCCCCCCCCCCTTCCCTTTGACCATTTCTGCGGAAAATTAATAATTGATATTCTTATGTGGTTTTTAATTGAAATATAAGATTTCATGTCGATGCATTCAATAGATAGGCAGTTACTGATCCCGTCGTCTCTACAGTGCTTCAAATTTACATATGAAATTTCGTGTCAGTATACGGTGTGTATATATATTAAAACTAGAAGTAATACCCGGCGTTGCCCGGGGAACTTTGACTTTTCTCCCAATATCTCCTATAAGGCTATTCAGTTCCTCGACAGTACATTCATGATGTTATAATTTTCAATTATTCATACGGAATAAGGCTTATAGTCCTTCAACTGTAGTAACGCTAGCTTTGGAGCTAAAACTAATTTATCCAAAAAGATTTCTCATTAATCGTTGCAATGGTTTTCGAGTTACAAAGATTGCGTGAGTGGATGCTGGGATGGACCAGGGGTTGATTAAAAAATAGACCTTAACCTTCCGGTAGATAAAACTTATCTATTCAAAAAGATTCCTCATTAATCATTGCAGTGGTTTTTGAGTTACAAAAATTGCGTGGGTGGATGCTGGGATGGACCAGATATTGAGGTACTAATACGCCTATAACCTTCCACAGACGATGACGAACAAATTAAAAAAAAAAATAATCAAATTCATCAAGCCGTTCGTGAGTTATAGCGGTACAACGCACAGACATTTTCAGCTTTATACATATATATGATAACAGTTATAAGAAGTTTTATGTTAAGCTTCTTCCCTAATCTCCCCTTCCCTTAGGCCGATTTGGCTGAAAATCAATAGGTATCGACCTCAGACGGTTCCGGATACACATATCAAATTCCTTATCGATACATTCAGTCTTCCGGAAGTGTTCAGAGACGCACACAGGGCCGTGCAACGAGTATTGGCCGCCGGTGTGCAAATAACGCTAACTGGGTGCCAACTGCCGTAGGTACATTTTATTACCCATATTTCCATTTTTTCCTCATCCCCTCAAATGAATTTATCTTCCCCTTAAAAAGGGCTTAAATTTGGCCGCGCACGCCTTTGACATAGGGTCTGCACGGCTCTGGAAGCACACACACACAACGGCAGAAATGTTTTTTTTTTTTCATATTTGAAATTTAGAGGGAAATTTCATTGAAAACTCCGCATCGAATTTTTGACCGATTACATAACTTCTCCTATACTTTGTATAGTTGGGAAACTAAAAAGTGACTTTCTTATACATATCATCTTTGTACACATCACTCTCCCTCACCCCCTTCTACCATTATCATCAGCAGTAGCATTTATCCGACTAGGGGGGGGGTCATCGGATAAAAAGTGGCTAGATATCGAACCCAGATTCAGTTAACTTTTGAGATAATTACAGGGTCCGTAATGTGGAGTTCTTGCTCCAGTCTGGATTATAGCCGCCATCCTCCAAAACTTCCCAACAATTAATTTTTTTAATCTACATTTTTTACTTCTCCAGCTTTAAGAAGTATAAGGGAAGTTTTGTAATCGGTTAAAAATTCGAAGCGGAGTTTTCAACGGAATTTCATGTTTTTCGATCTCTAGATTACGAAAATGAAAAAAAAAAAAAAAAAGTGTGAATGACGCAGTATTCACGAGAATTGATATGGAAACATCTGCTTTAGTTTCAAAAATTTGTTATCGTGCACTGATTTTCATCAAAATTTGTTTTATAATGTTACAACAAGAAAAGTAGTATGTACGAGGAATCAAACTTTCAAATTTATTGTTCTTCAATTTCTTTTACAGATGAAATTATAGGTTTGTTTGTTTGTTTGATGACGTAAGGTATTCCATTTCTTGGTCATTACACCTACCTGTTCAATCTTGATTGGTACTACTGTTTACCAAACCTATTTGTCTGGGGACTACATGCACTCAGAATTTTAATGTTTTTTTTTTACATATATATTACTACTTATATATATACCACTACTTATATTCTTGTATATATATATATATATATATATATATATATATATATATGTAAAATATATATGTAATAATAAACATGATATTGTTATGTTTGTATATTGATTTTTTTTTTTTTTTGTTTATAAATATATATATATATATATGTATATATATATATATATATATATATATATATATATATATATATATGTAAAATATATATGTAATAATAAACATGATATTGTTATGTTTGTATATTGATTTTTTTTTTTTTTTGTTTATAAATATTTATTTTTTCCTTCTTCTTTTTTTTTGTTTAATTTATTTATAAATATTTATTTATAAATATTTATTTATTTTTTATTTTATTTTTTTTCTTGTTTTTTTTTTAACTTTTTCTGTTAATTTTTTTTTTTTATAATTTTTTATATATATTTATTTTTAATTTTTTTATTTAGTTTCAACCTGATTTTATTAATCAGGTTCGCTTTCATAAGAAATATTAACGTCAGGTTGATACGCTGTTCGTCATCGCCGAGACACTGCGTGAGGGACCTAGGTATGCCCAACCGGTGTAGATGTTCTGCGTCTTCAAAGATATGTTTGATAGTGAGGGGTCTGTTGCAAGTGTTGCACTGAGGTGACCTGTCTTCGGTGATGAGGTGGCCATGTGTGAGCCTGCTGTGGCCTATCCGTAGTCTTGTTATTACCACTTCCTCAATGTAATAGCTAAAATAGTTATATTTTTTTTTAGATTTACACTGCTATATGATTTTCTTTTAACATAAATTTTATTTGTTGTGACAAATTTAAGATATCGAAGCATCTTAACTTAAAAGTTTCTTACCGAAAGATCATTTTATAGTTCGTAATATTGATATTTTAGTTATATCTAATCAAGTTTTTTAGAGTTGTTTTATTGTTATTGGTTTTATTATATATTTACCTTTATATTCATTCATATGAGGAAATATATTACACCTTCTTCGATGATCACAACATTAAAAGTACAATATAAAAATCAAATGCAGTCAAAATATATTACACACGTTCTTATTCCATGAACGTAGAAATGCTCAAAAACAGCTGACATCACAGATAAAGAAGTGTGTAGTTGTGTGTGTGCGCTGCTCGCGCAACCGTCCGACACACACACTTACACAGCATGCACATCAACGAGACTTACGCTTTATCTGTTTGCCTATGTGTTTGTGAACACGATAACACCCGATAGAATGAATGTATCGACACGAAATTTTATATGTGAATCGAGAACCCTCAAATGACCAAATCGGCCAAAAGGGAGTGGGAATTAGGGGAGAGGTTTAACTGAAGAACTCTATAACTGCCGTTATAATGAATGTATCGACACGAAATTTCATATGAGAATTCAAAATCCCATAAGCAGTTAGTTTCAGCACAATGTGAATTGTCCTCAGAATTCTGATGAAAAATGGGCATATAATTTTTAAAAAACTGATTCTTTTTATTTCGTTTTTTTTTTTTTAGTACATCGACATAATTCTAGTTAAAACATGATATGGATCCCAGTGCCATCTGACTGCTTCTACGTCATCTCATGAAAAATATGTTTTTCCTAAAATGAAGAGTTAACATCATGCATAACTTCATTTTTCTGAATACGTTGACATAATTCGACATTCATTTAAAATATAATAAGAATCCCATTAATATATGAATGTTTTTAAAAACTTGGATGAATAATGTGTATTGCTAATCGGAATGCTTTCGGCAGAAGGGGGGGGGGGGGGGGGGGGGGGGGGGGGGTCAGCCGGGGGGCTCAACTCAAAAAACCTAATAACTGCCTACGTAATGAATTCATCGACACAAATTTTAGTTTGAAGGTTTATGAGCCCATATTTAAATCAACTGTTGAATATTAGCGTATACTGTCGACTGCTTTTGGAAGGGGGATCAAAAAGTTAATTTTACAGACGACCTTTCTTATTATTTTTTTCAATAATAACTTTTTTTTTCAATAAATCCAAAAATGATGTAGGATACATCAAACATATACAACAAGGGTCAGAGCGGGTGTATGGCTTTGGTCGCATGGCTACCAGGTTTACGGTTTTTGGGGTTGAAGAGATAATTCGGAATTTTGAACTACCCATCAGCGAAGCTAATTTAATTTCAAATTAATTTTTTATTTTCTGAATCTCAGTTAACAAAATCACCTTGAATTTGTTATTTTCGCATGTTGAAACAGATGGTATGACGTTAATACTACCATTACTGCTAACTTCCATATTCTGAACGCTCTTTATTACATTTTAATTTTTTGGATTCTATATTTCTAAATTCCTTAGAATAAGAGATTTAGGTACCTACTCCCTTCAATCGCCACTGATTTTACATACCTACCTAGTATAGGGGTAGTTATGTCATCGGTCAAAAACTCGATGTCAAGTTTTCAAGGGAATTTCATATTTTCCGAAAATTACATTCCAAATATGAAAAAAAAAATATGTCTGTCTGTGTTTCTGTGAACACATTCCCGATAGAATGAATATAACGACACGAAATTTTATATGTGTGACCAAAAACACTATTAGGACATACCTATCGATAGCGCAAACGGATGACTGGTTTTGGAAGGGGAGCGAAAAGGTAATTGATTAAATCGTTCTGGGGAAGTACATAGCCGGTGTTTCCTTGGCGACTTTTTGACCTGTATGTTTAGGGAGGGGGAGGGGCGATTAGGGGGTGCTTAACACAAACAAACACACAGACAGACAGCATATCATTTACTTCCCCTTCTACACGAAGTACAGTGAGTGTTTATTAATCGATCAGAAATTCGATGCAAAGTTTTCAACGAAATTTAATTTTTTCTGTTACCCTGAATCCAAAAATAAAAACAAAAACGATTGTTTGTTGATTTGAACAAACATTTTTAGAAATGTTATGCCATCCAATAACAATTAATTAAAACAGGAATAATAACTAGTAAAAAAAGTCATCGGTGAATCATCTGCTATGTGCTTCCCCATCACGAATTAATTTTGGGCTAAAAATCATAATTTGGTTTACATAGTGGCTTCTGAATGCTCACACTAAATCTTGTGTCGATACATTCATCACATTAGCCGTTATTTGGGTATTTGAGCCGCGCCCCCCCCCCCCCCCCTCCCCCCCCCCCCCTTCCCTTTGACTTTCGCGTGTAATATCCAAAAATATGGATATTAATCTATATAAATAAAGCTGATACGGGGTTTGTATGTGGGTTTGTTCCAGCATCACGCCCAAACGGCTGGACGGATTTTTATGAAACTTCACATGTGGTATTCTTTTAAGCCCAATTGAATAATAGGCTATGTGTCATCCTAAAAATTGTGAACGGGAGGGGGCGTTGTAAGGGGGCCTAAGTATAAATATAGTGCTAGCTCATTAACTAATGGTCAGATTATCATGAAATTTCATATGCAGTATTCCTGAAGGCCAAATAGAAAAAAAAGGGGTCACACTTGGGAGATGGTGCCCAGCCTTCCTAACTAGCTATGGGGTCCGCCGTTGCTAGGCAAATATTAGCTGTGGTGCCCGGTGTTCCTAACTACGTACTAGATGTGGGGTCCGCAGTTGCAAGGCACATACTAGCTGTGTTCCCCAGTGGTCCTAACTACGCATTATCTGTGTTGCCCAGCGTTCCGAAGAACTTAATAGCTGGTTGCACGGATTTGCAAGGCGCATACTATCTAAGGTGCCCGGCGTTCTTAAGTAGGAACTAGCTGTGGTTCCAAGTGGTCCTAAACTCTTACTAGCTGGGGTGTCTGGCGTTGAAGGACTAAAAGCCTTATTCCATTTGAATAATTAAAAATTATAACATCATGAATGTACTGTCGAAGAATTGAATAGGATTCGAATGAGAGATATAAGGAGAAAAGTCAAAGTTTCCCGGGCAACGCCGGGATACTGCTTATTACTGCTAGTCTATAATATTAATAAAGCTGAAACTGGATTTGGGGTTTTGTTCCAGCATCACGCCCAAACCACTGGACGGATTTTTATGAAACTTTACATGTAACATCTTTTTGAGCTCGATTGAATAATAGGCTATGTGGCGTCCCAACATTTCGAACGGGAGGGGAGGTTGTAAGGGGGGGGGGGGGGGCTAAGCATAAAAATATTTCTAACTCATTAACTAATGGTCGGATTAACATGAAATTTTACATGTAGTATTCTTAAAAGCCAATTGAAAAATAGAGTGTGTGGCGTCCCAAAAATTTGAACGGGAGGAGGGGTTGTAAGGGTTGGCCTAAATATAAAGATACCGGTAGCACATTAACTAATGGTCGGATTATCATTAAATCGGTTTATACCGATTGTAAATATTCAAAATAAAGAATTGATTAGTCCATGTTGCAAATATGAAAAAATAAAAAAATGTATTGTTAATGTAATGTCACAACTTTTAATATGAGAATTCAGAAACCACTATGTAAGTCAAATATTTTGTTTTAGCACAAACGGCAATTTTTTTAATTATTTTTCCGTTATTGTTGCGGCCATACAGGACGTTCTTATACCAAACACGCTTACAGATCTCTCTTCCCCTCCCCTTGATTTTGAGGTCGTAATTTGCTAGACTGTTAGTAGTTTATCTAATTATTTTGCTGTTTGAATACTATTCAGCTCATTATTAGTTAGTTACTGTGACTCATTCCCACGCGCTAACTACGAGGTCATATCGACTACTAACAGAAGGCTCTTTCGTCTCTCTGGCGGACATGACTTTTAAGCAAAATCATGCCTTGAACGGTTTGAATTTCCTTCCGAATGAGCCCCCTTTCGAATAACTGCAACAAGCCTGACGCGAGATATAGAAGGCGTTTCCCCGATGCGATGCTAGCGCACGGTGCCCAGGTATATTTCCCGATAGACGTCTCAAAAACTACAAAAAAAGCTCGTTCGCAAAAAATTGTTGCCCAATTTAAAGCAACTCTGTTTACTCATTTGCTTAAAAATTTCATTATGGCCATCATTTTACTAAAAAAAAAAAATAATAATAATAATACAACAATATTTTGTACTTTTTATACTTTTATTATTTACATATTTATTTATTTTATTGTATGCACAAGAAGGAATTCTGTCAAAGAAAATTGCTAGTAATTGTTTTGCTGAAATGCTTGAAGACGAAGACCTTGATTCCTTGCAGCGGTTGCAGCTTGCTGAGCCAACCTAGTTTGCAGTCTGGTACGTCTGAGACCTGGAAATACAACAGTTAGTTATTGTGGCTCATGCCCGGTCTTTTACTATGAGGTCATATCGTCTACTACAAGAGCGCTCTTTTGTCTCTCTGGTGGACATGGGCCAGTTAATAAAAGAACCAGTAATTTTTTGCCGGATCCCCTCACGTGTGGGAATCGAAGGTAACGACACAGCAGATAAAGTGGCATAGGAAGCAGCAACGTTGCCTGAAGAAGAAAAGGTAGTGACGACAATACCAGACCTGAAGAACTGCCTGCGTCGCAAAATAAAAGAGAGCTGGGCCTCTGTGTGGACTAACATGGACCTAGCAAATAAACTTAGGTCCATCAAAACAAATATTGATAAATGGCAAAGCTCCGAAAGGCAGAACAGGCAGGAGGAGGATGCCGCTCCGTGTAGGCCACACTCGACTAACCCATGGCCACCTCATCAACAGGGCGATGGTCCCGGGGCCTGGCCTCTCACAGTAAGCCACATCCTGGAGGAGTGCCCTGGATATGAGGAAATACTAAAGACCATGGGTTTACGAACAAGAAACGTACATGAGATGCTAGGAGATGACAACTGGTCTATCGAAGCCGTCCTATATACAATGAAAACTACTCACCTCATAGAAATAATTTAATCATTTGTACGGCGTCAAAAATCTAGGACATTGAACTATACTATTCTATTTATTTGATAAAAAATAAAAACAAATTATATGTTCTTTTTAAACTTTTATTATGTAAAACTCATATATTTAATAGTATTCACACATAGGAATTAAGTTAAATAAAATACACAATATGCATTTTGCAGAAAACGCAAGGAGCAAAAATTTAGGCTGAGTTTTTTATTCTAATATGGTTCCTCCGCTTGAGACCTGAAAAAAAAATATAAAAAAGATAATTTCCGTCTAAGTTTATCTGTCTATACTAATATATAATGTATGCTAATGTGTGTTCGGTGGATAAATATATATTTTTACGCTCTAGAATAATATAAATATCACTATTATATATAAAGGGCGCCGGTAGCTCAGTGGTATGCGTGCTTGTCTTCTGAGCTCAAGGTCGTGAGTGCGAAACCCGACCGAGGTCCTTAGTTTATTTTATCTGGGAGGTAAAATAAACTTAAGCGCGCCGTCCTTCGGAAGGGACGTTAAGCGATGGTCCCGAGCCTGTACGATGTCAGGTACTCGTTAAAGACCCCTGCTCTAGGTGAATAAAAATTTAGAGTAGGAAAAATTTAGGACCTTAATAGTTGAGTCGGGCTCATGTCCACCAGAGTGAAGAAAGAGCGCTCTGGTAGTAGGCGATATGATCTCGTAGTTAAAGCCCGGGCATGAGTCATAAAACCTAACCTAACTTAACTATTATATATGTAACTATAAATATAACTATATTAGAATAGAATTATTTTATTTGTCGACGTTCAATGTCCTAGATTTTTGACGTCATACAAATGATTAAATTAGTTCGATGAGGTGACTAGTTTTCATTGTGGATAGGACGGCTTCTATAGACGAGTTGTCATCTCCTAGCATCTCATGTATGTTTCTTGTTCGTAAACCCATGGTCTTTAGTATTTCCTCATATCCAGGGCTCTTCTCCAGGATGTGGCTTACTGTGTTAGGCCAGGCCCCACACTTGCCACTGGGCCGTTACCCTGTTGATGAGGTGCCCATGGTTAAGACGAGTGTGGCCTACACGGAGCCGCATCAGACATACCTCCTCCAGCCTATTCTGTCTTTCGGAGCTTTTCCATTTATCAATATTTGTTTCTATCGACCTAAGTTTGTTTGCTAAGTTCATGTTAGTTCACACAGAAGCCCAGCTCTCTTTTATTTTGCGACGCAGGCAGTTCTTCAGGTCTGATACTATCGTCACTACCATTTCTTCAGGTCTGATACTATCGTCACTACCATTTCTTCAGGTCTGATACTATCGTCACTACCATTTCTTCAGGTCTGATACTATCGTCACTACCATTTCTTCAGGTCTGATACTATCGTCACTTCCATTTTTTCAGGTCTGATACTATCGTCACTACCATTTCTTCAGGTCTGATACTATCGTCACTACCATTTCTTCTTCAGGCAACGTTGCTACTTCCTTAGCACTTTATCAGCTGTATCGTTCCTTTCGATTCCTACATGTGAGGGGATCCAGCAAAAAATTACTAGTTTTTTTTTTACTTGCGCAATTTGCAAGAAGTTTTTGTATTTTATATTACTACTTTTATAATAACTATATTAAATATGTAATTTTAACTTTAACTATGAATATAATTATAACTTTTCTATACTATTATATAATTTATGATAATGTATCTGTTTGTGTGTAAACAGAAGCCCCTAGATGAACTATAACAATAAAACTTTTAACACTTCGTTTTAAAATCTTAGATTTTTTTTTTTTTCTTTGACTTTTTCGACTTTCCATAGGCTTAATTCCATAAAAAAAGTTGGCGGATCGCGGGCTATGTGCCTCAGTACTAATAAATCAATTCTATTCACTTGAACAAAGTACGTCAGTACATCGCAGATGAAACGCCTTCCACGTCTCCTGACAGGCATGTCGCGAAAACTCCAAGAAAAGCTCGTTCGAAAAGATGTCGCCCAGTTTGAGGCAACTCTGTATACGATTTTGGTTAAAAATTTTGTTATGGGCTTCTTATTATAAAAAAAAATATATATACATATACAGGGTGTCCTTTTTAAATGGCCCGGCTGAATTTCTCCTGGACCGATAACGTTATAAAAAAAATAATAAAAAATACGTATTTAAAATTTTTCAGTCTAGTTTAAAATTTCGACCAAAGAGATTTTGAGTCAAAATGAACCGAAGGGTGCAGTTTTCCTATCAGGAACAAGGTGATATGTACAAATGTTTTCAATTGAAAGTGGTGGTATTGCTCGCCATGCAGTCGTGTTCTACTCCCAGAAATTTTCCCCTCGTTCCCAAGTGAACCACAAAACGTTTATTCGTATTGCTCACAATATGAGGAGATTCGGATCAGTTGCGGGTCCATCAAGAAACCGGCAGCGCAATTTCGAGCTGAATATTTTATTGTATGTTATGGAAATTTCAAATTCTTCTCTCCGAAATACTGGAAGGGTTTCAGGTTTTTCAAAAAACAAAATTAGAGATTTCAGCATAAAAAATTCTTTAAAATGATGTACCGGAAGATATAGGGTCCTATTTGAAATTTTTAAGTTGGTCCTGGGGTCCGCGTATAATTTTTTTCCAAAAACAGGTCGAAATTTTAAACTAGACTGAAAAATATTAAATACGTATTTTTTATTTTTTTTTATAACGTTATCGGTTCAAGAGAAATTCAGCCGGGCCATCTAAAAAGGGACACCCTATATATAACTATACATATACAGGGTGTTTCTGACCTAAACTGAAAAAAAAAAAAAAACTTGGGTGAAACTAGACCGAAAATGTAGCAAAACACCGCTAACCGCACTTTTCCATCTCAACCCGTTCCCGAGATATGAATTTTTTTTCGAGAAAACCACGTTTTGTACCATAAAAACCCACATTTCTCTAGAGAACATAAGTGTTGCCAGTTCAGGTCTCACAATAACAAGGCCACACTTATGATCTCTAGATTAAAAAAAAAAAAAAAATTGCATTTGTGACCTCCTTAGATTCGATTTACATCCCGTTTTTTTCGCATTCAACCTTAAATGTCTCCATGAAATTGATACGAAATCGCAAAGTTTACCATACCAATAGAAAGCCGATTAAATTTGCAAGTTTTCTAGCCCCCTGGACAGTTGAAGGCTTGAGCGGGAAAGTAGTTGACGTGGAAGTATTTCCCGAATTTTTAATTTTTCTAAAATGTTAACGCTTTAGCTCTTATTTCGGTTCCAAGTTGGTAATTTTCGAAGTTGAAGAACTTACACTAGTCTGATAGGGAATTTAACGCTGATTCCGAAAATGTGGTCAAAAGTTGGTTTAAAATGGAGAATTGTGGGTTTTTATGGTACAAAACGTGGTTTTCTCGAAAAAACGTTTAAAAAATCATATCTCGGGAACGGGTTGAGATAGAATAGTGCGGTTAGCAGCGTTTTGCTCCATTTTCGGTCTAGTTTCACCTAAGTTTTTTTTTCGGTTATGGTCAGAAACACCCTGTATATATAACTATGTACTTTTTATACTTTTATTATTTAGATGTTTATTTATCAAATTGTATGCACAAGAAGAAATTCTTGAAATCAAAGAAAATTAGTGAATCATCGGCATTGAACTTCCCCAGAACGAATTAACAAACGAATTCAATTAACTTTTCGCTCCTCCTCCAAAACCCGTCGACCGTTTCGGCTAATATTCAATGATGTTGTTAAATCCTCGTACTAAATTTTGTGTAGATAAATACATTGCATCAGCAGATATTAGGGTTTTTAAATTGAGCCCCTTACCCTTCTCTTCAGCCGATATTGCTCAAAATTTATAAGAAATTTCATGTTGATAGGTTCATTACCCGAGTTTACCCGGGTCCCGAGTTTGATGAGTCACATGAGGGACATGAGCCCGACTCTACTGTTGGAGTCGTAAATTTTTCCTACGCTAAATTTTTCTTCACCTACTATAGGGATCTTTAAAGAGTACCTGACATCGTACAGGCTCGGGACCATCGCTTAACGTCCCATCCGAATGACGGCATGCTTAAGTTTATTTTACCACCCAGATAAAATAACTAAGGGCCTCGGCCAGGTTCATTTCTTGAACTCAATTTTGACATATTATTCGATTTACACAATGCTATTCAGTTAAAAGTACCTGATTGTCCCGCAGTTTCGGCATTTGGACCTGAATAAAACAACAGTTCATTAAATTCACATCGATATAAAGTACACTTAAAAATATAACCAAATTGCGCGGTAACCAATTAATCGGTTAAAAAATCAATGCGGAATTTTCAACGGGATTTAATGTTTTCCAGCCTTGTGATTCCAAAAATGAAAAAAAAATCTATTTATGTGTGTCCACGAACACGATAACTCCCCGATAGAATGAAGATGAAGAGACTTCAGACAGACGCACAGAAATTATTATTTTCAATTTCCCAGCATACAGGGAAGTTATTGTAATGGAAATCAAAATTTTCCTCATATTTTTATGTTTCAAGGTCATTACAATATTTTAACATTATTTTTGGAAAGAAGTATGTCTGTGTGTATCAATTTTTCCTGCACGTTATCTCGCAAATGAAAAATTATATCGACACCGCTTTGGTGCCAATCGAAGTGTATTTACGTAAATATGATCTGAAGGAAATTTTATCAAACTCGATCCAGCCGTTTTTTTTTTTGCTTAAACAAAGTGGTTTTTAAGAATTCCTGAAAAACATTTATCCGATCTAATTTGTTCAGGTGGCAATGTAGCATCGTTTAGTTCCAGATTGGAAAATAGGCTATATGGCGTCTGAATATTTTGAACGGAAGGGTGGGTTATGAGAGGGGCTGAGCACAAAAATTGTTCTAGCTCATTAACGGATGGTCGGATTGTCATGAAATTTCACATGTAGTATTCTTAATAGCCAATTGAAAAATAGGATGTGTGAGGTCTCAAAATACTTAAGGGGAGGGGGGTTGCGGGAGGGACCTATGCATAAATATAGTGCTAGTTTTTATGTTTGGAATCAAGAGGTCAGAAAACATGAAATTCCAAATTTTTGACCGATTACATAACTTACCATATACTTCGTATAACTGGGGGGGGGAAATAACTAAAATGGCGAATGATCTGAACGCAACGCTTCTCCACTTCTTTATTAATTACATAATTCAATTAATTAAAAATACCGATTTGCTTCACTTTTTTGTCACTTCAACCAATTTAAAAATACAATTTATCAAATTCACATCTATAAATAACTAAACATTGCTCTTCTCTTTTTGAAAAAAGTATAACTCATAAAGGAATTAATTTTTTGACTGCCCTTTCCCACTTCTTGAAGTCAATAGATACAATAAAAAAATTTATACTTCAACAAAAAAAATGTTGTATGTTAGAGGAAACCCTTTACACGGAAACGGAATTTTATTCTCACTGTTCAAAAAGAATAATATAATCACAATAAAGAATCGTGTTTCATATCCAAAAACATTATTTGATACAAAGCTTTCATTTTTATTTTTTGGGCAGAGTTCCTCCACACCTTAAAGGTCAGTCCAATGTACGTTATTGTTTTATTTATTCATTTATATATTTTTTATTTATTTATTTAGACTTTTTTTTTATTCATTTATATTGATTAATATAATATATTAAATAAAATATATTTTATATATATAAATAAAATTTTATATATTGTTATAGTTACAATGTTTTCTTTTTCTTTTATATATCTCACACATTGAGACCTCATGAATGGACGTAAGAACGTCCCGAAACATCGCTAAGATAAAGACACTTCCGAAGAGTTTTTTTAAAAATAGTTATCTTAATTTTTAATAAATTGAAAAACGTGTCCGCTTATTATAAATGTATCTATGTATTAATTTATTTTTTATACTCATATATTTTTAAGTATTTATATATTCAGTTTTTATTAATTTAATTTTACTTTTTTCAATAGTTTTGTTATTACTACCAATCATAGATGTGTTAGACTCAAGTAGTTATGAATCTAATTTATAAGCTATCTTAATGTATAAATGCTTTTGACGTATCCTATTACCATGTATTGGTTTAACGGAAATACATTTATTATTATTATTGTATAAACGTACGCTTTCTTTATTAATATCATAATTTATTACCTGTTCTCTCGTCGGGTTTGGCTGCTTTTTGACCTGATCAAAACAACAATTCATTAAATTCACATATATATAAATGTACATTTTCTTTATTAATTACATAATTCAACTAAAAAAATTCAAGTCGATACATCATTACATTAGAAGTCGATACATCATTACATAGGCAGCTTTTGAGCTCCTCTCTGATCCTCTCCCTTTGAAAACCTTCAAATTCGAGGATGGGGAAAAAAAATATCATACTAGTTCCATGATTTGCGCATGCTATGAATCGAATCAATCGATTTGCGCATACTATGAATCGAATCAACCGATTTGCGCATGCTATGAAACGAGTTCAAAATCATATCAATTGTTTCCCTGTAAATTTTGGATGTATTCAGCTACTCGCAAAAACACATCTGAATGAAAGGGCTAAGCTGCGAAGGGACAACCACAGGAATGGGAAATTACGGGACACTGAGTACACTGAGCGTATAGGAGCCGAGGGTCCATCGGCCCTTAGAGTATACTCACGAACTCTAGCGACTAATGTAAACAGCTGAAGTTCTCTCCTGACCCTATAGAGTACTCTAGCCATATTTTTTTTTTTTTTGTTATTAATTTTATTTACAATTTGTTCAATATATTATGTACAATATATTATGTACAATAGGCAAAGTTATCGTTATAAGAACAATTAAAATTATAAAAAAAAAAAGTTATGTGTGAGTGACGCGTTACTCACCAGAGTAGATGTGTGAACATCTGCTTCAGTTTCAACAATTTGCCGTCCTGCACTCATTTTTATTATAATTTGTCTTATAAAGATACAATAAGAAAGTATGAGGAATTAAAATTTTAAATTTATTATTTTTCAATTTCTTTTATAGGTACATGAAATTATAGGTTTGTGATAGCTAAAATAAGATATATACAACTGTGATTGTAGTGTCTCTAAATTCCGAGCGGATACAGCGTCGATGGTAGTTTTCGAATTTGTTGTTGAAATTCGTATTCATTTGATGATTAAGTTTGTCATTTAAAAATGAAATAAGTGTTTGGTATCTCTTGAAATGGGTAAAAACATTATATTATTTCTTGTGACAATATGACAACAAATATATTATTTATTGATCGATATTTTCATCACTTATTATTATTATATATCAATAACATTATTAAATAATAATACATTGAAATTTTATATATTATATATTTTTTTTTTACCAAAAATTTTATTTATTGTGACAAATTTAAGCTATCGAAGCCAAAAAGTTTCTTACCGAAAGGTCATTTCATAGTTCGTAGTATTGATATTTTAATTAAATTCACAACAACGGTAAATATGATCAATAATGTTGTAAAAATACAATGTTATATCTAATCATGTTTTTAGAGTTGTTTAATTTTTTCACTTTCTTATTCCATGAACGTAGAAATGCTCAAAAACAGATGACATCACGGATAGAGAAGTGTGTAGTTGTGTGTGCGCTGCTCAATCCCCCGACTTAATTTTAATGTTTTCATGTTGCTATTGGTTATGCGAATTACTAAAAAAAAATTATCATGTCACGACAATTTATATATTATTAAAAATACTTGAAATGGTAGCCATTATTAATCTGATTTTTTGTAAAGTATAAGTGAACTAAAACAGAATATAAAATATTTTCTCTTATTAAACTTTTTTTATTATGTAGTTTGAATTTTGAAACCTTACACTTTACCAGCAGCCATGGCGGGAACATGAGGGATGCAGCTGCTGCTGGCGCTGGCAGCCATAATTGAATGCCTCATTATATATTTGAGTAAGGTAACTATTGATTTTCAATCAAAAATATTGATTGATTGATTTTCAATCATAAATATTGATTTTCAAAAAACATGTGAAAAATCAACATTGAATTTTTGACCTATTTAGAAATTTCCACTATTTACCTGGGCAAAGTAAGCCAAACTTGCGTGGTTATTAGTCTGTGATTAAGATATATCTTATTTGTATAGATCCACGCACAGACTAATAACCAATATAAATAACCTATATATTACCTGCGTTATTGGTTGTCGATGTTCCTGTTGGTGCTGGCGTTCCATTGACTAGGTAGCAGCCAATGAGGAACAATCCCAACATTATGCAGAGTTTCATGGTAACGTATTTTAGTGGATATAAGGCCACGTGGCCCACACGCTGTCTTTTATACATTGATAGGAGGGGAGGGGAGGAAGTGAAAGGGGTGGGGATGAGCTTGAGAGGGGAGGGTAATAATAATAATAATATTTATTTCCGTAATAATAAACCATAAAATGGTAATACGATACGTCATAAGAATATTTACATTAAGATACCTTATAATATTAAACAGATATTAACTCTTATAGTCTGATACACATGGATTAGAATTAACAATACTACTAAAAAGTAAAAAGAAATGAATAAATAAATACTTGAAAATAAGAGTACAAAAATAATAATATTATACAGTAAATAAAGTATATAATAAATACAGTATATAACTTCTAAGTTTAATTATAATTAAGATAATAATTTTTGATAACTTTAACCACACAACTTCACTATCTCAGGTCACAATGTGCGAAATATAGAAAAGAGAAAGAGAACCAAATAACAATTACAATTATAAAATATATATATTGTGATAAAAAGCTTTTTTGGTACCACATTTCCTGTAGAAATTTGATCTCTTTTGTTTATTTAAATTTTGATTTCTACAGTAGTTTGCCGAAAATTGCCCTAAAAAAATATTATCAATAATTTAAGACGTGCAATTTTTAAGAAAGTACACGTATACAACGAAAAAAAATTCAATTAAACAAACTTTACACTTGGATTCACAAAGAGATACCAATTTTTAATAATTTTAAATAATATTAATTTCTAATCCAAAGGTTTTTTAAATGATACTACTGGGACAACAGGGAAGATGAATAGAATAGAATTTGAAGAGGACAAATAATTGGGTTATTATCTATATTTACATATTTAAATTTAAAAAAAAACTTATTTGAACAAACAAAACAAAAATTTACAATGGCACAAAAACATTAAATTAATACTTAAAAAAACTATTTCTTTTTTTATTTGGGCATATTGAAAAATATATATTATTAATTGTACCTTCTCGACGCCTCTACCACAAAAACCAGACCCCGTCAACTCTTCACACTTTAATTCCACCCCAGTCAACTTTCATCTAATTGTTCAACTTCATTTTGATTTAAAACATATCAAACCACATGCACCGTTTAAGAGCTAGCTCACGACTCCATTACATTTAACACTATTTCACAGCTGTTTTTTATATGTTTTCTTGTTTTGTTTCTCAAACACCTTGATATATATCTAATATATATATGATATTAGATTATAATAAAAAAAATTACCTCTATTCATTAAAATATTCATGAAAAAAATGTTCCGTAGTGTACATCACAATATGTATATATAAATGAAATAAATAAATAAATAAAATGCTAATAATAATACATAAAAGAGAAAAACAACAAAAATAAATTATTACAAAAATAAATAATAAAAAATGTTGATTAAAACGTAGGTGCGATTAAAGAGGATATTAGTGGAGGAACTCTGCCAAAATAAAAATGATATATCAAATAATATTTTTGAGTATAAAACGAGATTTTTTTATTATGGTTATTCTACTATTTTTGAACAATGAGAAAAAAAAAGTATTTTCCTGGTATGTGGGTATCGGAAAGAGAAGGATAGGGACACTTTGAGAGTTATATTCTCGGAAGTTTTCGACTACGTTCGGTTCCTCTCGTTCCTCTATTCAAATAGGGTACAATGTTCCTTACTTCTCTGTATGAAGTATAGGGGAAGTTATTTAATCGGTCAAAAATTCCATGTGTTTATTTGGTACCCCTATATTGTAGAACTCGTTGAGATGAAATTTTGAGCAAAAGATATAGGTAGGTATAGATATATACGATTGAAATATAGGCTATGTGGCGTCCCAAAATTTTGAACGGGAGGGGGGGTTGTAAGGGGGGCCTAAGCATAAAAATTGCTCTAGCGCATTACGGATGGACGGATTATCATGAAATTTCACATGTAGCATTCTTAAAAGCCAATTGAAAAATAGGGTGTGTGGCGTCCTAACATTTTGAACGGGAGGGGGGGTTGTGGGGGTAGGCCTAAATGTAAAGATAGTGATAGGTCATTAACTAATGGAGGGATTGTCTCGAAATTTCATATGTAGTATTCTTAAAGGCCTTTATTTTTATCATTATTCATAAAAAGCTACCAAAATTAAAACTAAATGTTTAATAACATTACAATTTAAACTACGTAATGTTTTCTAAAGAAATGTATTGTTCGTTGTTTTAGATTCTATACTTACTTGATATTGATCCTGTCTCAAATCTGGGAACACTTTCCTTGTTGGAAATTCAATGAAGAACATTTGAAGTAATAGCTAACTGTTCGATAGGTCGAAAAAAAAATTAAATTGGTCTCAAAAGGACATTTTAGAACGGTTTTTGGCTGTATCTCGCAAACCGAGCGACTTTCGAAAATAATTTATTTTATACAAAATGTGTGCGACTTTTATTTGTAAAGTTTTTTGATTTAGTCATAAATAAAAGCGGTATCTTTTAAATTGTACTTAGGCCGAGAAGGAAAGTGCATTTTGGGCAAAATCTAAGCAGATGTCAGTTAGCACAAGTGACATCTTCGTTTTAAATTTCAATAGTGTAATAGCTATGTGTTTCCGTTTTTGCGTTAGAGCGCTCACAAAGATGAAATCAGACATCATCGAGAAAATGGTCAAAACGTACTTAATTCGTAGGCCACCTGGATGTATGGCTCACAAATCTACGGTTCGGCTAAAATATCTAACCTGAAACGTATCCAGGTTTTCCAGTCAAAGACACTCAGACTCATTACACAATGCCCACCATACGTAAGTAACAGAACACTCCACAATGACCGCATGATAAACACAGTACACGACACAATTCAGGACCTTTACAGATTTACAGACGTTTCCTCAGCAAATTGCATTCACACCCAAATCCATACATCCACTCACTTTCTTCACCATACTTGCCACACAATCCTCCCAGGACATTGAAGAGGAGGTGGAACCGTGACTTACTATAATCTTAAATTGCAACCCCCCACTTCTTAAAACAAAATCAAAATATCACCATTCGTTGATAATAACCATAATATTCATTGTTTTAAATTTCGCCCTGAGGAGCTACCGCTGGGTGGCCTTCCTCTCTCACGCCAATGAAGTCCTCTTGGTAGCTGGTTGTTGCGTCATGGCAACAGTTGCGGCTAACATTATAAAGACAAAAAAAAAATTAACCTAATTAAAATATTTTATTAAATAAAATTTAATTTTGAAGGAAAGGGGGATCAGAGAGGGCTTAACTCGAAGTAATTATCTTCTGAAGTATGAATAGTTTCTTATTTTCCAAGTGTGTTCAAACGTGAACAGAACTCTAAAATTATCTATTTTTTTAATTTCAAGGTAATTTCAATGTTTATTCAGGTGTTGCTTAGTTTAATAAACCACGACACTTATTGAAGTTTTTGTCTTCAATGTTAAATTCAAAATATCGTCGGTGAATCACCGTCAAAGTACTTCCCCAGCACGAATTAATCAATTAAGTTTTCGCTCTCTCTCCACAACCAATTGAGCCGTTATTGAGCTTCTGAACTATCGTACTAAATGTGCGAAAACAACATATTTCTGTCCTCTATTTCACTATACATGAAATTCCGGTGAAAAACAACATCATAATTTCTGACCG
Organism: Aradus depressus; assembly: GCA_963662175.1. NCBI lineage: Eukaryota > Metazoa > Arthropoda > Insecta > Hemiptera > Aradidae > Aradus > Aradus depressus. The sequence goes on from OY759224.1 coordinate 6,275,396, forward strand.
ATTACTTCATAGTAAATTTCCTTATTATGTGAAATAAATTTTAGTACAGTAAAATACTTGTTGTGTAGAAAAAAAAAAAAAGATGAATAGGTGCAGAAATCATTTTCATAGGGCTGTCACTGACTCTAGAACAATTTTTGAAAGGTGACGAGAGATGTGGGGGGACGGGAAGGTTAGAATTTGCAAGCGTTAAGAGAGGGGTTGTCCGGGGGTTGATTTTATAGGGTTGCATTCTTGTTTTTGAAACATTTTTGTGATTTTACGATACAACAGTTTGATGCTTCAAGAAAGTTATGGACAATTAGAGCCGGGGATACGTCTGGTTGGTGGTGCTATCTGTTAGTCTAGTGTGGAACTGTCTTGTTGGTAGTGCGATCTGTGAGACCGGAGTGGAACTGTCTGGTTTGTAGTGCTATCTCTGAGATAATTTTGGAACTGTTTGGTTGGTGGTGCTATCTCTGAGATTATTTCGGAACTTTTTGGTTGGTGGTGCTTTCTGTTAGGCATGGTGTACACTGGAGAAATCAGAACTAGTTTCATGTGGACATGCACAAAGAGGAAACGGTTTTTCATCAGTTTCATCATGTCGTCCGATGTAGATGATGCGTTTGTTTTTTGGTGGTAGCTGCGGAAGAAGGGAAAAAAATGGAAATATTGGGTGCGTTTTATCTCATTTTACGATAATTTTAAAACAAATGGTTGCATACAACTTCTCTTTCATGAAACTGGTTTCTCCAGTGTGCACCACGCCTTACCCTACGGATGCGTACTATGGATGCGAGTTCTGACGAGAACGTGTTCTGACGAGTTCTGACGAATTCGTCCGAACAAACAAACGGCTGTTTTCCAATGAGAGTGTTTACACTGGCAGCGACGAACACGTCTGAACATGCACGACGTCGTCAGAACCAGTTGAGCGTTCAAACAAGTTCGATTTTTTCGTGCGACCTGCGTCTGTTTTGGGTGTTTTCGTTCGTTGAATTTTGAGTGATTTGGTTATTTCACCATGGATAACGATAAATTGATGTCTTGTGTACGGGAACAGGTGTTTGTGGGAAAAACGTTTCCGGTTGGTCCCACAATTCTTGAAATAACATTTTAAACTCTCTTTTGTCGTCTCTACTAAAAAATAACTGGTTGACATGCTCTGTTTTTTCACCAATTAACAACAATAACTTCATTAACGGACTTTCAAGAAAATAAAATTCATCAAGTTCGTCCATCTTTGCTGGGCGGCAGAAACGTACTGACTATCAGAATATCAGAAAATGCGCATAGTGTAACCGCCTTGTTCTGACGAGGACAACACATTTTCGTCCGAATTCGCATGCACAGTAACCATAGCTTTAGTCTGGTGTGGAACTGTCTTGTTGGTAGTGCGATCTGTGAGAGAGGAGTGGAACTGTTTGGTTGGTGGTGCTATCTGTTAGTATGATACGGAACTTGTGTGAAAGTTGCCAAGTGCAAATATAAAACACGCTGCCTCCCTCCCCACTTAGTCTTTTCTACATCCAACTTTTGAGTCCTATTATAGTATTTAATTATTGAAATCAAGAATAAAGAAGAGAGAAGAGAACTTTACTATTTTAAATTTGCTTCAATACTATATTAATGATTATTAATTCAACGCTGCAAACCGCAATTAATATTAATTGCGGTTTGCAGCGTTGAATGACTGCTTTGATAGTCATTATGACTTATGCCCGAGCTTTAACAATCCATATCGTCTCCTGCCTCTCTTTCGTCAATCTGGTGGAGACATTAACCCAGACTCTACTATGTGAGTCCCAAATTGTGCCTACCACAAATTTTTATTCACCTACAGAAGCGGTCTTTAACGAGTAGCTGACGTCGTACAGGCGGCATTGTTTATATGTAGTTAGTACGTTACTGTGACTCATGCCCGGGCTTTTAGCTTCAAGGTCATATCGCTTACTAGAGTAGAGCGTTCTTTCATCGCTCTGGTGGACATGAGCCCGACTCTATTTATGGGAGTCAAATTTTGCCTACCCAAGGGGATAGCAGATAAAAAAAAACTGAAGAGCTTCGACCGGGTTTCGAACCCGCGATCTTGAGCTCAGTAAGCAAGCACGCTACCTCTGAGCTACCGGCTCCCTCTACGACGTATTTTTTTCCTTTTTTTATTATATTAATTTAATAATTATTATTTTATTATATAATTATTTACTGCCTATTAGGAAATAGGTGAAAATAAATATTATAACGTGTTAAATTGTGGAAATTGAACCAGAAATTTCACCCAAGCTATAACCAAATTTTTAAGTACCTTCTAATGATCGATTTTCGAGAAAATCAGAATATAACAAGAGACTGGAGGAAGACGGATGTCGATGAAAACATCTTTCAAACATTAATAAATTCGTACTGGGGATGTACACTGAAGGTGATCCACCACTTTAATATACATATATTCCGAATTTGTGTTGACATAAGTATTTTAAATATATTCTGAAAAAGTCAAGTAGAACAACAGTGTACACAATGATTATTTTATTTTTCTATCATTGAAAATAGTTTTATTTATACAATTGGTGATTGTAAAATATCTTTTATATTCGTATTGTAAAGGAATTAGTATACATATTTGAACAGTGTGATAACGTCAACGCAGATTTGGACAAATATATATACAAGAAAACTTCTATGTCGGTCTTTAGTAGTCATGATTTATCAAGTATTTTTTGTTGGGCTTCTTGCCTCGAGTTATGCAGCTCCGGTGATGATTGAGGAATCTCCCAAGCGAGAGCAAGCAGAAGTGAGCGATATCGGCAACAGTCTGAAAAGTGTCACATCAGCTATTAAGAACGAAGTAGATTCAAAGGAACAAGAGATAATGAAAAATGCTCCTGAAATTGAAAAAAATGCTCGACTCAGTAATCTAGTTCGTAGTGTCCTAGGAAAAATAAAAACCAAAGTTGAAGATTTAGAAGCAAGCATTATGGAGAACATAAACGATATATCGAATATAAAATTTGAAACGAAAAGTAATGTCGATGAGTACATTTATGAATATATCGAAGAGTTGAAGGAAGATGAAGAGAACTTGGAAAACTACATCAAGTCTGTTGAACCTAAAACTTCACTGAAAAGTGACATTTTCAATGAAATTAACAGATTCACATTTAATAAAATTGATTATGTTGAACATGTTGCATCAGACCTTTTGGACAGTGTGCAAGCGAAATTGACTCATATTCTACAGAAAGTCAAAAGCGAAGTAGTGGGAAAAAAAGATAATATGCTAGGACTTGTTGAAAGAATAAAGAAGGATCCAGAAAATTATATTAAAGAAAAAATTGTTGCATACAGAGAAGAAATAAACGGAGAAGGGAGTGATATTGAGTCCAAAATTGCAGCGAGAGAGCAGGAACTTCAGAACGCAGTAGGAAAGATTGTTACAAAAAGCCGTATCCTAGCAGATGAAGGAATTATGTTTGGTGGAGATTTGTATAGTTTGAAGACTCCCGACGTTGTGACTCGAGTTGAGGAGAATATTTCTACACTGAGAAAAACATTAGACGACATATTAAATAACGAAGAAGAATTAGTTTATGATGAACTTGGAAGAGGAGACAATTTAAAACATGATATACAAATGGCGGAGGAGTCAAAACTAATAAGTCACAATACGTTGAGTGCTTTGGAACAACGTATTTCCTCCAGAAAAATGGCACTTTCAATACTGCCACAAGTATTAGATAAAGAAATTCGTGAGTATCTTCAGAAAGCAATAGAAGGCGAAATAAGAAGTTACGAGACATTTGTAGTAAGTCTTGAAAAACTACTAAAAGATGTTGACGACAAAATTTTGAAATTAACCAACCGACTAAAAGGGGATGAGTCCTGGCTCAGAAACTTGGCTACTCAACTGATAGAAAACTTAACAAAAGAAGCTGAAAACAAGAAGAACACTTTAAAAGAAAATGTCTACGACGAAATAAGACAAAGTTCAGCAACTGTTCAAACTGAAATAAAAAATATAATGGAGAACAGAGAAGATTACATCTCGAATAAAGTTGAAGAGTTCAAACGAGAAATAGAGGCAGTTGGTGAAGGAGTGTATACAACAGATCAAATTGAACAACTGGTCGTTTCTAAAAGAGAAGAACTTTCTCGCTTAGTTGAGAAGGTAATTAGCGACCCACAAGCGTTTATGAAACAAGCACTTTCGGCAGTACAGGAAAGCTCTGAAGCGGCGATAGTCAATTTGGAAAGACAGTTTCAGATAATTGATAATGAAGTCTCATTGGGGACGGACGAAATACACAATAAAGTAAAGGCAATGCAGGAAAACCCCGAAGAATATTTGAATCACATCTTAGATGAGCACAGTGTCAGCGAAGGTACTTGATATATTTAATATACCTAATAATATTATGGGGTTATTGGTCCCTGGTGTCTTGAATAGTAGCTTGAGTGAGAGTGGGTACTGGGTCACTGAAGCAAGGCTTAGTTGCTTGAGGTATTACGAAGACGGGTGGTCACTGCGGATAGGAATAGTTGCTTGAGATGATGCAGGAGCGTGTGCTAGGTCACTGAAGCAAGGCTTAGTTGCTTGAAGTATTACGAAGACGGGTGGTCACTGCGGATAGTTAATTTCTTGAGATTATACAGGAGCATGTGCTGGGTCACTGATGCAAGGCTTAGTTGCTTGAGAAATTAAGAAGGCGGATGGTCACTGGGGATAGCAATAGCTGCTTGAGATGATGCAGGAGCGTGTGCACAACAACTCAACAGGTGCTGGGTCACAGGAGGCAGGCTTAGTAGTTTAAGGCGATACACTATATATAAGAAGGTTTTGATAATTTAATAAATATAAGCGATATTTTGTAAAATGAAGTACAGTGGTCCTACTATCCGTCTGATTTCTGCCAACTTCTAAGTCAGCACAAGTGAAAATGGAACAGACCTGACCCATTTAAAAACAAATAATTGTACTTATTTCTTTGTTGCGGATAGATCGGGAGCCTCAAAGTCACAGCCATGAGGAGACGTCCCATGAACATGACCAACATTTCAACTGAGATGACCCGCACCTACACAGCATCTTGCCTACTTTTGCGTCCAGTGACCACTTGTTCCCGCATCACCTTCAGTTCCAGCAAGAGCAGAAGTTTTCCATACTCTTCTACCTGACAAAATTCCAATCCATACGTCCTTCTTACACGTCGTTACTCTTCCTGCCAACGGATCGTCATAATACCCCTAATTCAACCATCCTTGATTTGTCTTTGTCAGTGGCGGTCTGTAGACGTACATGTACGAAAATAATAAATGTTATTATTTAAATTATCATTGTTTTAAATATTTTTAAAACCTCAGAAATAAAATTTACATCTTAGAACTTAAAAAGACGGATGAAACAGAAAACAAAGGGGAAACAGAATTTATCTCATTGGTAACACAAATCATTGAGGAATGTACGTAAAATAAACATCAATGACAAAACAGAGAAAGCTTATACAGATTTACTAACTGTGAAATTTACCAAGACCAGAAGAACCTTGAATTTCAAGTACATTTTTGTTTCAAAAATTTCTTGTCATGCACTGATTTTGATTAAAATTTGTTTTATAATGTTACAATAAGAAAAGTAGTATGAGGAATTAAACTTTAAAATTTATTGTTCTTCAATTTCTTTTATACATGAAATAGTTTTGTGATAGCTAAAATAAGATATATACAATTGTGATTGTAGTGTCTCTACCGCGAGAATACAGCGTCGATGGTAGTTTTCGAATTTGTTGTTGAAATGCTTCGATTCGTAATCATTTGTAGATGAAATTTGTCATTTAAAAATGAAATAAGCTGTTAGAAATGAGTAAAAACATTATATTATTTATTTATTGATATTTTCAGCATTATTATGTAATAATATATTGAAATATTATAATATATTATTTGAATATTATTATATGATATTATATTATTTTCTTTTACCACAAAGTTTATTTATTGTTTTTTATTTAAGCTATCGAAGCATCTTTACCTAAAAGTTTCTTAGCGAAAGATCATTTTATAGTTCGTAATATCGATATTTTAGTTGAATTCACTACAACGGTAAATATGATCAAAAACAGCTGACATCACAGATAGAGAAGTGTGTAGTTTTGTGTGTCCGACCCACACATGCATGCACATCAACGAGACTTACGCTCTGACGTACCTACTGACACGGGCTGCTACCGAGAGCTGAGATGTTTCCACATCAATAACTATGAATATGAAGACAAATAAATTTAAACAAATTTTTTTAGCAGTTTGCTATCAAAGAATTGGTTCTTTCAAATTCAAAACCACATACACAAAAACCTTAATAACCGCCGATTTTATGAATATATTGACACAAAATTGTGTACTAGGATTCAGTCAACTAATATTTTTTTCATATGTGATAGTAATATGTTGTGGGACGAGATTTCTAATAGAAATAAAAGACGTTGTCTTCCCACTGTTTTATTTTACACCAGAACCGGTTTTCAACGCAACAGCGTCATCATCAGTGGTTCATCCCACCCACACAGCACAGCCTGATAACTGGCCAGTTATCTTCCAACCGCTGTGCTGTGTGGGTGGGATGAACCACTGATGATGACGCTGTTGCGTCGAAAACCGGTGAAAAGACAACGTCTTTTATTTCTATTTTAATATTTTTTTAGTCAAAACGGTAGATTGGTTCTGAAGGGAGAGCGAGAAAGTAATTGATTAATTTGTGCTGGGGAAGTACTAAAGTAGGTAATTTATTTCCATTTTTGGAAAACACGAAATTCTGATTAAAACTCAACGTCGAATTTCTTGCCGATTATATACATTTATCAAAACTTTAATGAACTAGGACGAAGGGCACCTATAGCTCAGTGGAATGTGTGCTTGGTTACTGAGCTCATTCGCGGAATTGAAACCCTGCCGAAGCCCTTAGTTTATTTTAACTGAAAGGTAGAATAAGCTTAAGCGATGGTCGAGAGCCTGTGCGATGTCAGGTACTATTTATAAAGAGGTGAATAAATCTAGATAGCTTAAATAAACCTAGGTAGCTTAAATAAACCTATGTAGCTTAAATAAACCTGGTAGCTTCAATAAACCTAAGTAGCTTAAATAAACCTAGGTATCTTAAATAAACCTAGGTATCTTAAATAAACCTAGGTAGCTTATTAGAGATGTTTTCGTCAGAGATCTTGTGGATGTTCATTGTAAATACTACTGAATAAAACACTTAGAACAAGTCAAAAAATTCCACTATATTTATATAAAATACACAATATATTTCGCTGGTTGTACACTGTGTCCTGTACACTTGACAATGCTCTAATCAGCGAAATATATTGTGTACTTTATATAAATATAGTGGAATTTTTTGACTTGTTCTAAGTGTTTTTATTCAGTAGTATCTAGGTAGCTTAAATAAACCTAGGTTGCTTAAATAAACCTAGGTTGCTTAAATAAACCTAGGTTGCTTAAACATCATCAAGGTTTTAGTTGTTTCTTAAACATCTTCATATGTTTTACAAAATCAATAATCCGTTAAAGTAGGTAAAGTAATTATATATATTTAACTGGAGGGCGCCGGTAGCTCAGTGGTATGCGTGCTTGCCTTCTGAGCTCAAGATCGTGGGTTCGAAACCCGACCGAGGCCCTTAGTTTTTTTTAACTGGGAGGTAAAATAAACTTAAGCACGCCATCTTTCGGATGGGATGTTAAGCGATGGTCCCGAGCCTGTACGATGTTAGTTGCTCGTTACAATGAGGTGAATAAACCGAGGTAGACAAAATTTAGGACTCCCACAATAGAGTCGGACTCATGTCCTCGAAAGAGAGTGGTAGTAGGCGATTTTACCTTCTAGTTAAAGCCGCCCTATGAATCATCTCAATATCGCGGGTTTGAAACCCGACCGAGGCCCTTCCGTTTTTTAGATGCGAGGTAAAATAACAATGAGCACGCCGTCCTTCGGATGGGAAGTTAAATGGTGCATCTTATATCTATTTCCCTTATATTTCGTAAAACTGGGGATTTAAACTAGTTAAAATATCCTGCGTACCATTAGAGGTACGAGTACCACATTAAGAGGTACGGATACCACATTTGTGAACCGCTGATGTACCGAGCTAATATGTAGGTGCCAGTGTACGATTCTCAGAAATGGCTACTTCCGAGCTCTGTCATTTATTTCAATTACACAATAATCTTAATATAATGAAATAGCTAAAGCACCCCCATCTTGGGACAAAAAGCACTTCTCTGTCCGTTAATAATTATATACAATTATATATTTGTTGTACAAAAAGAAAAAGAAAAAATGACAATGAAAATAGGAGGGTTACAATAGAAATTGTTAATTAATGATGTTGACTATTGTCGCAGTGGTATTGTCATCTGGGGCGGTTCCAGAACAATGACAATGGGGGAGTAGCCGTGGGGTTGTCGAGGGGTGGGGGGGGGGGGGGGGGGGGAATCCCTTGCAATCTTGAAGGTTGATCTGAATTCCCATTTTTCCAAAATTTCTCTGATAATTTCCATAACTCGTCTCCACAATAGCAATAGAAATTTTAGGATATATCTTGAAGGGTTTAGATATGAGTTTTGTCCTGAAAGTGTCTGCAGACTCTCTACTTTTGTTCTATTGTCCTTCTTTGTGTATCCCAGGCAAATATATCTCCACAAATATCTCACTAATAAACTAAAATTCGACTCAGAACCAATTGCGCACTTTTTTAATAACGTAAATTTAAAAAATTTCACCAATTTATTTTTATTTTTTACTAAAGGCTTAAAATTTAAGAAATTTTAATTGAATTTATTGCTCGTATAAAACTATATATATATGGCGCCGGTAGCTCAGTGGTATGCGCGTTTGCCTTCTGAGCTCAAGAACATGGGTTCGAAACCCGATCGAGGCCCTTAGTTTATTTTATCTGGGAGGAAAAATAAACAACCACGCCGTCCTTCGGATGGGACGTTAAGCGATGGTCCCGAGCCTGTACAATGTCAGGTACTCTTAAAGACCCCTACCCTAGATGAATAAAAATTTAGGGTAGGCAAAATTTAGGACTCCCACAGTAGAGTCGGGCTCATCTCCACCAGAGTGACGAAAGAGCACTCTGGTAGTAGGCGATATGACTTCGCAGTTAAAGCCCGGGCATGAGTCATAAAACCTAACCTAACCTGTTATTGTTTGAAAAATATATTATCAATAGAGGTTAGGTTATGTTTTATGACTCATGCCCGGGCTTTAACTACGAGGTCATATCGCCTACTATCAGAGCGCTCTTTCGTCACTCTGGTGGACATGTAAATAATAAAAAATAAAATTTTGCCTACCCTAAATTTTTATTCACCTAGGACAGGGGTCTTTAACGAGTACCTGACATCGTACAGGCTCGGGACCATCGCTTAACGGAGTGCTTTAGTTTAAAAAAACGCTTATATATAATAAGTTATCTTGACCACATACTCCCCCCTCTAAGGTCCTTTGCAATTTATGAACGGTCCCTAGTTGGCCAAGATTTGCTTCTGAGTGTATGCATAAAGAAATGTTCATTTTGCAGACAGGACAGGAGACAGAAGTGGCGGAAGGTCACAACTCAGGACAGATCTGTCAATTAGCAAGCCAGAGGAGGAATGGGGCGAAGCGAACTTAGTATCTCTGTCGCGAACTTCGCCTCTGTAGCCAAGTCCGCCTCTCTGTAGGAAATGGACTGTAGGACACGACTTAACAAAATTCCCTTCTGTTTTCAACCTATTTTTGTGTCTCAGAAAAATATCTCAAATCTTCTTCAGGAATCTGTACTTCCCCAGCTCAAATTATTTCTAATCCACTAAATTTTGTTGATGAATCTGTACTTCCCCAGCTTAAATTATTTCTAATCAACTAAATTTTGTTGGAGAATCTCTACTTCCCCAGCTCAAATTATTTCTAATCAACTAAATTTTGTTGAAGAATCGGTACTTCCCCAACTTAAATTATTTCTAATCAACTAAATTTTCTTGATGAATCTGTACTTCCCCAGCTTAAATTATTTCTAATCAACTAAATTTTCACTCTCTCTAATAAATTAATACCTTAATGCTAGTTGTTGTTAATTGTTTCCGCGCTAATTTTGGATAGAGTTTCAGACATGAATAATTTATTGTTGTACTAACCAATATCTACGGTACCCTTCAATGTGTGAACTGATCACACATCTCTCGTTGTTTTCCTACTTCTTCAGTTTGGGTCTAGGGGAAGTTGTCTTACAGTTGTCATCATGAATTAATCAATCATAAAGTCTTCAAACGGAACTCAGTTTCTTACCGATAACAGCTGTCTGTTAGTTATTATGACTCATGCCCGGGCTTTAACTACAAGGTCATATCGCTTACTATCAGAACCTTTGTCAATATGGTGGACATAAGTCTGACTCTACTATGGCAGTTCTAAATTGTGACTACCCTAAATTTTTATTTACCTACATCGTACAGGCTCGGAACCATCGCTTAACGTCCCATCCGAAGGACGGCGTTCAAGTCTATTTTACCTCCCAGATAAAATAAACTATGAGCCTCGGCAGGGTTTCGAGCCCACGATCATAGCTCAGTAAGCAAGCACGCTTCTTTCTCTTAACTTCTGCAAATCGTTTCTTATTTTCTTAACTTTTTTTTCAGCATCCATTATTTTGTTAATATCATATAGATTCCACAAATGCATGAATTATTCCAATCACAAAAGTAACTAACTGTTACTGCCAGGTACATTTTTTTTATTTGAAAAAGGCCAGGCGAATTGATGGGTTCTAGAACCTTATACAGATGTTTGCAACCCCCATCAAATCATGAATAATTCGAAATTTGGCCTCAACACAAAGTTCGAAAAAAATGGTCCAAAACTCTTTCTTCTGCTATATCAACCTGGGTCTTTTAAATGTATTTATTTTAATTAAATGCATTAAATTTACCGTGTATTTTTTTAAATTTATTTACTCTTCATTTATATAACTTATATTAATTCTGTTTGGTGACATTAAATCTGCTGGTCTTTTTTTCAGTCACTTCTAATAGAAGGCTGAAAGGTCAGGTCTCGAACCCATGATCTTGAGCTCAGTAAAGAAACACGCATACTATTGAGCTACCAGCGCCCTTTATTATTTTATATAATAATACTTCGTACAGCATAAAAATTGGTCCACTATCGTATTGAAAACATAGAACATCGAAAAAAAGTAAAATATCGATACTAATCCTTAGCAAATAATGTTCGTTAGAAAAAAAGAGAAGGGTGCTCCGAACCACATATATACATATTTAGTGGCGTACTTTAGCGAGCGGAGGAAGGCACGAGGCTGATTTACATACGAATTACTGCATATGGGAGGACCCGAATCGCCGCAGGCGCTCTGAGACCCAGCCTCTCCGCATCTCTGTCTGTGCCTTATCGTTCAGGGATGAGGTTTTTTTTGCATAATTGATAAAAATCTATCATCTTTCTAACCTGTAAGCCCTCCTAGAGTCACTTTCCAAAAACTAATCGTAGAAAACACGATAAATATTCATGAAGATCCTTCAGGGTAGAGATCTCGACTCGGGATAACTTTCGTAATTGCATAGAACCGGAGCGACCTCTACGAACAATACGAAAATAAAATAGTTCTTTTATTTATTTTTTTTTTGTTCCTTTTATTTTAACTTTGAACCATAAATTGCTTTCCTGTAGGTAAATTGTTCTGTTTTATCAGATTCGATTCTATACAATATTCATTCATGTAGTTTTCAAAATAAATCATTAGTTGAGAAAGGTTTATTAATAGAAAAAAAAAAAAAAAAAAAACTATAAATATTTTGTATCTATTTAATATCTACAATCTATGATACCTAAATCTATATTCAATAAGAACCTATAATAATGATAGAATATTGATATATAAATTAAAAAGTTGTGGACTCTCAATAATCTATGTACCAATCATCCGAATACTATTTTTTTGTTTTATCTGATACCAGCAGGTTACCAAGCTTAGCCCTTGAGCACGCCGTCTTTCGGATTGGAGATTAAGTGATGTTCCTGAGCTTATATGATGTCAGATACTCTTACCCCTAGGTTTAGGGAATTTAGGGTAAGCAACATTTAGGGCTCATGTCCACTAGAGCGACAAATGTGTGCTCTGGTAAGTAGGTGATATGACCTCGTATTTAAAGACCGGGACATAATAACTAAATAAGCCCGGAGTAACTTTAAATTAAATAAAATACCTATACCAATAAATAAAGTTTAAGCAGGTTTGTTACTTTATCTGCCCGGTTGGTAATTTAAGTTATATGATTTTAGAATAGAATATACGTCAAATGTTCTTTTGAAAGTAGGTAGGAAATTTCATTTGCTATATTTTTGCTTTTCTACATTAACATGAGAAACAGTTAAAAAGCAATTTCATGCTTCGCCACCCCCCAAAATTCTTCAAAATTTGGAGATGGCACATCGTCTTCGTTTGAACCGAGCTTATAAAAATATAAAAATGCGATTTGTGAAATTTCATGAAAATCCGATGCAGTGGTAAAAGCATTCATTGTATGCCCCCCCCCCCCTCACATCGTTCAAAAAATCAAAATTGGCTCAGTAATTTTTGCGCCAACTTGTTACAAACAGATGGACGTACTTTCTTATTAGATTTGCATCAAAACCAATGAACAACATTGAGACCTCCTTGTGGCAACAATTTTACCAAAAGAAACAATCAAATAGATGCACTTTCGCTGACGTTATCATGAAAAAAAGCAATTACATGATAATGCTTATATTTCCAAAATTAATTATCCGAATCACCCCAAAATCAATAGGTATTTATGTGTATGCTTTTGTGAGCTTCATGGGAAAACTACTGAACATATATTCACGAAATTCGGGCGCCCATTCATGTATAAAGACTATGTGACATCTCAAATTTGGAAATGGGGGGGAGAGGGAGGGAGGAGGGGAGGGGGGGGGGGGGGCTCAAAACATAAAATGAATGGCTAGCTCTTAAACGCTTGATCAGATTTTCATTAAAATCTATATGCAGCATCCTTATAAGTCCAGTCACAGTTACTACCCAGGCAGATATCGTATTAGCCTACTTTAAGTTACTAACCCGCTTAAAGTTACTATCGGTAACCTGTTAGTTAATAATATATTATATATAATAACATTTAAAAAATAGGTATATCGAAAATTATTAATTCAAATAAAAATAATAAATAATCACATTTCCTGTAGAAATGGTTGTCTGTTCTTCTACTAAATTTTTATTTCTACTGTAATTTCCGAAAAGGGCCCTAATAAAAAATATAGCATGTTGATGAGGTGCAATTTTGAAGAAAGTGCACGTATTTAAAAAAAATTCAATTAATAATTATTTTATTTGGATTTCTTCTAAAATATATATAGATATATATAATTCTGAGATGCCATCAAATTTTTCTAAATTTGCAATGTGTTCAATCTAATCCAGGCATTTTTATTTGGTTGACGAGGAAAATGAATAGCATATAACTGAGAACAAATATTGGGTTTATTTAAACTTAACCTACATTATAAATATAAAAAAATAAATTATATTCAAAATTTCTTATTAATACCTAAAATTCATTTCGACCGTCTATTGTCCTCCTTTATTTTTAATAAAAGAGAACTTAATCAATAGTCTTTTAATATTTATCACTAATTAATTTTCTAATGTTTTAACAGCTGTTTTTATTTTTAAAAAATCAATATATCAGCCGTTTTCAAAAAAAAAAAAAACACTAACGATTCTCCTCTTTAAAAAATAATTAATTTTACAGCATTTTAAAATTTACAATGTGTGTATTTTTTTACATGAGAATCGATATTTTTCACCCTGATTTTATTGCATATCGGTATATTTTTTATAATACACAATATCGACATCTTTATGATATGCGTTCCAAGTTTGAGTACCCTTCATCCAGAGATCTGCTAGTTCCCCACAGTTCGCTGTTGTTCCCTGTTCCTACAAGCTGCTAGCCTTTCCGTTAAGTTCCCATGGTACTGGGGGTAGCAACCCTTGCTCGGAATGGGGATTCCACCTGAGCTGTTTTTCTCATTAATCATCTGACTACTCACGAATCTTTTTTGTATTTTTTTAAAGGGGGTGTAAACCATTCCTAGGGGTATTTCTTTGTAGAGGGTTGGAAATCCGATCAATCAAAAAAAAAAAAAAAAAAAAAAAAAAAAAAAAAAAAAAGTGAGTTTCCTTCATCAATAACTTTGAAGTTGTCCCCGTGGAGCGTAGCCAAGCGCCCCCCTGATGGATCGTGTGCGTACCCCGCTCGCTCACATCGCTTCTTTTGTCGTTTTGCCCCCAACATCATTATCGACCCTTCTACATTACATCTCCGTTTATCTTTTCTTTTATTTTCTTTATATTTATGTTTCTTTTAGTAATTTTTTGTGAAAATGTTTGCAGAACCTTGCGTTTGTAGTGATAAATTACCATGTGATAATTGACTATTGAAAATAGCGAAATATAGCGTACACAACGAAGTCGGATCATGTGAAATATTTAAGTTTTTGGCCTTCCTTTGAAACCAATAGACTGACTTGTCTGAAAATCATTAGGTGTCTTATCCAGAAACTCCTGAACCTCGTAAATTCGTGTTCACACACACAGATATTTGATTTTAGTTATTGAAGTGAGGGGGTCGGTAAACATGAAATTCCGTTGAAAACTCAGTACTGAATTTCTTGACGATTACATGACTTCTCCTATACTTCGTATAGCTGGCGATGTAAAAACGAAAGGAATTATTTTGGAACAAACAAATTCCTAACTTTAAAAGCCATGGGGATTTTCTAATTTCTCTTCCTTACCTATTTACTTAAAAAAACGGTTCGCAATCGGCTATGTTTTATTTTGTAACTAAACCTGGCCATGGTACAATGCGTAAAACAGCAGTTTTTGTATACATTTTTTTGTAGAATGGACAGTATTTTAATAACCCCCGTCACAAAAGGAGGGGTGTTATAAGTTTGAAGCCTTTGTCTGTCTGTACCATCGTAGCTCCAAGACGGCTGAACCCATTTTAAAGAGTTTTTTTTTGTTTCAAAAGCTGGTATTTGAGAGATGGTTCTTAGCCATGTTTGATGGAAATCGGGTATGCCGTCTCCAAGATATTCAGGTTTCATCAGAGCCTGTGATGATCTCGGCCTCTATTACTGCTAGAGACTTGGAGTTGGAGCTCAAATGTTTATAAGGCCAAGCCCCTCACCCCAAGCCTCCCCTCCAAAAAAAGCCCAAAAAATTTAAAGGTTCACTTCTTATTTCGCTGGTTTTAAAACTTTTATTTTAATCTGTTTAAAATGATTTTTTTTTTTTTAATGTATCTATTCGTTTTCTCAATATTTTTATTTATTTATTTATTTTCACATTACTTTTATTAATTTATTGATTTTCACAGTATTTTTATTTATTTATTAATTTCCACATATCTTAACTTAGTAGTTATATATAAACACAGTGATAGCCGGAGATCGGATCGGAAATCCCAGTGGAAATCTTCACAGTCATTCATTTACATCTCTCTTATCAGAAATACACTGATATATAGTCACTACCGTCATTCGACCATAAATAGTCACTACCGTCATTTGACCAAAGTTCTGAAGAATAAAACTTCCATTCTCATAGACATTTTCGGCAAGTGCCAAATTTTTTTGTGTAATAATCTCGAGGTCGATGACAATATTTTCTCTATACTTCAATTCTACTAATTGATCCACAACAGTTAATCTAGATTGCCATCGGCGAGCGGGCTGTGTGGTACATCTGTCCCGACTGCTGCATCTGTTTTCAGGATGGAAGCCGGATGACTTGGCCGTTTTCCTTGTCCGGAGGCTTCTTGTAAAAAGATCCATCCCCTATCGTTGGCCGGCTGTTTTACACCCTGTTAAACTTCCTAGTCTTGTCTTTGTCCGACAGATCATCAAACTCTAGTTTCAGACCCGTCCGAGTTGACAAATTGACAACGTAAAACCGTATAATCGACTGTCCACAGAACTAGACTTGGTAACAATGCCTCGTCGGTCCACCTCTAAAAGGATAACGTTATTTTTATAGTGTGAAATGATTTAAAGAGAACTGAATGGTTGGGATTTGTTGGTAGATCGTTCGTTTCTTGTAAAGCAGCCGTTCACATCTGCAAAGGCCATTTTTTTTTTTTTTTTTTTGCAGAAATCCGTTATAGAGATAAGTCGCCACAGAATCCGAACTTCACTCTGCCCGGTGCCACTGGTTTCTTTCTCGAACTTATTATCGATACGCGATATATAAATGAAATCGATATTACTTAACAAAATAACGATCTTTATAGTAACTTTATTTTTGTCCAGATATATTTTTTTTTTTGGGTTAACAACATTTAATATAAAACCATGTGTTTGTGTATGAACACGATAACTCCTCATATAATAATTATATCGACACGAAATTTATAGGTTAGGTTAGGTTTTATGACTCATGCCCGGGCTTTAACTACGAGGTCATATCGCCTACTATCAGAGCGCTCCTTCGTCACTTTGGTGGACATTCACGTATGGTAGGGGTCTTTAATATACTTTAATGAATACCTGTCATCGTAGAGGCTCGGGACCATCGCTTAACGTCCCATCCGAAGGACGACGTGCTTAAGTTTATTTTACCTCCCAGATAAAATAAACTAAGGGCCTCAGCCGGGTTTTGAACCCACGTTCTGGAACTCAGAAGACAAGCACGCATACCACTGAGCTGGGAGAGCGATAACTTAATTTATTATTTCGCGCTGGGGACGTACATAGCCGGACGACTTCTTTCTTTCTAGATTTCACTTTTCAGACATCTCTTTTTTTTCTCTCTGTTTCAGAGTATCATCAAGGTCCTGCTGAGGATGAAAAGAACTGAGAATAGGCGAGCTTTCAACCATCTGTTCAGGCGAGTCAAGTTTGGAAGCAGTACCGCACGTCCCGATGCAATGGAAGTAGACACGACGAGTTAGTTACTATGACTACCCCCGCCACGGGAAGTATATCGCCTACTACCAGAGCGCTTTTTCGTCACTCTGGTGAACCTGAGCTTGACTCTACTGTGGGAGTATTAAATTGTCCCTGAAATCGCACAATCCTGGGACCATCGCTTAACGTCCCATCATCTCCTACATAAAAAAAATGTAAGGACCTCGACCGGGTTGCGAACCCGCGATCTTGAGCCCAGTACGGGATATCCCATTATGTTCACAACCCTATAAAGGTATTATGAAAAAAAAAAACGAAAATCCCCCTAAGAAAATCTTATTTGTCAAAGGATTTTCTTAAGAACAGGCAGCCGAGCTGTCTACTACACAATGAAGGCCCTCCCTCGTATGTTGGTTAAGGGGTGACGGACTGATGTAGACTATTTGGGGCAGAATCGGTGAAGAGAGTGAACGAGAGGTCAAAGGTTAGAGGTGAGCCTCCCCCAGGTCAAAGGTCAAGGACGGGATCTTCACCTTCAGCTCTCAGACTCACTACTTCACTCCAAATTCCCTCCCCTCACCACCACCGTTCTCATCTCAATTCATTCATTCATGACTCAAATCCTCCCTTCCTATTCGTCTGCTTCTATCCTTCATCGTTACAATATCTTAGGTATTGCTGCTTGCCTACTGTGCGCAAGAAGCCCTTAAGTTTTTTATCTGGTAGGAGGGCGTTCAAGTATTACTTAACGCAATTTTTGAGCCCTCCCTCCCCCCCATGTAACGCGCCGTAACGTTCTTCTGTACCCCTCCTCCCCCTCCCTAAACGTTATGTAACACCCAAGTGACCATTTTTACCTAAAAGTCACAATTATGTTGCGCAAAGTAACGGAAAGTCGCTAAAATACCTTTGTTTTTGTTTTAATCGCATTTGCGGTAATAATAAATAAAACAAGAGATTTCTAACTCGCAATACATGCGTATCTTGTTTATTTTATTTATTCATATTGTTATTTAATAAACAATCACACCTAATGTAATAAACATTTGCTTAAGTTTAAAATATGTTAAAATGGGCTCAAATTTGTCCTAATAAACTTTTACTACTAATCTTACATTTAGTTACGCCGTTTCCCTGACTTGGCCCTGTCCTTACATACATGTTTGGCTTCATCCCCCATTGTCCTTCTCAGGCATTCTCCTATTTTAGCTTTTTTTTACTAATAAACTTTTAAAATAAAATAACATATTTATTTTAACCTTTGGCAATGCAATTAGAAACGGAAACCTAACGAAAAGGGTTGCCAACTTGGGAGATTTTAATTCCCTAGTTTCCCCCCTCCCGCCCCTGTAACGCATCGTAACGTTTCACAAGACCCCCCTCCCCCCCAAATTGCGTTACGTAATATTTGAACGCTCCCTAGGTAAAAACACCTTGAGCACACCGTCCTTCGGATAGGACACTAAGCGATGGTCCCGATATGTAAGGCACTCATTATACCCCTAACCTAGGTGAATAAGTCTATGTAGTCAAAATCTAGAACTTCCACAGTAGAGTCGGGCTCATGTACACCAGAGTGGGCTCATGTACACCAGAGTGACGAAAGAGCATGAGTCAAAATGACTAACTAAATGTAAGAAAACAAAAACAAGTTTTTACCTATTGATTTCCAGCGAAATCGGTCGAAGTATTGATTGCATTGACACGAAATTTCTTATGTAAATTCAAAACCACATAAAGTTGTAATTTATTAATTTTCAGTGGAATCGGCAGAAAGAAAGTGAGGGATCAAAGGGGGACTCAACCCAAAAAATCCTAATGGTCAATTAGTTTTAGAGGGAGAGCAACAACTTTATTGACTAATTCGTTCTGGGGAAGTTCATCGCTGGTGAATCATTGACGACTTTTTTCTATCATTTGATATAACGATGTGAAAAAGGAAGTGTTCAACACATAACATGTGATGTTCTCACATGTAAAGCGATACAGGAAACGTGTGGCTAGCTCATGTGGTCTGTTCGCGTACCATGGGCATCTATAGCGATCAAATCCTCTATGAATTGTATCGAATATAGCGGAAATGGCAGTGGTCTAAGATAGGTCTATTCGTGCGGTCACATTCGTTCCGATCAAACTCTTCTTTATCCTGACAATATGGTTTTTTTTATAGGGGCAGTTAAGTAATCTGTCAGAGTTTGACGTTGAGTTTTACAGTAATATCCCTGCTGATTCCATAAATGGAGAAAAACAGTTATCAGTCAATGACTATGTACATCTCCAGCACAAAATAATCATGCTTTCTAAAAATATTGTCCATTTCACAAAATATATCTTACTAATATATGAAGAGACAGCGTTTGTTTGATGTTCGGACTAACCTTAAAAACAATATTTTTTTTCTTTGAATTCCTTACGTTTCCGCGATGGTTATAGACCAAAAAAAATCCTATTTTACATTTTTTTAAAGAAAATATTAGATTTTTGTGTTTATAGTATCGATAGGCGTAATCGAATCTCTCGATAGTTCTCTTATAAAGGTTCCGAAGTTGCTATATGGAAAACCTATTAACGAGTGTTTGTCCCTGTTTATTGTTGTATTTTCAATTTCTTTAGACCTGAATGTCAATTCAACTTTCTATAAATATATTCTAATGTTATTTTTCTTTAATTAAGTAGCTTTGATATAACTCACCAGAGATCGCCGGTAACTCATTGGTATGCGTGCTTGCCTTCTGAGCTCAAGAACGTGGCTTCGAAACCCGACCCGAGCCCCTTAGTTTATTTTATCTGGGAGGTAAAGTAAACTTAACCACGCCGTCCTTCGGATGGGACGTTTAGAGATGGTCCTGAACCTGTACCATGTCAGGTACTCGTTAAAGACCCCTGCCCTAGGTGAATAAAAATTTAGGGTAGGCAAAATTTAGGACTCCCATAGTAGAGTGGGACTCATGTCCATCAGAGTGACGAATGAGCGCTCTGGTAGTAGGCGATATGGCCTTGTAGTTAAAGCCAGGGCATGAGTCATAAAACCTAACCTATAAAGACAGCGTTTGTTTGATGTCCGGAATTCTCTAAAAACTACTGGACCGATTTTCAATATTTTTTTTCTATGAATTCCTTACGTTTCCGCGGAGGCCGAAAAAAATACCATTTTACATTTTTTTAAAAGAAAATATTTGATTTTTGTGTTTATAGTATCGATAGGCGTAATCGAATCTCTCGATAGTTCTCTTTTTATGGTTCCGAAGTCGCTATATGGATAACCTATTAACGAGTGTTGTATTTTCAATTTCCTTAGGCATGAATGTCAATTCAACTTTCTATAAATATATTCTAATGTAACGATAATTTTTCGATAATTAAGTGACTTTGATATAACGCACCATTAACTTTAATCAAAATTGAAAGCAATTTAAGGACTTACCTAAGTTGTGCTGGGGAAAAGTTGTTCTACTATAACTCAATAGTTTGATTTTAGGTTGGCATTATTTATATGTCTTTATGAAAAGTATTAGATGTTATAACACCTTGTTTTGGTGCTAAAGAAGTAAAAGAAGGAAACTTTATGAGAACGAATAACGTCTGCTTAGAGTTACCAACCTATGTAAAGTTACTAACCTGTGTAAAGTTACTAACCTGCTTAAAGTTACCAACCTGTGTAAAGTTACTAACCTGTGTAAAGTTACTAACCTGCTTAAAGTTACCAACCTGTGTAAAGTTACTAACCTGTGTAAAGTTACTAACCTGCTTAAAGTTACTAATCTGCTTAGAGTTACCAACCTGTATAAAGTTACCAACCTGTGTAAAGTTACTAACCTGTGTAAAGTTACTAACCTGCTTAAAGTTACTAATCTGCTTAGAGTTACCAACCTGTATAAAGTTACCAACCTGTGTAAAGGTACCAACCTGTGTAAAGTTACTAACCTGCTAAAAGCTACTAATCTGCTTAGAGTAACCAACCTGTGTAAAGTATCTCTGCAAAAATTTCAAGTATAATTATGCTTTCACTCTCCCCTCAAAGACCGTTTGGGCTAAAACTGAATATTTGATTTACATAGTAGTTTCTGGATCCTCATACTAAATTTTGTGTCGATTTTAAATATTAAATTTCATATCGATACATTGAGTTGAGACCTTCCCTTTTCTTCGGCTGATTTCGTTCAAAATTAAGTGATTTCGTTCTTGCAGGGCTTTGAATTTACATATGATATTTAGTGTCATTTATTATTATTACAGTTTTTACGTTAAGCTTCCCCCCTAATCCCCCCCTTCCCTTTGACCGATTTGGCTGAAAATCAATAGGGATCGTCCCTAAAGGGTTCCAGACTTCACAGGCAGAAATATTTTTCAATTTCGGAATCGTCGGAAAATATGAAATTCCGATGAATACGTAACATCGAATTTTTGAATGAATACATGACATCCCCTATACTTCGAATAGCTGAGTAAATGAAACTGATAAATGCTTAATAGAGCAATCAACTGCAGGGAATTGCAATTAGTTTATGTGCATTATGGATGTGGCTCATATTTTATTTAGAAAAATGGATTTTTATATGTGCAAATTTTAGTTCTCTAGTTTATCAATAACTTCCAACATGATTCTTTGAACCTGTCGAGATGTCTGGTACATTTAAGAAACTGATCAGTGTTCTGTAGTCCACATCCTCAGCGAAACTTCCTCATCCAACCATACTTAAAAAAATGCATAAAAATCGTTGATGAATCACTGGAAATGATCTGGGGTTTAGGGGTAAGACTTAACTCAAAAACTTTAATAACTGCCGTTTAAATGAACCTATCGACGTAAAATTTCATATTTGTATTCAAAATTCCCAAAGTACGACAGATCAATTTTCAAGGAAGTCGGCAGAAGGAGAGGGTTTGATCAGAGCGGAGGTCAACACAAAAACCCTAATAACTGCCGATGTAATGAATTAATCGACACAAAATTTTGTATGAAGATTTAGGAGCCCCCATGTAATTCAACTATTAAATATTAGCGCAAACAGTCAACTGGTTTTGAAGGGGGAGCGAAAAGTTAATTGATTATTTCGTTCTGGGGAAGTTCATTGCCGGTGATTCACCGACGTCTTTTTTATATTATATTTTTGTTAATTTTTCCACTACATTGACAAAGATCGCAAAAATGTTTTCGGGTATTTATCTGCTTACATGGCAGGAGTTCAAGGTATTTATTTATCTGCTTACTCGGCAGAATTCCAGGGTATTTATGTGCTTACTTGGCAAAATTTCAAGGTATTTAACTGCTTACTTGACAGAATTCCAAGGTATTTATCTGCTTACTTGGCAGAAGTCCAAGGTATTTTATCTGCTTACTTGTCAGAAGTCCAAGGTTTTTTGGACTTTGCCAAAGTGCCGACGAGGCCATGTTAAATAGCAGGAGAGACCCCTTACGACACTGTCCATACTCTATATAATTGAGTTACCCTAAGCCCTGGGTAGGTTTGCCCGGTCCTATTGTACCTTACACAGGTACCCTATCTCAGATTACCACATCGTACGCCTTTGCCCGGCCCTCTTTGCCTAATGCCCTGACCCCTCCCCTACTGTTAGACACCCCCTTTTGTCCCTGTCCCATGAATTCAGTCACCCCAACACTGTACACCCCTTTAAAAAGACTCAAAACATCATTTTTCTCACCTACCCTCCTCTATCCTCGTCGAATCAGGGTTTTTACCGCAAAAAAATTTCCCCTTTCGTTTCTCTCAAATCCTTAAAAACAGTCATTAACTCTACACCATACAACCCGAAAAAAAAATCACCTATTAAAAAAGTGTAAGATGGTTGTCACCAAGAAAGCCATCCATTTACTTCAGTCACTACGTCAGCTTAATCCATCTTTTCCCCCGCGTTTTTCCCCTCATGGCATTCTGTTTGGAAAATACGTTGTACAATCAAAGCTACAGAATCATTTACTTTTTTTAGTCAGGTTCACAATCGTTAAGTAACAACACTCTCTGACAAATGTACCAGAAAGAAAAAAAAACCTTGTAATTTTTTCCCAAACCTTTATTCAGTGAGTATGATGAAAAAAACTTTTCAAAATCAGCCTGAAAACCGGAACAAACTGATACAATTTTCGAAATTCTTCTGAGGTGCATTCCCTGGAATATCGAGAGGTATGACAATAACAATAATATTATTTATTTTCATTAAACCATAACATGGTACTATAATAAGTCGTACAAATATATATATATATATATATCAAGTTAGCTTATATATTAGATAAATAAACAAATATTAACTCTTAAGGTAGGTAAAATATGTGATTAAAAATAAAAAAATAAAATAAAATAGCTTTATTGACATTATTTTAGAACAAAAGCCTCTCCTTTTGGAGGTTTTGAGTCTACTGCTCTTCCAACAGAAGAAAATCAGAAAATTTTTAAATAAATGGATAAAATGACAACTAATTGATATTGAATTTTAACGATTGTTCGTAAATTAAATTATTTCTTACGTAAAACTGTTACTTCTTGAATAAATATAAAATAAAAATGAAACAAGATAAAATAAAAACAAAAGTAAAAAGTAAAAATGAGGGTTATTTCTTAAATAATACTGTTACATTTGTTCCATGTTTCTCTGTTGCTGGCCACTGTGCACCATCCATCCCCTATTCTCTCCACTATCTCGTCCCACCCCGTCCCACCGCAGTCCTGGTTCTCATCTAATAAAAATACTAGTGTACCATAACAGAATAAATATACAATTATACAAGCCAAAAAATAAATTATTACAAAAATAATAATACTGATAAGTACAGTAGATACAGTTTTTTATTTAATTCATTAACTCCCGACTCAAAAGGAGAGTGTTATAAGTTTGAAGCCTTTGTCCGTGTGTGTGTATGTCTGTCAGTCTGTGGTATCGTAGCTCCAAGACTGCTGAATCAACTTCGAATCGTTTTTTTTTTTTTT
Organism: Aradus depressus; assembly: GCA_963662175.1. Lineage (NCBI taxonomy): Eukaryota > Metazoa > Arthropoda > Insecta > Hemiptera > Aradidae > Aradus > Aradus depressus. Next base: position 6,299,312 of record OY759224.1, read on the forward strand.
TTTTTTTTTTCAAAATCTGGTATTTGTGAGATGGTTCTTAGCCATGTTTGCTGGAAATCGGGTATGTCGTTTCCAAGATCTTCAGGTTTCATCAGAGTCTGTGTTGGGATCTCGGCCCCTATTACAGCGAGAGACTTGAGTTTAAGCTCAAATGTTTATAAAGCCAAGCCCTTCCCCCCTAAGCCCCCCTCTCCATTTTAAAAGTTTATTTTTTGTGACAGTTTTTTTTTTTTAATTTTTAATTTAATATTTTAGATGTTTCTTTGATTCAAACAAAAACGGTTAGCCTTATCAAAAAATTGATTCTCATCAATAATAATGTTAATACATTAGATACAGTTTTTAATTTAAAATATGATATGTATTAATGTGAAAACATGGAAAAGAAAGAAAAAAAGTAGTAATAAAAAAATTAAAAGATACATAAAATTTCGTAGTATATAGGTACTTTCATAGTATATACTTCCCCAACACGAATTACTCATTTACGTTTTTATGTAACGTTACACGATTTAGTAGGAGGATTCACAAGTTTAGTATATATTTTTAGCCCAAAACTTTGAGCCGAGCTTGCGGTTGCCCGAATGGTTCTGTTCAAGTGCATCAAGGACTTACTACAAAGCCCCCCATCCGACTGCACCCACACACTACCTCTCCTAATCCCTCCTCATCCAACATCCCCCACATTCGGGTTCATTCTCAAGTGGAAATGAACCCTAGACAGAAGCCCACATCTGCCGAGTTCCTTCCATTGACCAGTTTTCTACTTTAATAGAAACTTAAAAGGATTCCCAGTTTTTATACCCGAACAATACTAGAGATATATATATATTTTTTTCTCTCTCTTCAACCCCAAAACCAATCTTTCCAGTTTGGAGTCTCCCAAGAAGGCATGTGTCAGCGTCAGGGTTTGACGGTTTCATGAACAAACTAAAAGGTCTGCCACCAGAGCTTTGAAATCCAGTTTTTTACAACCCCTAGGCTAAACAAAGTATAGAAGAAGTTATATACACGACCAGAAACTCGATGTTGTTTTTTTTTCACCGAAATTTCGTATTTTACGACCTCAAGATTTCAATAATAAATTACAAATTTACTTTCCCATCACGAATTGGAAACAAATCCACCGATTTAGCTGAAAATCAAGAGGTGCCCTCGTTATTATGTCAACAAAATTTGCCTTTGACCGATTTTCCTGAAAAATGATAGGTTTCGACCTATAAGGTTATGAATTTACATATGAAATTTTATGTCAATATATTTATTACCTCTAATTATGTCCCTTAAAGCCGATTTGACTGAAAATAAATACCGGGCGTTAATTGAAGGGGTGCCTCTAAAAACGTTCCTTTTAGTTTCTATGCTAAAAAAGCCAGAATGGGCTTTTTTAGCATAGAAACGTTACTTGTGGACTAGTCAATCATGTGCCACCATTTCACGTGGTTTCAAGTAAAAAATAAACGTCTAAAGGATGCAGGGATGGAGTATAAAAGAAGAGACGGCTCGCTAAAAGCTGCCTGTAAAATTTGCAATATGGCTCAAGGAACGTTTTTAGAGGCACCCCTTCAATTGTTCACTGACACACAGACAGAAAGGCATTTTACTTCACCAGCTATGCTATGTATAGGGGAAGTTCTGTAATCAGTCTGAAAATCGATGTTGAATTTTTAGCAGAATTTCCTGTTTTCCGACACCATTATTCCAAAAATGAAAACAACATTTTTGTATCCTGAACCCCATAAGGGTGACACCTAATGATTTTCAGCCAAATCGGCTAAATGGACAGGGATACATTTTATTTATTATTTATATATTTTTTTATTTATTTTTTATTTTGTTTAATTTTTTTTATTTTTACTTTTTTTTTTTTTTCAATGAAATTTCATATTTATAGTGAAAAACAGCTGAGCAAAGTAGCTGTTATTTTTCAGAAAAATTAAGTTGGCTAGCTCAAAACAGTCAACTGATGGGCGACGGAAAAGTTACTTTGTATACTAAGAAAATACATTACCTACTATTTACCAAAAACCTTTTTTTTTTTCAATTTTAAAAACTAAAGGAGTAGGAAAACACAAAATTGCGCACTCAACATCGAATTTCCTACAGATGTCTCTCCCATCGGACATGTCCACCAGAGTAACAAAATGCTCTGGTAGTAAGCAATATGGCCTTTTTTCGGCATTGTTTTCCAGAGATTCTTTTTTTGACAATATTTTGGGAAGTGTCCACGTCCCTTCTTCTGGTCACTATGAAACAAAAATGACTGGTGGGTAGACCAATCAGAAAATTATCTCGGGCTTGTTATGCAGATAGTTTTTGGAAGAGAGAGAGAGACCGCCACAGTTTTGGCTATAAAAATAAAAAAAAAATATATAAGAAGGGTCGAGAAAGTGTCCCGAAATATTGTCAAAAAAAATAAAAAAAATTTCGGAAAAAATCAACATATGTTAAAATCCCATAGAAGTTTAAAAAACATAAGTAATAATAACTAACTACCCCTAAGGAATCTTCACCTCCCCTCCCCATGTCCACCAGAGCGACGAAAGTTCGAAAAAAGTGTGATAAGTGCAGTTGTAATGAATCACGAAATTTCATAAATACATTCAAAATTTCGTAAGGACATATGTTATTTATTTTCAACGGAATCAACAGAAAAAAAGGGAGGATCAGAGAGGTCATAATCTAAAAATATTATTATAAGGATTCAGAAGCTTCATTGTAAGTCAACTATTGATTTCAAACTAAAATGGTTGATTAGTTCTGGAGGGAGAGTGAAAACTTAATTGATTCATTCTTGCTGGGGAAGTACATATCTGGTGATTCACCATTTAATAGGTACATATAATATGGCCCAAGTTCATTGGGACAACCAAAATGTTGCAGTCGTAAGCATGAAACAAAAACCCAAAAATCTCTATAACTGATGCTATATTGACACGAAATTCGGTGTATGTGAGTCCAAAAAAAAACCGGGGACGAAACATCCAATTTTCAGCCGACCAGGGGGTCGGAAAACGTGAAATTCCGTTGAAAACTCCACTTCGAATTTCTAACCGAACTACCCTTATACTTTGTATAGTTGGGAAAGTAAAATTCTGTTTGTTGTCTGTCTGTGTCTGTGAACACGAGAACTCCCAATAGAATAAATGTATGTTACAAAATTTTATATGTGTATCCAAAATCCCAAAAGGACGACAACTATTAATTTTTGGCCATGGGGTGTAAGGAAGTGGTTGCGGCTGGGACTTTCCGATGAACATAATGGGGATGGTTCCACCATTTTTAGTACAAATAATCGCTTTGGGGTTCCATATACTAAAATTGGAACGATACAGAATAAACAAACAGACAAACTGAAGGGATGTACCGAGATTCGGATCTCTACTCACCCCAGCTGCAACTCATCATAACCTCCCCTTGCTCCTACCTCACCATAACCCTTTTAGTTCTATAAACATTTGGGGAGGTTTTTTATGTATTTTTTTTTTACTTTTTTATTTTTTATATATGTATTATTATCATTTCTAACAACTTCCGCTCCTCCACAGGAAGTAGAAAAATTAATAAATGTGAGGTGACAAAAAAAAATCGTGGTGAATCATCGGTAAAGTACTTCCCTATCAAAAATTAAACAATTATGTTTTTCACTCAGTTTTGGTTAAAAATCTGGCTTACAAAGAGGCTTCTGAAATCTCATACTCAAAATACGTTCATTTCAGTGTCGATGCGTCCAGTACATAATTTTGATGAACTATAACTTTATTTTCTATCTAAATTATTGTATGTAAAATTCAAAATTAAGTTATGTTAAAGCATGTAATGTACATATGGAGCATGCAGTTAAATATATTCCCTTCCAGTAGGGATACTACTAGATGGAAACCGGAAAAAAAAAAGATCTCTGAAGAATTTTATTAAAAGGAGGCCTACAATATGTAGATAAGTTAAGTTTCTATGACTCATGCCCGGGCTTTAACTACGAGGTCATATCGCCTACTACCAGAGCGCTCTTTCGTCACTCTGGTGGACATGAGCCCGACACTTCTGTGGGAGTTCTAAATTTTGCCTACCCTAAATTTTTATTCACCTAGGGTAGGGGTCTTTAACGAGTACCTGACATAGTACAGGCTCGGAACCATCGCTTAACGTCCCAACCGAAGGACGGCGTGCTTAAGTTTATTTTACCTCCCAGATAAAATAAACTAAGGGCCTCGGTTGGGTTACGAACCAACGTTCTTGAGCTCAGAAGTCAAGCACGCATACCACTGAGCTACTGGCGCCCTCTTACACACAATATGTAGAGGTGTAATAGCTGCCATATCAACAAATAACCTGTTTAAGTTTCAAATTGTTTTTATTTTTATTTCTCTTTAAATTATATTATATCAACATCTTATTAAATAATAAGATAGATTTATAATATTATAAATATTTATTTTTTGGTTCAAAAAATGTTGTCCAAACTCTCAAAATATGTATTTTTTTAGAAAATAAAGGTGGGCAAATATTTATATATATATATATATATATATATATATATACATGAATGGGAAGTGGCCATTACTGGACTTTCTTATACCAACCACTTTTGTACAGACCACTCTTTCTCCCCTCCCTCTAAATTTGATTTCATATTGGCATTCATTTCATTTTTATTATGTTCTCTTAATGATGTTGTTATTGTAAGTGTGTTTTATTGGGGAAGTACAAGACATGTTAAAAAAGCCCTTCTAGCCCTAGATGTTATCAGAGGACTACAGACGGAGGGACTTAAGCTAAAAAAAGCGTGGATCTCTCTCGTCTTGAGGGGACCTGGGAGCTAGAGCTTCGCAAGCCGTGGGAACCTCTCTCCACCACTTCACCTGCCTTCCTTCAACCCCTCCGTCCTTCTTCCGCCTTCTTTCCATCACTGTCTTCCGCAATTGGACCAGTTAAAAAACCCAGGAACCCACCCTGAGTGTCTGAGGGGTATTTTTAGTGTTTTATTAACCAAGGGTGCTGCCCACCTGTTGCTGGATTAACATATGTAGGAACCGTTCTTATCTAAGATATACTGGGATGGTGTGGACACCAAGGGATCTGAGCTTTCAGTGCTCACATCCACTACATCCCAATGTGGGTGTCTTTAACTTCCTGACATCAAGACTGCCATTTGATGTCTACTCCGAAGGAGGGCGTGCTCACAGTTTTACATAAAATTTCTCTCATCACATAGGCAGTTATTAAGGTTCTTGACCACGACCCCCTTCTCTGGTCCTCTTTCCCTCTTGAAACATGTTTTTCGGCTTTTTGTGCTAAACTCTTTTATTCCCACTTTTATTCTTCATCCCTTTGGCTGATTTGGCTGAAAATCATTTTTTTTCATTGGTAGAATTAGGGAGTCGGAAAAAATTAAATTTCGGTGAAAACTCAACATCTCTGAACAACCGGCGCTCTCCTGATGAAAAGTGCAACATGAATTGCAGCCGTCATTACTTTCCCATAGAAAATTTTATATTTGATGATTTGAACCTTAGCCAACAAGACTAAATTAATTTTCAAAAGATAAAAATCTCGATGAAACGGAAAAGCGTTACTGAAATATCTCAGTATAATACAAGATATACCTATATAAAATTAAAGAAAGGCGCCATGGTCCGAACCGGGTATCTCGAGATTGTTAACGTTATCGTTAACCTCGTCTGCTACGTTGCCAATCCTATCAAGGGTAAATCTTACAAAGTATACCACACCACTCTAGCCCTCATTACATTCCAATGTTGCGTTTTCTCTGGATATTTCAGCAAAAAAAAAAAAAAAACTTTAAAAATTATTATGGAAATTTATTGTACATTATTTGAAGCGCTATAACTTTGATCGTATAGGTCTTATCTCAAATTAGAAGGTATAATAACGATTGGAAATTTAATAAGAAAAATGTTTGGTTAGGACACATTTTTCGATAAGACTAACCGTTTTCCCGTAAACCAATCAAATGTCCGAAAAAATATGTTTAAGACGTCATTTTAGAGCGGTTTTCGGCATGTATCTCGTAAACGAGACAGCTTTCAAAAGAATGCATTTCATATAATATATGCCTCTTGGGATTCTCTACAACTCTTGTATGAAAGCAGGGGCGTAGCCAGGATTTTGAGCAGGGGGGGGGGGGGGGGCAAAGTTAGACTACGAGGGTGGGGGTATAGACTCCCGGGGGCACAGCACGCAGTTTCCGTGGTTAGCGCTGCAGACTTTTTGTTATTAATTTGGGAGACTCGGACCTCTAGAAGCTCCCCCTGAGGTAACCACTGTAACACTGACTGTAATACTTAAGTTGACTTTACATGAGCAGCAAAAATGCAAAGCGTAGCAGCAGCAAATTCTGTGCTTTTAGAATTAAATGACTCACAGGAAATGAAATGATCGAATTCATACCTATTTAAATAAATGTAATATGACTTGTTTTGTACATGTACATTTATGTAACAGCTGATTGCTGATTTAGGAATCAGACGCACGGGAAATTTGAAGATCCTATTGGTAACTTGCAAACTATCCATGAAAACAATTTTTTAGTTTATTCAATTTTTATCTTGTTTTTTTGCTCTGGCCAGGGGGGGCACGCCCTCCCCCCACCCTGCCCCCCTGGCTATGCACATGTATCCATGTATGAAGATAATTTTAATTAGATCGTAAATATAAGCGATATATTGTAAAATATAGTTAGGTCTTGATGTAAAATAATACAAGCGCTCACTGGGTGCGCAGACATCGCGAAAATGATCAAAAATTATTCAGAGAATTTGATGCGCGAAATTCCGTTGAAACTCAATTGCAAATATTCACTCGATTATGCTTATGTGGAGCGAAGTTTCTGAATGAATTTATCGCGGAACCATATTCTGCGTACCTTTCGTGCTTCACCACAGAACGCCATGTTCCTTGCACTCTATTAGTGGATACTTTTATGCAGTTATATTTTCCATCGCATGCAACATTGGGGCAGACGTTCCGAAGAATGCGCACTTATTGTTTAAATAATTAAATTGTGTGAGCCAAATAGAGAATACTGCGGAGGAGACTATGAGTCTGAGTCATTAAACCGTTCCACCTGGCAATAATCATTGTAAATCATAATCTAAATGTAATTAAAACAGTACAAGTGGAGGTCGTTAAGCCATTCGTGTTATAGGAGGGAGTCCTCCCGACGGTTATTTATGTCGGGGGATTAAAATAAGTTTGGAATATCTTTTGATGAGAACTGACATTTATATCTCGGTTTATGACAGCTGTGATCAGCACGAGATTTAACATTCATGAATGTCTGTAATTGCGATGGAAGCGCACCCGACGGAAGATAACGCCACATCTGCGAAGGCGTCTCTTCCCTGCAGATGGCCTCTGCGCAGACGCCCACAACTCCCATCGGAGCCCATATGCCACACCACTTTTTTACCATCTACCCCTTTGCCTACAACCCTCTTTCTCTGTCAACGCTTTAATTTCTCTCCCTTCTGTGGGAACTTCGGATTTACTTCCCCTTATGAAATATCTTCCGTACATCCTTCTCATTCAGACCTCACACATTAATATTAACTTCATTTTTTTTTTTTTTTTTCTTGATATTGAGTATGAAACAATGAACCATGAAAGACTGTATATCCTGTCAGGATCCTCTTCTTTCCCTTTCTTCCAGACTATAATTCCAGGAGTTCCCTTTTAGTTCTGTACCATGGAACCAGAAGAACCTGTGTCTTAAACTTCCCAGAATGACTGGACCCTATGATTACAATCCGTCATCTGCACCCTTTAACTATAAGGTTATTATCGCCTACTACCAGAGCGATCTTTTGTCTTTTGGTGGACATGAGCCCAATTCTACTGTGGCAGTCCTAAGTTTAGTTAGCGGAGGAAGGAATTCTTACAGAAGTTAAAGGACCCATCCAATGTTTTTCCACCTCCAGATAAAAAAACATCTTGACTGGGTTTCGAGCCCGTGGTTTTGTGCTCAGTGTAATATTTTTTGTGGTTGTCCTCTGGAGATATGTTTTAAAAATCTCAGTCTTCTTTACTTTCTTATAATATAGTCCGAACATCCGAAGTCTATTATTTCATGGAATTACACATTTCAAAGTCCCTTGAATATGTTTTGACCAATTTTTGCGATGATGGCTTACCAAAAAACGATTGAATTTAAAATTTGAAATGAAAATGTCACATGTGTTAACTTAGATCCAGACTTAGCCCGAAATCGGACGAAAATTAAGACAACGTTACTTTGAATATCAGAAAAGACCTAATCAAAAATCTTTTCAAATAAAAGTTCTAGAGAAAACTATAAGCCACATATTATTTGAAATAAAATTTTCCGAAGCTCGCTCGGTTTGCGAGATAAATGTCCAAAACCATTCTAAAATAAAACATTAGTTTTGTCTTTATTTACGCGAAAACGGTGCGATCGAAAGATTTGTTATATATGTAGGTACTTTTATTAAATTTTCAGATTAAAGATATGCGGAAGTACTCGTACATAGCTTATTTACCAACAAATTATTTTTTTCATTTTTGCATTCAGGGGTCGGAAAATATGAAATTCCACTAAAAATTCAACGTCGAATTTCTGATAAATAATATTAACCACTATACTTCGTATAACAGGGGAAGTCAAATCGTTGTTAATTATTTAAGAGTTAATGTTGAATTCGATGGTTTGAAAAGTTAATAACAATTTAATAGTTTCAGATAATGTTGTATTTTTTTATTCCTGGCGTACTCAGCATAAATGCTCTTAAGTTGATATCTCAGACGTTTTAGAATAAAAAGAGGCAAGCCTAAACGTGAAAGAATAAACAAAAAAACTTAACGCTCCATTAAGGCATCATTGTTTCCATTTAATTCGGTCTATTTTTTGTCTAGTCTCTAAACGTTATGTTTTTAGTTAAGTTTTGGGATATATATATTTTTTTTATTGTATCCACTTATTTCAAGTGATTATAAAATCTGGTGCATATGCTTCTTTGTAAAGCTACAAATGAAAGAAAAAATTGTGATGTAGCCATTACAAGATCACGCTTACAGATCCACTATCTTTCCCCCTTCTCAAAAGTATCTCATACTGGCATTACTGGGTATAAGAATGTCTACTCCCAAGATAACGCTGTACAAAGAGACAAAATGAAATGATTTTGAGATGGGGAGGGGGAGAGAGTGATCTGTAAGCGTTGTTGGTATAAAAAAATCCTGTAATGGCCACGGCACATATTTCTCTTAAATTTTTTTATTTTTCAAAAAAATTACCAATACATAAACTATATTTTAAAGTTCGTTGCTAGAAGTCACGATTTAAAAATTATTTATTTTATATTTCTTATAGTCATTTAGTTTACATTCTTCGGGACTCTATAACTTTTGTCTTATTGATCATATCTCAAATCTAAGGACTTATAGCGATTGGAAATTGTATAAGAAACAATTTTGATAAGTAATAATTTTTCGATAGGACTAACCGTTTACGGGTAAATCAAGAAAAAGTCTAAAAATATGTGTTTCAAAACTACATTTCAAGGTGGTTTTTGGCATATATCTCGAAAACCGGACGATCTGTAAAAAATCCTATTTTATATAAATTATGTATTTTAATATTTTCTACAACTATTACTTTGTAATAATTTTGATTAGTATCATAAACATAAGCTGTATTTTGTAAAATGTAGTTAGATCCTGGAGGAAAGTGATCTTAATTTTTATCTGATTTCAGCCAAAATCTAACCAGACCTAAGTTAGAACATGTGACTTCTTCATTCCAAATTTCAAGTTCATAGATACAATTGTTTTTGCGGTAGAGAGCTTGCAACTTTTCAATCACTGACGCATAGACAGAATCGCGAAAATGGTCAATACGTATTGAGGGGACCTTGAAACGTGAAAATCAGTTGAAAACTCGATCTCGGTTTTTTTCACGATTACAATACATTCTTATACTTACATTCAATTTATAACTAAGTCCTTAACGTTTCTTAGGCATACTACAATTTCAGATGAATGGTTCCCACTTTCCTGCAAAAGAAGTGTATAGTTATCCAAAAAATAAAAGCTTTTGCAATAATAGAAAAAAAAATCGTCGATGAATCAACAGCGATGTACTTCCCCAGCACGAATTAAACAATTCCGTTTTTACATAGAGACTTACGGAGTCGTACTAAATTTCTTGTCGATGCATTGATTACATCGGATAGTTATCGTGATCATAACGACTTATATGCAACGCAATGCTCAAACCTATGTGGACTTATGAACTCTGTGGTTCTGCCAAGGCTTCCAATCTCCAGCGCATCCAATCCCTTCAATCCAAAATCCTTCGTAAAATAGCCAATGCTCCTTACTACGTCTCCAACAAAACTCTTCACACTGACCTTAATGTACCTTTTGTCACTGAAGTCGCTAAATCCAAATATAAAAAATTATTTTCCCTTCTTAGTTCCCACAATAATCCTCTAGTCCGTGCCCTCCATTCTGCCATACTTCCTCAACGACGGCTTAAGCGTCAATGGCCTAGAGACCTCCTGAGCAGAAGCAGTGACAGTGACAATGATTAGCTATAAACGAGAGAAAAACAGTGACTAGGGAGTGTCACCACTGGGTGATTTCTCCCCTCATGACATTTTGACATTGCCACTATCTCTTTATTAGCACATTTGCTTGATGTATTTATTTGTATACAGTTATAAATAGCTATTTGTAAATAAAAAAAACATGAAATTTCGTTGAAAGTGGCATAACATTTTTGATCGATTACATAACTCTCCGTATACATTGTATGGCTGGGAAAGTAATATCGATACATCAAAAATTGTTCTCTATTGAGGGTGTTCCGTTAATTAAAGGTGTCCATTAGCAGAAGTTTTACTGTATATGTTTTTTTTTGTTTTTTTTTTTGCGCACCTAAAACGTATACCATTCCCTCTTCTTGATATGACCAAGTATGTCATGAGCATAAAAATAAATAATATAAAATTATATGAAAATAATAACAGTATGAAACTGCATTAGATAGTGGTTAACTGGTTGACAATAACAGAGTGTCACCGCTATCGTAAAGTGTTATAATCGGAAGGCATTATAAACAAGGATTATAATCATCTGTTATAATCGGCAATTATTATCAAGAGTTATAATCTGTGGAAACGGCCAGGCGCGCACTCCAGTGGCAGTCTTCCGCCTCTCAACTCTCCAGCCGTAACCACATACCTATTTTCTCTATTATTTTTCATAATTTTTTTTATCCTTTTTTTCTAAGAATAAGTAATTGAGCGTAAAGCCTTACGATTCTTCGTATTTCACTTAAAGACATAATACATACTAATTGTCACTAACTAGATCTTATCTCTCTATATAAAAGTTTACTTTTCCAGCCAGTTACAGGGAAAGTAAAGTTATTTAGTTTGTTATTATGACTCATGCCCGGGGAGTGAGGACTATGAGGGCATATCGCCTACTACCAGAGCGCTCTTTCGTCACTCTGGTGGACATGAGCCCGACTCTACAGTGGGAGTCCTAAATTTTACACGTTTTTTCTTTACTTTCTATTAATTGTTTCACAATATCTCTGCAAAAAAGGTTAAATATCATTATCTCGGCTATTTGAAGACTTTTTTCGATCGAGACTTTCAGATAATTGCTTACCTTTTTTTTATGCCACGAGAACTATTGCCGGTAATTAAAAAAAAAAAAAAATCGTTGGTGAAGTTTCCGCTCTCGGGTTACGAACCCACGTTCTTGAGCTCAAAAGACAAGCACGCATACCACTGAGCTACCGGCGCCTTCGATTGAAATAATAGTTTTAAGAATTTAGTTTTTAAAAGTTTTTCTTTTGATTTTTGTTTGTTTCAATGTTTAGTTTTACAATTTTATAATGTAGATGGTTTAAAAAATAAACCCAAACTATTTGTTCTCTTAAATTCTATTCTATTCATTTTCCCTGTTGACCCAGTAAGACAATTTGAAAACCTTTCGATTAGATTTAATATTATTGAAAAAAATTTAAAATGGCATCTTTTTAGAAATCCAAATGAAAAGTTTGATAATTGAATTTTTTTTTAAATACGTGCACTTTCTTTAAAATTGCACGTCTTGAAATTTTGTTACTTTATAGGGCCCTTTTCGAAAAACTATTATAAAAATCAAAATTAAATAGAAGACCAGAGTTATAAAATTTCTACAGGAAATGTGGTAAATTATTATTATTTATATTTTTATTTATTTATCATTTATTTAAGATTAACATTATTAAACCTCTATCTTTTTACCACAGGTCCCTTCCACAGAATACACATAACTGCCGATGTAAAGAAGGTATCGACACAAAATTTATTACGAGGGTTCAGAAGACCTTATTGTAAGTTGAAACCATGGATTTTTAGCGTTAACGTTCCATTGAATTTGGAGGCAGAGAAATGTGTAATTCCAACGCTTTCTTCACAGCAATTTTATTACATTCAACAAGCTTTAAATTAAACATTACCTGCTATAATTAAAGTGTTACAGTTGAACATAATTAGCGCAATGATTAGAGTCATTTTCCATACAAATGCAATTAGCCCTCACCCCCCCCCCCCCCAAACCAAAAAAAAATATACAACAATTAAAAAAAGGCGTTTTGATAGTCTCTCATAGATGGGAGATAAGTTTTATAACACCTAGACTTGGGTCGTTAAAGATTCATTATTCAGAGTTTCGGGCTGTTTCACTTTATAACACCAAACCGTGGTATATACACAGGTTTCATCTGATTTCATGAAACAAGTGTAACTGAATGCTTTTATCATTTCTAGCTATTTAAATTTATCGTTTCTCCAGAATTGGGTCAATACAATTGAAGGGTCCAGTAGAAAAACGATGACGTTCCATTTTTTGTCGGAATTGAGATTTCAGCGGCATCTGTTGGCTAGTGACATGAACTAACAACACATCAAACGGCACAGAGAAAAAACAATTAGATTCAACTAAAAATCGTGTTTGAAAATATGTTGCACAGTGGAAGAATGATGAGACTCCCGCGCGCCCGAGGAAGAACGATGAGACTCCCGCGCGCCCGAGGAAGAACGATGAGGCTCCCGCGCGCCCGAGGAAGAATGATGAGGCTCTCGCGCGCCCGAGGAAGAACGATGAGGCTCCCGCGCGCCCGAGGAAGAACGATGAGGTTCCCTCTCTCCCCTCTCTCTTGTTCTCTCTATCATCAAACTGTTTTCTGTGATTATAACAGTGGCGGATCCAGGGGGGGGGGGCCATCGCCCCCACCCCCTGAGAGGTTTTGTTTTTTAAAATTTTAAGATATCATTTCTTTTCAAATTACAGATGAATAAATAAAAATTTAATATTTCGTTTTATCGTATAAAAGTTTTATCCGAATATTAAAATGGTGCTACGGATATTGCTTAGTTTACCAACTAGTGTAGCTTCCGCAGAACGGAGTTTCTCTGCTTTACGCAGGATCAAAACTTGGCTAAGAAACCGAATGTCTGAGGAAAGACTTTTGGGTCTTGCCCTTTCGCATTTGCATCAGGATAAGGAGGTGGATCCGGCGAAAGTTTAGACTCGATTAGCATCGTCGAAAAGTCATCGCTTAAATTTCATTATGTAATTATATAAATTATAAAATATATTAATAACGTAATTATGACGAAAGTAAATATAACCACGAATAAAAATAACTTATCAACGTTTCTGCCGTTTTTTTTTTTTTTTTTTTTTTTTTTTTTTTTTTTTTTTTTTTTTTTTTTTTTATAATCATCCGCTAATTCTTATTTAATTCACCTTAAATATAAGTTTCAGTTACTTAAAAAAAAAAAAAAAACTCCCCCCCCCCGATGATATGAAATATATCGAAACGTTGGCATTTGAATAGTGTTTTCTTCATTGACTGACCCTCAATACCCCCAGAATTTTTAATTCTACAGTCGCTAGCAAACATCTACAAAATGGAACCTCATCCTTTTTCCACTGGACCCATCAATTGTAACGTGATCAGATCTTCTGCAGGTCAACCCGGGCGACTTCAGGGCAGGGAGAGTCTATATGCCCCAGCTATACAAAGAGATAGGGGAAGTTACTTAATCGGTCAAAAAATTCGATGAAATTTCAACGGAATATCATGTTTCCGACCTCTACATTACAAATATGAAAAAAAAAGTGTGTGTGTCTGTGAACAAGATAACCCCCGATAGAATGAATTTAAGTGAATGTATAAAACCTCTAATAACTGCCAATAGAATGAATGTATCAATAGAATGAATGTATCAATAGAATGAATGTATCAATAGAATGAATGTATCAATACAAACTTTATACAACTTCCAAGTTGAGGAACGGGGACATATTGTGGAATTTGTAATAAATAAATAAAACAAACTTATATTTTGAAATACAGTGTAAACTCTATATAGCGACACTCAAGGGACTGCGCATTTTATAACGTTATTGAGAGTTGTCGTTAAATGAAGAGAAGAAAAATCAATACATATTACATTACATTTAATAGTATTTTACTATTATAATATGTATTTACTAATAAAGTATAAAATTTACAAACAACAAACATTAATATTGATACAAATAACAACGCTTATTGCGTATAGTCTGTTATCTTCGTCTGACTTTTTGCTGCTCCAGTATTTTATGGTGATCACAACAAAAAAAAGAACAAATTTCTTAGAATCTTCGGTACGTATGATGCCGACAGTCGAGGTAAATACGTGCTAGACAATAAAGCAACAAAATAACAAACAAAAGATCGTACACAGCTGCAGTTGTTATTAATTTGGGCAACTTGAATGTACTGTTTATTGCTTAGTAATGACGTATTGTTGTCGTTATTTAGAGTGGGTGTGATGCTACATAGAGTGTATCATTGTATGGACAACAAGGTAAACCAACCAGATTCAAGTAATTTCCATGTTTTAGGGAGTTTGTCGTTAAATCGAGTGGCGTTAAATGCAGTTTACACTGTATTGTCTATTCCACTAAAGATATTTATAAATATAAAACTACCGGTTTCGGCCTCACACCATCGTCAGGTCTAGTTATGAACTAAGTCAGTTTGCAGAGTGCTGACTACTCTGTGCACTCTGCAAACTGACTTAGTTCATAACTAGACCCAGGGGCGTAGCCAGGATTTTGAGCAGGGGGGGGCAAAGTTAGGTTACAGGGGGGGGGGGGGGGGGGGGGTATAGACTTCCGGGGACACAGTCCACAGTTTCCGTAGTAAGCGCTGCAGACTTTTTGTTATTAATTTGGGAGACTAAAGAAGAGAACTGACTGTAATACTTAAGCTGACTTTACATGAGCAGCAAAAATGCAAAGCGCAGCAGCAGCAAATGCACGCTGTGTTTTCTGTGCTTCTAGAATTAAATGACCAATAACGTGCATTTGCTACTGCTGCGATTTGCATTTTTACTGCGCATGTAAAATCAGCTTTAAGACTATAAAGTATAACATACATGAAGATTATGAGCCAGGAAATGAAATGATCGAATTCATATATATTTAAAAAAATTTAATATAACTTGTTTTTTACATGTACATTTAATGCAATGCATTTTTAATAAAAACTATTTTTTTAGTTTATTTAATTTGTATATTGTTTTTTTCTCGGGCCAGGGGGGGGGGGGGCACATGCCCCCCCCCTTGGCTACGCCCATCACTAGACCTGACGATGGTGTGAGGCCGAAACCGGTAGTTTTATAATTGAGTGGTTGACGCGAAAAAGGTTCTAAACGCCAAAATAACACTTCCTTCCTCTGCCATGTTGATAACTACTGGTGGCTGTTAGAACCTTCTTCCATGAGGCTCAACGCTGACGTGGGCTCAATACTACCAACTGCTGCTGTAACGGCAAAAAAAACTTCCCTACACTGTCCCTAGAGCCCTATAGAACCTGATTCCACAGAAATCTCATTTTCGACTAAAGTGGCGCTTAGAACCTTTTTCGCGTCAACCACTCAATTATCTTTAGTGAAAGAGACAATATTTCAAAAAATAAGTTTTATTTATTTATTATAAACTTTATATATGAGACTGAAACCCTATAAGGACTACACCATTCAATTTTCAGCCAAATCGGTTAAAGGAGTGAATGGATTAGTGGAGGGGCTTAACACAAAAACTCTAATAACTGTCGTTGTAATGAAAGTATCGACACAAAATTTCATATGTCAATTCAAAACCAGATAAAGACGACATTTATCAATTTTCAGAGGAATCAGCAGAAGGGAAGGGTGGGGGGGGGGGGGGGGTCAGAGGAGGGCTCAACTCAAAATCCCCAATAACTGCCGATGTAATCGATGTATCGACAAGGGATGGGGGGGGGGGGGGGGGGGGGGGTTCAGGGAAGGGAGCTCAATTCATAAACCCTAATAACTTCCAATAGAGCCCCAAAATAAGTCAACTGTTGAATATTAGCGCAAACGGTAGACCAGTTTTAGAGAGGGAGCGAAAAGTTAATTGATTACTTCGTTCTGGGGAAGTACATTGCCGATGATTCACCGACAACTTTTTTATTTTTATTTTTTTTTAGCTTTAACGGCAGGAAGGTACTAGCTGTGGAGCCAGCCGTTGCACGGTACATTTTACCCAGAGTGCCAGTTGCCATAATTTCATGAAACTAAATGCGTTACGAAATAATTTTAACTTCTTACTTGATGGTGCGGTGAAAAATTAAAAGGTAAGAATTGTTCCAACCGTGAAGAACCATGTACGTACGACCTTAAAACATTTTTTTTTTTTTTTTTTTTTAACGTTTTAAATGAGTTAAACCGTTGAAGAAAATGAAATGAAAACCCATAAAGAGTGGTGGAAAACAAGAGGAAATGAGTGGATAATAAAGCACATGTAGGCCTCATAAACCCTGAGATGCGCACGCGCGGTCAAAAACCTTTTTTATTGCCTAGTACGTTTTGTCTTCTTTGATACTTGTTTTAATGGCGTTACTTACAAGGACACAACTTATGGCTTCAAAACATTTCGTTTTACCTCCACATGAACTTTTACCAAAACGCTTTTTGATGGTTCCTTAGCTTGAAGTCAATACTTTTTTCAGAAATCACGGTTAAAGTTAAAGTTAATTTTTCAATTTAAATGTTTCCTCTATTTAAATTATAGTCAGGGGCGTACCTGGGGGGAAGGGTATTAGGGATCAATTCCCCCCCCCCCCCCGAATTAAAAAAAAAAGTTGTCCTTTTTTGTAAATAATACAATGATTTTTACCTGCATGGAATAATTTTTTGACATATAACATTTTCCTACTAGAGGTCTTGCGGTTCCTGGTGAGGCTCGACCTTGGGCAGACAAGAACATTTTCTCAACAATTCACACGTTATTATATGTAACAATTCACAAATTTTCATGTGTGCCTCAAAACCCCATAAGGACAACACCTATGGATTTTCAGCAAAATCGGCTAAAATTTTATATGTAAATTCAAGATCCCATAAGGACGACACAGAAGGGAAGAAAGGGAATTACTGTTGAGGTTAGGTTAGGTTTTATGACATGCCCGGGCTTTAGCTACGAGGTCATATCGCCTACTACCAGAGCGCTCTTTTGTCGCTGGTGGACATGAGCCCGACTCTACTGTGGGAGTCCGAAATTTTGCCTACCCTAAATTTTTATTCACCTAGGGCAGGGATCTTTAACGAGTACCTGACATCGTACAGGCTCGGAACCATCCGAAGGACGGCGCGATTAAGTTTATTTTACCTCCCAGATAAAATAAACTAAGGGCCTCTGTCGGGTTACGAACCCACGTTCTTGAGCTCAGAAGACAAGCACGCATACCGAGGGTTCAATCGATACCACACATTATCGATACTTTTACGCATGAGTAGTATCGAATAAAACTATAATAAAAATAATATATGTATATACCTATATAATAATAAAAAACACAATAAAATTTGGAAGGTATAAATGAGATATTGTAGCGGGCATAATAAGAAACAAATAAATCAAATCGAATAAGATAAAATTATATTATTAAAAACATACTGAAAATAATAAAAAGCCTTATAAAATATACATACAATTTATTTTTACTAAGGATATAAAACTACTGGAGACTATTCGTACTCCCACAATATTTCACCTTTCTAAAACACTTTTTGCAAGTCGCTGCGATCGAAACGTTCTTAGTGTAATAAATCCACCCCGCCGTAGGACGAGGAATTATAATTTATAATTGACAAAATGGAATGGAAAAATAGAATAAAATGCTGAAATCGTAATCACGTTCACGGTTCTGTTCAAATTCAAACAGACGTACACCTTCATAAAAGATAAACCATTTAATGTAAATCAGGACGCATCATGCAGACTGCGTGATGACATCACACATGAGGTTATCACCATCGATATATACGAGTATCATTTGTCCGTGGACCGTAATTTGAGTTCAGTATTTTATTGCAACAACAAATAAAAGAAAATTGTAAGAAATCCAACGGTGAATGACTTTGATGAATTGAAAAATGTATATATTTTTTTTAATGGTTGAAATTTGAAACGATTACTTTGAATCGATACAAGTAATATCTATTCGATACTTAGTTGTATTGAAAGGAAAGTATCGATACCAAAAGTATTTGGAATCGGACAAAAGTATCGATACTTTACTTGTATTTACTTGTATCGATAGATCCCTACGCATACCACTGAGCTACCGGCGCCCTCTCAATTACTGTTGATGTAATGAATGTATCAACATGAAATTTCAAATTTAAAGTTAAAATCCAATGAGGACATAACCTGTCAAATTAGGGGGGGGGGGGGGGGGGGGTTCAGGGGAGGGGGCTCTATTCAAGAACCTTAATAACTGCCGATGTAATGAATGTATCGACACAAAAATTAGTATGAGGATTTAGGAGCCTCCATGTAATTAACTGTTGAATTAATTGATTAATTCGTTCTGGGGAAGTACATTGTCGGTGATTGTCCAAGTTTTTATATTTAATTTGGAGATGGAAGTTCTGAAGTATAAAAATTGGTCTGATTGTTCAATCAATGAAGGAATCCGTTCCGGAGATGTTATAACTGGACCCTCTCTGCCGAGAACGACCTCCCGAGATATGAAATATGAGCTGGGCGCATTAATCATACAACTAGTATTTTGTATTTTATTTTTCATCTATTTCTTTTACAAAAACAACACTCAATGCTTCCTTCTTCGAATTTAATTTTCATATACAAGAGAGAGAATAGAGTTAGTTATTGTGCCTCATGCCCGGGCTTTAACGAGGTCATATCGCCTACTACCAGAGCGGATAGATATACGAAGTTTTTTGGAAGTTAATCGATCAGAAAATCAATGTTGTTTTCCGACCAACTGATTTCAAATATGAAGAAAAAAAATGTATGTCTGTCTGTGTTTGTGAATGTGATAAACAAAAGAACGACACCTATTAAATTTCAGCTAAATCTGCTAAAAGGAAGGGGGAATTGAGCGGAAAGCTCAACACAAAAACTAATAAATGTCTTTGTGATTTCTTTGTATAGGCACAAACATGTGTAAATTCTGAACCCTATAAGGTAATGATGAACGAATTTTCAGTGAAATCGGCCGAACGGTAGGGAGGATCAAAGAGTGACTCAACTCAGTACCCCCACAACTTCCGATGTAATGATAGCATCAATGTGACATTTTATATTTAAATTCTAAACCCTATTAGGAGAACATTTTATACATTTCAATTTAAAAGATTTTGCGTGAGGATTTTATTTATTCGCGTGAGGTGGTTTTCCTTCGTCTAACTCATTGATTTTAATGATTTTCAACAGTTAATCAGTTAAACCATGGGAGAACATGGTTAATTAGCAGTTTGAGAGTTGAGTAGTTCCAGGATTAACCGCCTATTTATGATTTTGTCTCTAGCTTGTGAAATTTGGTCGATAATGTTAAAGCTTTCGGCAGTCGTTGGATTAGTGCACGGAAGTATATACCAAACTATATTAAATTTATTTTATGAACCCTATAAGGTAATGATGAACGAATTTTCAGTGAAATCGGCCGAACGGTAGGGAGGATCAAAGAGTGACTCAACTCAGTACCCCCACAACTTCCGATGTAATGATAGCATCAATGTGACATTTTATATTTAAATTCTAAACCCTATTAGGAGAACATTTTATACATTTCAATTTAAAAGATTTTGCGTGAGGATTTTATTTATTCGCGTGAGGTGGTTTTCCTTCGTCTAACTCATTGATTTTAATGATTTTCAACAGTTAATCAGTTAAACCATGGGAGAACATGGTTAATCAGCAGTTCGAGAGTTGAGTAGTTCGAGGATTAACCGCCTATTTATGATTTTGTCTCTAGCTTGTGAAATTTGGTCGATAATGTTGAAGCTTTCGGCAGTCGTTGGATTAGTGCACGGAAGTATATACCAAACTATATTAAATTAAAAAAAAAAATTGTCCACAGGAATTTTAACTTAGATATACGGCAGAAAACTCTGGTTTTCCAGGTGAAAAGAAGACAAAACTCCTTAGTTTACAACGTTAAATAAAAAAATGGATAGATTTTAAAATAAATATCAAAATTATCCATCTCATGTACATCCAGCCTCTCTGGAAAACAAAAAAAAAAAAAAAAAAAACTAGCCCAATAAATGGGATATTGAGCATCCGTAATGATATATATGGAATCATTCGAATCTTATTTAAATGAATCTTATTTCATATGTATCTTATTCTAGTTATTATATCCGGTTGTATCCCAATTTTTACTCATACATTTGAGAGTACTAATTGAACACATATGGTATGTCTTAAGATTTGACTTTGCCTAGTTACAAGAGTGATGGATTTTAGATCAGTGTTAAAATACTAAAAACATTTTAAAAAAACATCTTAAGTTAATGGATTTAAGTATAATTTCATGTAGTAAGACTTACGATATGTTAGTTATTATGACTCATGCCCGGGCTTTAATCTCGAAGTCATATCGCCTACTACCAGAGCGCTCTTTCGTCACTCTGGTAGGCATGAGCCCGACTCTACTGTGAGAGTCCTAAATTTTTATTCACCTAGGGCAGGGGGTCATTAACGAGTACCTGACATCGTACAGACTCGGGACCATCGCTTAACGTCCCATTTGGAAGGGCCTCGAGTTTCGAACCCACGACCTTCAGCTCAGAAGGCAAGCACACATACCACTGAGCTACCGGCACCCTGACTTACGATATGTATATTTCTCCATTTGTCCATGTCGTATATATAGATTATACAGTAGAACCTCTTTAAGCCGAACTTCGATAAGTCGAAAACCTCCAAAACTCGAATAAAAGTTTTGTTCCTTTCCCTTCAAGCCCCAAAACCTCCCCTACTCGAAATCTCAACCCTCTATTAGTCGAAATAATCAGTGAGTCCCTACAAGCCAATTTGGTACATATTTTCCCTCTATAACTCGAAAAAATAAATTGGACCACTATATCTCGAACATAGCAATGTTTTATTTTACAACCTTTACAACTCGATTATTTGAAACTTATTACCTCTATAGCTCGAAGAAAAATAAGTTACTCCATTGTTTCTTAGAAAAGAATTTAGGAGTATACAAAAAATAGGATTACCAATTCTAAGAAATGATAAAGGATGATATTATTGATTTCATTTGAACTTTAGCGAAGCAAGTCGCTAAAATTGTCAGAAGTAGTTTGGTTCAAACCAGCAACTCGGAAGAACAAGAATTTTTTGTTCTTTATACCTTAGACAATGCTATAGATAGAGAACAACCGAATTATCTAAATCAAAAAAAAATTACTGACTTTTTTTAATACCTACATACATATACTTACATACTACGTATTTTTTATTTTAAGAATGTTTTGAAATAATGTTGATTTATAATAAATATAAATATGTTTGTTACCTCTGTAACTTGAATTTTTATTTATTTCACCTCTTTAACTCAAAATTAGTTAGAATGAATCTTAACCTCTACAAGTCGAATCAAAATCCGTCTGTCGAAATCCTCCATAAGTCGAAAACTCTATAACTCGAATTTTTTGGCGTCTCCTTTGATGTTCGACTTATAGAGGTTCTACTGTATTATATAGATATACGTTCTTGCTCTGAGTTACCTCCAATGCGGCCGACTCTATGCCCTTGTTTCATCTCTAAGAATTATTTGAAAACAAAATGAGTGATATCTTCAGACAGAGAGGAAAGTGCATGTTGGAATTTCCCACTTTTATTTTTATTTTTTGGTGGTGAAGTTAAGCTCCTTTTTGGTAAATCTCTTTAAGAGTGCATAAAGGCAATCATGGGTTGGTTCGTCTCCCTGTGCCACTCTGAGCCATAAACGGCAAACTGAAGTCCTCTGTTCTCCCTGCGTGTTTCCCTCCTTCAGTGGCCTCCCTGCTTCAAGTGCCGTTTAGCCAGACTTATGGCGGCAATGATTGAATCTTACTGCTCCACCTTTTATGCTTCGTGGAAGCTCCACTTCTTGCGTCTGCTCGTTTTAAAGCCTCTTCATTATTCTCTTGACCATTACATTACTTGTGCTTCCTTTCTCAAATCCACCGCCTTTCGTGTCTCTTACGTTAAAGTAACTTCAACGACAAGGATTTTAGTTATTCTCTCCACATTCCTCTGGGATTAATCGATAAGCTGTATAGACAGGTAGTGGAATCCAAATAGGTCTTACCAATTAACCGGGCTACGATTCCTCTGGCGGTTCAATGGAGGACCACTCCAAAAATTGGAGAACAGATTAGGGTAAAAATGAACAAAATACCTTTAAAATTATTTCAAAATAACCATAATCTTCTGGTTCGGTAAACTAATATTAATTGTGAATCATAAAATTTGAGCCTAGCTATAATAACTGGTCAAAAATTTATATTGAAAAGATCCTTTCTTGTTCGTAAATAAAATTTATTATGTACTTAGGCGAAGGTATAATTTGATGTTTAAACAAGTTGTAATTGTATTTTGTTGTCCTATACTTGAACGCTAAGTGATAGATGTACTTAATTTCTTCTTTATTTGTAAATTATGACGACTACACTCTGACGGTCATCTGACCAAGAGGTCATCTGTGGTATAAGATTTTTGATTTTCGAATTATTTGTATATGTGTATTTTATTTATAAATAAAGACTTAATAAATAAATAAATTAACAAAAGAAAACCGTGTGAGATGCAGTTAATCAAGTGAAAATAATAAAAAATAACAAAACATAGGCTGAATAACAATAAAAATTAACTTAATATTATGGGGAAAAATATAACGACTTGGTTAACCCTCCTAATACCACGTGACCTGTGAAACGAAAAATACCACGTGGGGTCCTTTTGAGACCTCACTTCATTTTTCAATTTTTCATGTACCAACTAGCTTTTCATTCTAACTTTTTCAATCAAGTTCATTCAAAAATGAGGGAAAAATAACAAAGAGTTTAAAAAGTTGAGAAAAAATGGTATAAAAAATGTTTATTCAAAAAAACGTAAATCATGAAACTTATAAAAGTATATTCACACTATGGGTGATATTATTATTTACATTTAGCGCAAAGAAATTTTTTTGTGACATGGTTTTTACATACGTGCTTCTAGCTCATCAAGTTTTTCATCGTCCGTTTCCAAAACGTCTTCAACATCGGAGATCACTTCGAGCTGTTCCGTTTCCACAAGGGCCTCCTCAGATTCAAACCCTGCAGTCTCCCTGGCACGCTCTACTAACATCAACGTTCGCGAGGACACAATGTGTTTCATGATTTATCTTTACGGTCCGAACCGTCAACGCATACTGAAATTAGATCTAAATAAAATTCAAGAGGTGAACGAGAAGTGGAAACCAAGAAATGTTGATCAGAAAGAGCTCCAGGAAAAACTCCAGCGGGTGCGGGCAATGTCTTCTTCGAATTGCAGGTCAATTGAAGAGCAAACGTAACTTTTCGGAATTGTTTACTGAGTGGAACTTCTTGAAAATATTTCTCATCAGACGAACGAAAATGTGATAAGGATAATACCACGTAGGGTCCCGCGTGACCCCAACTACGTTTTTGTGAAAATATTATTTTATATCAATGTTTAAAATACATACTGAATACATTTTTTTAATGAAATCGAATGGAGATAGTCTACGGATAAATGTCCTGAAGCCTCATCGAAATAGAAATTATATTGAGCAGTTCATACACATTTTAAAACGCATGGGGTCTTTTTTGACCCCACATGGTATTAGTAGGGTTAAGAATGAAAATAAAACTTCATAAAATATATCGAATTGGTTAAGAATGAAAATAGTTGTTCAGAAAATGGATAAAATAGTTCTTATCGGATATGATGGTATGACGGTTATATGTTGAGAGGATGGTGCTCGGTGATAGGATGCACCGTGTGGTGATAGGACGATGTGGGGGTGATGGCTAGGTTATAGGATGCACCGTCTGGTGTGGTGATGGCCAAGCTGAGCAAGTTGATAAGCACGATGCACCTCCCAATGAGCTACTGACCGACTTATGTAGAGCCTACTTTAGTAAATATTAGGAGAAGTAGGCTTAGTAGGAAGGAGTCTGTAAACAAGTCCGACTTCCATCCAAAATAACAAACTCAAACAAATACTAAAATTAAAATGTTTAAATGGAAATGTTAAAATGTCAAAATAATGCCGAAACAAAAACCGACCAAAATATCTGACATAAAATTTCTGAGGCTCGCCCTCTTCCGCCTCTTCTATTAATTCATTCCTTGATATCGATCTACCAACAACTCGATGTAGGAGAAGGTGGACAGAAGACGTCTGCAGGTCAAGGAATCTGAAGCATAGATCAAATTTTAATTTGTTTTCACATGCTTGAACATTTCAGTCATTTATTTTTGCATACACTCATCAAATTTCGTGCCGATACATTCATTGTTCACACACAAAGAGAAAATTTCATTTTTGGAATCAAGTAGTCGGAGAACATTAAATTCCTGGGAAAAAATTGAATTTTGGAATGATTACATAACCTCCCCTATACTTCATGTAGATGGGGCTGTAAAACCCTAATATCTCCCTACGTAATGAATACATGGACAGGAAGTTTTATGAAATGAAAACTGACATAATTGCAGAGATATTGTGAAATAATTCAAATGGACTTGAAAATAAAATAAAACTGGTTTATTTAATATGTTGTCTAATTTCACTAACTATATATACATGGGAGTACTTTCGGTATTTCTACCATCCTCAGCCAAAAGCAGTCTTATCTCTTATGCTTTTGGCTGAGGATGGTAGAAATACCGAAAGTACTCCCATGTATATATAGTTAGTGAAATTAGACAACATATTAAATAAACCAGTTTTATTTTATTTTCAAGGAAGTTTTATGCTTATTTATTGTTACTCATGCCCGGGCTTTAACTGCTGTTTCGTCGCTCTGGTGGGCATGAGCCCAAATCCTAAATTTGGCTGATGCAGGTTTATTCACGAAGCTTAGTCTGACATCATACAGACTCCGGACTATTGCTTAACATCCCATCCGAAGGACGGCGTGCTCAAGATTTTTAAAAAATTCGCCTGATGAAGAGTTTATAGGGATAACAAAAATTCGGTTGATAACATATATTTTGAGGATATATTCCCTACTGTCTGGCTTCTGGCTCTCTGGCTTCTCATTATCTATCGTCTCCTTTTTCCTCGCTCCCTGACTATAACAAAAGCCATATTTCTGCCAGACATACTGACAGACCATATTCCTAGTCTACGACATATTTCCTTCTGATATTAGACAGAGCTGGTCCCTCTAAGAGTTATGACAGCTAGACCCAAGATTGTGTTAACGTTGGCCTCCAACCAAATGAGACAGTCTCCCCTCTTTAAACCCCATCCATATGTCTTCTGTGTGTAGACAAACCTTTTTACATCAATATTTCTTAAAGTGACTCTCCGACTGTCATGTTCACTAAAAGGGTGTCGAAACATTTCTATTTAAAATAATGTGCCACTTTTTAACAATTTAATTTAATTGTTGAAATCCTCAGTTATACAAAAAAAAAATACGGAAAATTACTTAATTGATAAAAAAAATCGATGAGTTTTGACCGGAAATTCAATTTCAAATTCCGACCTTCTATATCCAAAAATAAAAAATGTGTATCCAAAATCTAGTTAAGACTTTCCAATTGCAATTTACGCATAAGAACAAAATTTTAAAATATGTTTTTATAATTGGAATTTTTTTATTGAAAGGATAAAAATAAATATGTGTGATATGGCTATAACAGGGCTTTTTTTTTGTACCCACCACTTTTTTGTCGTAGAAACGATCTGTATAAAAGTAGTTGGTATAATAAAGTGGCCACATCACATATATTTACTTATCTTCTATTTTTAAATATTTTAATAAGAGCCCATGGAAGTTTCTACTGGAACCCGAATGCCTCCACCAATCGAATTTCTAGGTTTCTATACAATCATGCAATCAGTGATATCGAATTATTGAGTCTGCAAGAAATGAGGTGTAATATTGTTAATAATATGTATTGTATATTATTTGTCTGAAGAATTTAATTAATAATATTATTATTATTAGAATTTAATTTAAAAATAATAATAATATTATTATTATTTTTTTTTTTTAAATTAAATTCTTCAGACAAATAATATACAATACATATTTTTAACAATATTACACCTCATTTCATAAGCGCTGGATTTATACATTTTTCAAGTAGAGGCCATTGACATCTCGCCGCCCCTACCAGAATTATTGTATATATTTTTTCATCTATAAAATATGCAAACGTTACAAATCCAATACTTTTTATTGCACAGAATGCAACTATTTACACACACACAATTACAGATACAATACAATAACGGAAAATAAGCAAAAATTACTCTACTGGGGTCAGGAATGAAATAAAAAAGATGAGCTAGTTCTCTGCTAGCGACGAAACCCCTGAAAAATCGTCCGTGAATCACCAGCTATATACTTCCTCAGCACGAATTTATCACCTAAGTGTTCACTCTCCCTCCAAAACCACTCGACCGTTCGGACTTGATGGTTGACTTTTTGATTGACTATTTTTCGACCAATTTTGCCGTAAATTAGTCTAGGTCTTAATAGGGTTTTCAATTTAAATATAAAATTTCATGTCGATGCTTGGCTTTGGTTGGAGGCATCGTATTCACTGCCAGGAGAGGACGCCGATAGTTCAGAAATTGCGTGCTAGCCTTCAGAGCTTAAAATCGCAGGTTCGATGCCTTATCGAGGTCCTTAGGTTTTAAGAGCAATTTAAGACTCCCACAATAGCATCGGGCTCATTTCCACCAGAGCGACAAAAGAGCGCTCTGGTGGTAGCTAGTAGTTAATGTCAGCCCTATATATACAACGTATAGAGGAAATTATGTAATCGGTCAGAGAATCAGAGTTTTCAACGGAGTTGCATATTTTCCATGCATTTAAAAAAAAATGTATGTCTGTCTCCGTGTTTGTGCTTCTATGTGTCTAGTTGCGTGTGTTAGCCCAAACGGTCAATTGAATGTTGGCAAAGTGAAAACGTAATCGATTAGTTCATGTTGGGAAAGTAGCCGTT
The DNA here is from genome assembly GCA_963662175.1 of Aradus depressus. NCBI lineage: Eukaryota > Metazoa > Arthropoda > Insecta > Hemiptera > Aradidae > Aradus > Aradus depressus. The sequence continues at coordinate 6,326,870 of OY759224.1, forward strand.
GATTCACCGACAATTTTTTTTTTTCATTTTTGAAATGAGATGGTCAGAAAACATTTCTGACTGATTATATAACTTCACCTATAGTTATCTAGCTAAGAAAATAAAGAAATCGCTCTTGTACGAAGAGGTTCTACGCTTTTATTTGAACACATCTACTTCTCCAGGTGTACGATGAACTTGAAACATACATAATTTTATATGTATATACACACAGGGGCGTAGCCAGGGGGGGGGGGGTAAGGGGGGGCGCATACAAAACATAGGCTAAATAACAATAAAAATTAATTTAATATTGTGGGGAAAATATAACGACTTGGTTAAGAATGAAAATAAAAGTTCATAAAATATATCGAATTGGTTAAGAATGAAAATATCCTCTGATTTAAGCTTGGCAAATTGGGATTATTTTTGCTTGTAACTAACCAACCCGATTATTATTCAATGGTGAAATTGGATTCACATGAAGTCTTAAAGTAGAATAGTAGAAAAAATTGTCGGTGATTGACCGGCTATGAAATTCCCGAGAACAAATTAATCAATTTTTACTCCCCCTCCAAAAACCAGTCGACCGTTTGCGCGAATAATCAATAGTTGACTTACATGTGGACTTCTGAATCATACTGAATTTTGAGTTGATAAATTCATTACATCGGCAGTTATTAGCGTTTTTGAATTGAGCCCGCTTCTGCCAATTCCGCTGATATTATAGTTTCGTCCTTATGGGTTTTTGAATTTACTTATGAAATTTTGTGCCGATACATACATTATATTGAGAGTTATTGTTTACATAGACACACACATTTTTCATTTTTGGAATAAAGTTAATGGAAAACATGGAATTCCGTTGAAAACTCAACTTCGAATATCTGATCGATTATGTTTCTTCCATACTTCGTATAGATGGGGAAGTAAAAAATTATGTTGAGAGTATAGGCTCAAAAAAGCATCTTATTAGCGCCTTAGCGCCACGTTCAATAGGCGTAATGTCATCTAGGAATTTCAGAATGCGTGGTAGTTGAGGTTAGAATCCTTCTGTAGCCTCATTGTGATTTAGTTGCATCCCAATGAAATAATTTGCATAAATAGTTTCTAACTGACGATTGATAGTTCCTTCATTGATAAAAACAGAAAGGCACGCGCCAATCCTAACAGTCTTAGGTGAAATGTGGGCCAGCTACGTAGCATGCAAGGCAGAGGATTTCAAACCAAGAACAATAGAGAGCCGTTGAAGGCAAATCGGGGCAAGTGCCGTTAGGATGCGTGTTGAAGGTAGCGAATCGCGAACATGTGCTATCGGAAGTGCCAGAGGCACACGCAGTGCATGGCATGCAGTGCAGTATATCTTCTCGAATGGACAGGAGAGCCTGCAACTACGATATCTAGCGGAAGACCCACGCACTCTTCCAGTCTACTACTTCTATTATGCAATCTGATATCCCTTCCCTTAGTGCACCTCCGCACGTATATAAAGTGCACTTAGAAACGATTTACGTGCACACAATTGCACTGCTAATGAGTAGGATTTTGTAATAATATTGCATTTATAACTTTCTGAGATGTGTTTCAAGGGGTTGATAATGCGTCCTTCTAGACATTCCAATGTTTTATGGGTTGGACAACTGATGCGAAACTAAACACATTCTGGATGCTTAGTCTTGTTATATTTAACATAAACACATTCCAGATAAAACGATATTAATCGCTTCTTCTTTTCCCTGTTTACTGATGTTCGTTCAAGTTCACCTAACACTATTTCTGACAATATCGTATGATCAAACAGAGGTTAGTTTAAGTGAAATCTTCGCTACGGCAATTGAGCTCGATACTTGCACACCAGTTCTCTTAATTGTCAACCACATGGATATGGAAGTACAGGACACTTTCGTAACAGTTTCTTTAAATGCAGCCTTCTTGGATACGGAATATCTACTATATTGACATAAATCCTCATCGCCAACAATAGAACAGTAATGTAAACACCGTTAATCCCCAGGAACTTTGTACAATCTGCAATAAAAACGAATTGGAAGACGTATACCACCTGTTAATATCCTGTCCGATATACTCCCCCATTAAAAGCCACTTCCTGCCTCAGAGTATCAGTATAGACCGATCCAACTTTCATACATTACTCCTGGCCCATAATAAGAATACCTCAAACATTTTCTATTATTTGATCAGCGCTCTGAAACCTTGCTCTGTACAATATTCAGTAAAACTGAAAAGCACGGCCAAGTACGAAAAAATGTCTGCTTATGTAAATATATACTATGTTTATCAAGGTTAGGTTAGGTTTTATGACTCATGCCCGGGCTTTAACTACGAGGTCATATCGCCTACTACCAGAGCGCTCTTTTGTCACTCTCGTGAGCCCGACTCTACTGTGGGAGTCCTAAATTTTGCCTACCCTAAATTTTTATTCACCTAGGGTAGGGGTCTTTAACGAGTACCTGACATCGTAGAGGCTCGGGACCATCGTTTAACGTCCCATCCGAAGGTCGGCGTGCTTAAGTTTATTTTACCTCCCAAATAAAATAAACTAAAAGGCCTCGGTCGGGTTTCGAACCCACGATCTTGAGCTACCGGAGCCCTCTATGTTTATCAATTTCCTGAATGTATTTTTATTGTTGCTGTCTTTTTTTCGTTATCGTTATAATATTGGGTTATTTTTTATTATATAGGTATATATTTTTATCTTTATCTTTGCATATATAGATCACATGATATTTATTATTCATTTAAAAATTCATATATATAGGAGTTTGGAGCCAGAGCGGACCAACCCACAATTTTTCGGAAAATGAGTTATTACCATCCTGATGTTGGCATAGGTTCCCTTTTTCAAAACCAGTGTGGATCACTTAGTTTCTTCACTTCAGTGATAGATAGCAGCACTTTAAGTTTAGTCCACAAGTATTTTGTGCATATATTTTCAAATTCACAATGGATCATACGACCTTCAAAAACTTTATAGAACACAAAAAGGGATCACTCATCCAATACTATTCTTAAATTTCAAATATAAATAAATATTTGGGGCCCATTTATGGAGATAAACAAAATGTACTCAATTTTCAATTGTCATTTTCTACCTGTTCAGTTTCAACCAGTTGGTCCGCTCTGGCTCCAAACTCCTCATATTAACATTGATGACATCATCCGGACGCCCGGACACTAAAAAAGGAAAATGAAAAAAAAAAAGTTATTTTTTGCCAATTTTGACCCTTCGAATTGGTCAAAAATGAATCTTTTTGGCTACTTTTTTTTTTTTATTTTGTTCAGTTCGGAGTTCTCCAGACGGCTATGTCGGAAAAAAACATCATTTTGTTAATGAATAATATACTTTTTCTATGCAAAAAGTGGCATTTGGTGTCACTAGAAAAGTAACACAGCAGTGTCTTTCGACATTTTTTTCGGACTTGGCCAGAGACACTGCCGTGTCTCCTGAAACAGCTGAACAATAATCATATCTTATATACATATTTCGAGGATTTAGAAGTCCTTGAGTAGGACACATATTAATTTTGAACCAAACGGCAATTGGTTTCAGAGAGACAACGAAATATTAGCTGATTACCTCAGGCAAGTTAAGTACATTGCCGGTGATTCAGCGAAGTCTTCTATTCTTCATTTTTGGAATGAAGCCGTTGGAGATTACATAACTTCCCCTATACATCGTATAGCTGAAGAAGTAATAAAAAGGATTTAGAAAGCTTATTCAGGGGGGAAATGGTACGGATTAGGGTACATTTAATGGTTGAGACGAAATGGATATCACACCTGTGATATCCTGGTCGAATCGCTTCTTGCATGTGTTATTATTCGTCTCCGTTAGTGATTCAAGTGTTATTCGAGCTACGTGATGACTTATCTTCCGGTCAGCATTTAGCTTCCTTCTGCTCCTTATTCCTTCTGAATGGACGTTCGACTTTGTATTCCTTCGGTGTTATCGCTTTACTTCTTCAGCACAAAGTATAGGTGAGGGCGCCGGTAGCTCAGTGGTATGCGTGCTTGACTTCTGAGTTCAAAATCATGGCCGAAATCCGGCCGAGGCCCTTTATTTATTTTATCTGAGAGGTAAAATAAATTTAAGCACGCTGTCCTTCGGCTGGGAAGTTAAGCGATGGTTTCGAGCCTGTACGATGTCAGGTACTCGACAAAAAATTTAGGGTAGTCCAAATGTAGAACTCCCAAAGTAGAGTTAGGCTCTCATGTTCACCAGAGTGACAAAAGAGCGCTCTGGTAGTAGGCGATATGACCTTGTATTCAAAGCCCGGGCATGAGTCATAATAACTAACAAAGTATAGGAGTAGTTAGACACTGAAACTGTGTTTCCTTATTGTCATTCAGTTTTGCTACTTCATCCAGACGAGTAAAAATATTTACGAAATTTCATGTCAATACATTCATTAAAACGGCAGTTTTTGAGCTCTATCGTCGCGCTGGTGGATAGGGAGGGAAGGTGAAGATACTTAGGTGAAATTCTATAATTATTTATATATTTTTTTTATAATTATAGTTAGTTACTTTGATTATGAATGTTACTGTTACTGTGAATGTCCGGGCTTTAATTTTGAGGACATATCGCCTACTATCAGAGCGCTCCTTCGTCACTCTGGTGGACATGAGCCCGACTCTAGTATGGGAGTCCTAAATTTTGCCTACTCTAAATTTTTATTCACCTAGGGGTCTTTAACGAGTACTTGACATCGTACTTGCTCGGGACCATTGCTTAACGTCCCATCCGAAGGACGGCGTGCTTAAGTCCTTATCCCTCGTTTAAATGAATTGGAATTAAATGAGCACCAAGAAAACGGGAGTCACATAATATAATAGTTCTAACCATTGGTCAGCGTTTCATTAAAAAAAAAAAATATATATATATATATATTAATAAAAATAAATAAAGGTGTGAAAATTATAAAATAATTGTTGTCTTATATATGTGCAAATAACCTTTTGTGACTCAGCAGTTAGGTCAAATGAAATAAGTGACACTGCCAAATTGTTGGACTGTGCATTGTGCATTGTGACGGGTGTCCGCGGTGCATGGTTGGGTTAATTGCAAGTTATCATGTTGTGAAGTGTTGACCGTGTGCGTGATGAGTTAGCAGAAAAATATTATATGATGAATTTAAGTAATTTTTTGTCAATTAACTCTCGTTATTAACATTGAAGTATGTTTACAGAAATATTGAAGAAGATCCAAATATGCAACCTAAAACCGACCGATTACCCATCCGAAAATAGCATATGTCTACGTATATGATAAAAATATGAAAATTATTATTACATCCAAAGCTATATGAAGTATAGGGGAAGTTATGTAAATTACAAGCCGGTTAGAAATTCAATTTTGAATTTTCACCGAAATTTTGAGTTCTCACACTGTATATGAGTCTGTGGTAACTCTCCATAGATGCAATGTGACATAATATTTCAATACGTGACATAATATTATATGCGTATCCAGAATCCTATATGGATGACTATTGATTATTAGCCAAATCGGTCAAAATGGAGGTTAAGGTTAAGGAAAAGAAATTTCATACGTAAATTCAAAACATAAGGACGACAACTAATAATTTTCAGTGGAATTAGACGAGGGGAAAGGAGAGGGCGCGACTTGGGAAATAATATTAAAATATATTGCTAACAGGATACAAAAGATAGATTGAATATGCTCAAGATCGCGGGTTCCATATCCGGCCGATTCCCTTAAGTTTTCTATCTGACAGGTAAAAAGACCTTGAACAGGCTTTAAAGACTCCTTACTTTTTTTTTTACAAACAGATATTTACAACTGTTTAAAAATAAATACTACAAGCAAATATTCTAATAGAGAGATAATGGCAATGTTGGTAAATTCCAGCATTTCTTCTATTTTATTCGACAATATTTCGGGACACTTACACGTCCCTGTGACCGGCAGAAGGGACGTCTAAGTGTCCCGAAATATTGTCGAATAAAATAGAAGACACCTCTGGAAGAAATGTCGGAATTTACCAACAGTGGAACATCACAGAGAAGTTTAAGAAACACGATAATGGCAATGTCAAGTCAAGAGGGAGAAATCTCCCCGTGGTGACATTGATTTTCTCTCATTTGTAACTAATCTCTTTCACTGCTGCTGCTAAGGAGGTCTCTAGGCCATTGACGCTTAAGCCGTCGTTGGGGAAGTGTGGCAGAATGGAGGGCACGGACTAGAGGATTATTGTGGGAACTAAGAAAGGAAAATATTTTTTTATATTTGGATTTAGCCACTACGGTGTTACTAAACCTGGATAGACTAAAACTTAGGACTTCCACAGTAGAATCGGGATCATATCCACCAGATCGACGGAAGAACACTCTGGTAGTAGTAGATATGACGTAGTTAAAGCCCCGGCAAGAGTCACAATGCTTTACTCATTAGCGTTCTGATTATCCTGTTGTAGCATCGGCCCTGTCTAGCTGTCAGGTTTCCCTGGAGCTTCGTACAGAGCTGTGGTGGCGATTGGCTGTTGAAGACACACTGCTACCCTGAGTGTACCCTATTCTTCTGACGCCAGAGTGTCCGGTCCATTGTGCAACCCTCCTTCGAACAATTAACCAGGTGATTATCCACGGACCACCGGAAGTTGCCCTCATGGCGTTTCCAATCAGTCCACAACTCTTGACAATGCGACTTATCTTGTGTCTTTCATACTCTCCAGGGTTCTCCATTCACTTCTTCCTTCCTCACCGTATCGTTCCTTTGATACAGAACAACAACCATAAATATTATACTTATGCTCAGTTTCTGGAATTTCAATTAAATGAAAGATTAGTAAATAGAAGATTAAACTAATGGTTCATTAATTTATGACCAGTTTCCCAAAATATTTTAATCTCCCATTAGTTATTACTCAGTAAACTTGTGATAAGAGATGTTTGATAATATGAAAATAAAATGAAATGATTTGAATTTAAGACAATAATAATTGAAGTTAATTAAATTTTAAAAAATCTAAATGAATTTACGTGAGTATGCGATGATTATTAATCTGATTTGAATTTACTAAAGAATTTACTGTATCAAAAAAAAAATTAATAATTAAAATGCTAATTCAATAAACATTATTTTGAGTGAGGCTCCAAGAAAAATTAGCATAAATAACTTTGGGAAAAAAATGAAGTTACTCTACCGAGCACCAACCAATCCAAGATGGCTCCCGATTTTAACATTACTTAATAAACACTTTCTATGTCCCGTATTGGTGCTTTCCAAAGGCATGAATCCGACGAAATCATAAGTTTTGAAGTCCGAAGTCCATATAGAGATATTGAGGGAAGTTAAAGAAAAAACTAAAACATGTTCCAAAAATTTTACAAATTTATTGAAAAGAAATACTTATAATTAGTAGCCATTTTAAAATGTAAGTTCTACTCACTGTGACGTCACGTGAGCTACTGGCGCCCTTAAAAATTCGATTTAAATTAATCAACTAAATTTTTCATCTTTCTCTCTGACCAATTAACCAATTTATTTGAAAGTTAAATCAACAAAGTTATGTATTCGATTATGAATTCAATCTTGATTCTTCTACAAGATTTGTAACCTGAAGAAGGGGCGTGAAATCGACCCAAAATATCATTAAAAATCGGTAAGGTAAACCTATGTTTCGACCAGAGTTGGGAAATATTGAGTATTTAAAAAAAAAAACAATATTTTTGCGAATCACTTTCTTGTAACTAAATTTAAGGAAAATATTTTCTTGTATTTATTTCTCAACTAGTTTTTTATAACTAATCGTTTTTAATTTAGCGCTAAGTATTAAGTAGTTAAATATTTTCTTTAACTAATTCTACTATTTAACTACTTATCAACCTGAAATAATTTTTGAATTTTATGGTTACAGTATCTTTTAAAATATAATTATTAATTCGAAAACAAAATACAAAATATGAAACTTATAACACATTTTTAAAACAACAATTTTTAGGAAAACAAAAATATTTTTAGAACATTTTTTCAATTTCCAACTCATCGTGTACGTAGTAATAAACATAAATAAACAAACAAGATATGAATTCCAAAGGCCACATAGACAAATCACAAAAGTTTTGCATTTCATTGATTCAGGACATTTTTAAATCCTTTTTATGAGGACTGAAAGATGCAAAACTAGCACATTTCTCGAAATTATTTGCAACATCGAGTAGTCAAACAAAAATAATAGTTAACTAGTGGTAGTTACAAAATAAACTAATTATATTCAATTAGGTTAGGTTAGGTTTTATGACTCATGCCCGAGGTTTAACTACGAGGTCAAATCGCCTACTACCAGAGCGCGCTTTCGTCACTCTGGTGGACATGAGCCCGACTCTACTGTTTAATTTTGCCTACCCTAAATTTTTATTCATCTAGGGTAGGGGTCTTTAACGAGTACCTGACATCGTACAGGCTCAGGACCATCGCTTAACGATGGATGGCGTGCTTAAGTTTATTTTACCGCCCAGATAAAATACACTAAGGGCCTCGGTCGGGTTTCGAACCCACGATCTTGAGCGCAGAAGGCAAGCACGCATACTACTGAGCTACCGGCGCCCTCTATTGCATTGATTCGACATAATTAAGAAAAGACAATTCCTGGGAACAAGAATTGTTTGATGTAGATATACATGAGAAGGAGGGATATGGGTGGACAAGACAGACAGACAAACAGAGATATGGATGAAATGGCAAAACTGGGAATGACTTGGGAGTAATGAAGAAACAGGGTTTTAGTGTCTTTCTGTCGGCAAAATAAAACATAAGTTAAAGAAAGGGCTTTGTCTAAAATGAAGTTGGGTTGGGCGGTAAAGCGAGGGTCCGGGCTCGGCCGTAAACTGTCCAACTAGGTAGGCAAAGTCCCATGACCACCCGTAAAGAACTACATTCCTCCATCGCCATTGGCGAAGCGATTGGGCGAATGAAATTTGTCAAATAAAAAAAAACAAAGGAGAAGATATATGTAATCGGACAGAGAGCTCTGATCAAGATCGCGGGTTCAGATATCTGGGAGGTGAAAAAACCTTGAGCATGCCGTCCTTCGGATGGGTCGTTAAGCCTTGGTCCCGAGCCTGTACGTCCACCAGAGTAACAAAATGAGCTACCGGCGCCCTCTATATTCAATTATAACTACTTTTTTATTCTTTCATTTAAACTGTTTTTTTATAAATATTTTGGTACACTGTTACTTAAAATATTACGAAATATTCTGAGCTCAAGGTCGTGGGTTCGTAACCCGACCGAGACCGTTAGTTTATTTTATCTAGGAGGTAAAATAAACTTAAGCTCGCCGTCCTTCGGATGGGACGTTAAGCGATGGTCCCGAGCCTGTACGATGTCAGGTACTCGTTAAAGACCCCTACCCTAGATGAATAAAAATTTAGGGTAGGCAAAATGTAGGACTCCCACAGTAGAGTCGGGCTCATGTCCACCAGAGTGAGGAAATAGCGCTCTGGTAGTAGGAGATATGACCTCGTTGTTAAAGCCCGGGCATGAGTCATAAGACCTAACCTAACCTACTGCGAAATATAACCACTTTCAAAGCTAGTTTCCATTGTTAAAATCATTTAAAACAGTCCAACTCTGGTTTCGACCTACAAAGCAATCCACAGATTTCTACTTTCATATCTGCAAGTTTCTAATAACATTAGTTTGTGGTTGTCGTCAGACACCGATAATGAACAACCAGAAAGATGAATTAATGGTTTTTCTATGGGAATACCTTGAACGAGACACAATTTGTTTGAAGCTGGAGTCTCTGAGATTATATTCCGCATCTATAAGTCATCCATCATGAATGACGTTAGTATCATTAAAACGCTATGAAAACAAGCATCTGTTTAACATAAACTACTTACCAATCAATCACCAGACATGATTTGTTTCATCAATAATACAACAAATGACATTTTCTATTTTTTTTTTCGTTTAGGTTTTTTAATTTTATTAATTATTTTCCCCCTTTGAGGTATTTTAATAGGTTACATTCACAAACAACCCCCTTATTTCCAACTTATGCGGATGACGTTGTCATTTCACTTGAGATTCCAATTTGGTACATAGCTCTGTCAAACTTCACAATGTCCTATTAATCAATCGATTGACAGCGGTGAGCGGCGAATTTACTCGAAATGAATGTGCCCCAAGAATGTGCACTATCTTCATCTGAAACGGTCTTTCAAAAGGCACTTAATCAAAATCATTTTCGCCACGATGTAAGATTTCCTGTGCGATTTTCAGGGAATTTTTTTTTTTTTTTGTTTATTGTAACTAGGGATGCAGCTGAGCATAAAAATTGTGCTAACTTATTAACGGATAATCGGATTGTAATGAAATTAAACATGCAGTATTCTTAAAAGCCAAATTGAAAAAAAGAGTGTGTGATGTCTCAAAAATCTTATCGGGAGGGGGGACTATGAGTGGAGGTTGAGCATAAAAATAGTTCAACCTCATTAACGGATTATCGGAGTGTCATAAAATTTTACATGTAGTAGTTTTAAAAGCAAAATTTAAAAAATAGGATAAATTAAGGATAAAAATAGATTAAATTCAATTAAATAAATAAATAATTCTGTACTGAATAAATGCCTAGCTTTGTGATATTATTATTAATGATATTGATACCATGGGAAGTTTGCCTTGTGGACCTCAAGGGCCGCACTTAGTTAGAAATGCCTCCTTTGTAGAGTCTTAATACAGGGCCCAGTAATTTCCTCTGATTTAGGGTGCAAAGAGGCAAAACACACACATCCGAGAACCTGCTTGTTTTAATTTCGGTTTTAATGGACATTTAAAAAACATTTAAAACTATTACGCCCTCAAATCATTCTTTCACTGCCAACTAAAATTATCTTCAACCTCTCAGCAGTCTCCTAACTCGATCTTTAAGACAATTTCGTAGTTCAATATAGATAGAAAGGTCGTCCTTAGTAACCATGACGATTTGTGTCAATAATAGTTTCTCATGATCCTTGTCATTCTGTCTACAATTTTTAAATTATTTTCGAGTCTTGGCTTCATTTTTCTTACATTATAATTGGATTTATACAAGTTAGTCATTGTGACTCAGGCCCGAGCTTTAACTACGAGGTCATATCGCCTACTACCAGAGAGCTCTTTCATCGCTCTGATGGATGTGCGCCTGAATCTACTGTGTGAGTCCTAAATTTTTCTATTCTGGCTTAATTACCTAGGGTAACGTGTATCTGACACCGTATATAATTTATCTTAATTATCGTTTGATTTCGGCCAAAATCGAATCAGATCGAAGTTATCAGATGTAACATTTTCATTTTCAAGTCAAGACAATCGTTCCTGCGATAGAGTCAATTTCACGAAATTGAACAAAACATTTCCATGTTACTGTGATGTGTTAATGTGAAAATCCCCTCTTCGCACGAATTCTTTTTTATATTTAAGGTATATGGAAGTAAAATCTGATACCATCACCTCACATCCTATCCTCGAAGTTTCATGAAAGTCTGAATCCATCACCTCACATCCTATCCTCGAAGTTTCATGAAAGTCTGTATCCATCACCTCACATCCTATCCCCAAAGGTTCATGAAAGTCTGAATCCATCACCTCACATCCTATCCTCGAAGTTTCATGAAAGTCTGAATCCATCACCTCACATCCTATCCTCGAAGTTTCATGAAAGTCTGAATCCATCACCTCACATCCTATCCTCGAAGTTTCATGAAAGTCTGAATCCATCACCTCACATCCTATCCTCGAAGTTTCATGAAAGTCTGAATCCATCACCTCACATCCTATCCCCAAAGATTCATGAAAGTCTGAATCCATCACCTCACATCCTATCCTCGAAGTTTCATGAAAGTCTGAATCCATCACCTCACATCCTATCCCCAAAGATTCATGAAAGTCTGAATCCATCACCTCACATCCTATCCTCGAATTTTCATGAAAGTCTGAATCCATCACCTTACATCCTATCCCCAAAGATTCATGAAAGTCTGAATCCATCACCTCACATCCTATCCTCGAAGTTTCATGAAAGTCTGAATCCATCACCCCACATCCTATTCCCAAAGATTCATGAAAATCTGAAACCATCACCCCACATCCTATCTCCAAAGATTCATGAAAATCTGAAACCATCACCCTACATTCTATCCCCAAAGTTTCATGAAAATACTATTATTATTTTATTTTTGTCCAGAGGTGTCTTCTTTTTGAGAATATTTCAGGACAATTCCATATTATCAATCGATAGAAGCATAAGCAACGATATTCTAACAGTCCCAGTTGAGACCTAACAATACTGGACTTAATCCTCCAATTTTGTCAGTCCCTGAGCCACACCTATTAATTTTCGTCAAATTGTCAGATTGGTTTTACTGGAAGAGTGAAAACTTTGTTAGTATGGGGAAGTACATAGCCCAACGGCCTATATTATTTCACCATAACTGTAACCTATTTTTTCAAATTAAATTTGTATTATTAATTTGAGGATTTTTTGGTAACTTATTGTAGGTAAGTCAAACTTGATGAATTTATATTGTTGGTCATCAAATAGATGATCTGTAGTATAATAACGGCATCTTGCGCCATAACATTGACACAAAGTGGCGTAAATCAATCATTCGACCACACAAACAGTACTCCATTACACGAAGACATCTCCGATTCTGTTTATTTTACTTTTTTCCCAAACTGCATTGATACCTAAATCAAGAAAGCCGTTCCTATAACATGCCATAAAACTATGGATATCTCTTCTATTCGACTGATAGACAACCCCTTCTTACAGACTATATTTCAGTCCTAGATTATGACCGTTCTCTTTGATGGAGTCTCCGTAAGACCGGAGGGACCGGAGAGGGAAGTTACAGGCCGCAAAATTTGTCAATAAATCACCGGCAATGTACTTTCCCCAGTGCGCAATCTCATACTAAATTTCGTGAAGATACATTCGTTAGTAGGCTTTTTGAGTTGAACAACAATCCGTGGAGTAAAAAATTTAAACACATTATGACTATTAATATATTATAAAATTAGAGGGCGCCGGTAGCTCAGTGGTATGCGTGCTTGCCTTCTGAGCTCAAGATCGTGGGTTCGAAACCCGGCCGAGACCCTTAGTTTATTTTATCTGGGAGGTAAAATAAACTGAAGCACGCAGGTACTCGTTAATGACCCCTGCCCTAGGTGAATAAAAATTTAGGATAGACAATATTTAGGACTCACACAGTAAAATCGGGGTCATGTCCACCAGAGTGACGAACGGTTTTGGTAGTAGGCGATATGACCTCGTAGTTAAAGCCCGGGCATGAGTCATAATAACTAACTATTATAAAATTAATTATATTTACATATTTGTATAAAAACAGCTGTTAGGAGTGAAGGAACTTAAATAGTGAATAAATATACGAAAGATGGACTAGTCGCATTTTGTTTTGGAACGAAATGTGAACAACCAATGATTGGAAAACAAAAGACGACGATCAGATGTTTTTAATGGCAAGAAGAGTCTAAGGAGAGATGTTGAGGTGGACAGTTACAGTTGTTTTTAGGGTTAAGGTAATGAACCACATAGGAGTAAAATAACAGTGAAATAGATGCGCAAAGGTACTTTTATTTATTTATATGTACCTATATATGCCCAAAATATAAAAGAATTAGAAATAGTGGCCACTATAAAACAGATTATTTTATTTTTCAATTTATTTTTCAATATTTAGTTAACCAATTCATAATGTAGGTTAAGAATAAATAAACCCAATATTTGTTCTCTTCTATGCTATTCATTTTCCCTGTGAACCCAGTCAGATAATTTATACCTTTGAATTAGATTTAACATTTTTGAAAAGGAAAACAACACGGCATCTCATTATTATATTTAAAAGAAATTCAAATGAAATAATTATTAATTGGAATTTTTTTAAATACGTGCACTTTCTTCAAAATTGCACGTCTTGAACTTTCCATATTTTTTTAGGGCCCTTTTCGGAAATTACTGTAGAAATCAAAATTTAGTAGATGACCAGCAACAATTTTCAACAGGAAATGTGGCAATTTTATTATTCGTTTATTTTATTATTTCAATTTTTAATTTATATTTTTTTAAATTATCACAAACCTTTTGACCTCGTCGGATTTCGATGATGATAATTAGTTGTTGTTCTTATAAGAATTTAAGAGATTCTGACTTATGTCCGGGCTTTAACTACAAGGTCATATCGCCTACTACCAGAGCGCTCCTTCGTAAAGCATGCTGCCGCTTAGTTACTGGTGATGTTTATGTATCAACGATATTATTAATCAGTGGCTGCCTTCAGGATTAGCGACAATATAATCGTTATACTGTTGATAAATATTATCTACCCAGAAAACGGTCGGAACAAATGTAAGCAATTTTAAATTTTTTTTTGTTTCCTTTTGTTTTTTGTTCAAGTATGATAAGATTAGGTAATTACAAACAAAATTATCATAGATTAATTAATTTAAAAAAAACAAACATACATACATTATATATATATATATATATATATATATATATATATATATTATACTTAAGCACACGCCGTCCTTTGGACGGGATGTTAAGCGATAGTCTCGAGCCTGTACGATGTAAGGTACAAGAGGAAGAGGTATATATTTAATAGAGGTATATATATACCTCGGTATATAGGGGAATATATATATAATATATATATTATTCCCTTATTCAATTTTATATATATATATATATATATATATATATATATATATATAAAATTGAATTGAATATATATATATATATATATATATATATATATATATATATATATATATATTCCCCTATATACCGAGGTATATATATACCTCTATTAAATATATACCTCTTCCTCTTGTACCTTACATCGTACAGGCTCGGGACTATCGCTTAACATCCCGTCCAAAGGACGGCGTGTGCTTAAGTTTATTTTACCTCCCAGATAATCCGAAACCTTGAGCCCAGTAAGCAAGCACGCATACCACTGAGCTACCGGCGCCCTCTCACTCTTTATATATATAACAAACATACATATATATACATATATACAGGGTGTTCATTTTATCTTGACCCAGGTAAATAACTCGAAAAATAATTATTTTCTCAAAAAGAGCTTGATACAAAAAATATATAGTATTTTCAACGTTTTTTATGAATTAAAAAAAAAACAATTTTTTTTTTACCGTCAACCAATTTTTTTTTGCATATTTAGATTCCTGAGGAAAAATTTAATGGAGGTTAAATGAGACATTTTTTTGTTATACCAATATTAATGAATTTTATTGTAGTAAATGTTGGAACTGAGCAATTTTGCGGAACAACTTCGACAAATGTACTGAAGTTGCAGCACATCAGTTCCAACATTTACTACAATAAAATTCATTTATTAGGTTTAATATTGGTCTAACAAAAAAAGGTCTCATTTAACCTCCCCTTAATTTTTCCCCAGGAATCTAAATATGCATTTTAAAAAAAATGGATTGATAGTCAAAAAAAGTTTTTTTTTAAATTCATAAAAAATCTTAAAAATTTTAATTTGTTTAAAAATTAGATTACAGAAAATAATGCGGTAGTAATAAAAAAATGAATGCCCGCTGTACGACCAAGCTAGAGTGGAGTTGGTTCATGGGACAAGATCATATTTGGGACTGGATCTACGGCAGATGGTGACGGAAACAGACTACCCGATGTTCTGTCGATTCGTCGGCTCCTGACGGGTGCAGAAACTGGCAATGTAATGATCCCGAGCTAAACGTAGACTGGGTGATGTTGCTGCAACGCAAGGCGCACCTCTTTCAAAACCAACTAAAAATAAAAAATAAAATAATAATAATAATGCGGTCAATTCTACTCTACATTTTTTGTCTAAAGCTTTTTATTGAGAAAATAGTTATTTTTCGAGTGATTTACCATGTTACATACATAAAGAGTGAGAGGGCGCCGGTAACTCAGTGGTATGCGTTCTTGCTTACTGGGCTCAAGGTCGCGGGTTATCAGGGAGGTAAAATAAACTTGGGACGTTAAGCGTTGGTCCCGAGCCTGTACGATGTAAGGAACAAGAGGAAGAGGGGATTAGGCGTAGCCTTAAGACCAAAATTCGATGTGGATGACACCTACATATCTTCTGCGACATCGTTCGAAGTCGAAGGATTCTGCTGAAAAACTATAGATGTCGTCATTATGGAGATCTGGATACATATATACTATTTTGTGCCGATACATTATCTATATATAGTGATCGTGTCGACAGAGACATACAAACTTTTTTTTTTTTCATTTTTGGAATCAAAATTTTGTAAAATATAAAATTTGGGTGAAATATACATTGAATTTTTGACCGATTATATCACTTCCCTTATACTGGGGAAGTAAAATGAAAAAACGCTAATATCCGACGTAAGGTTCTTCGGCTATAATTACAGGTCCTTGGTTGTACCCGCATTGTTTGGCATCACCTGTGTACTGTAATGTACGGGTCCCACAGTATCAACTTAACACATTAACAAAATACCACTTACATCAAATTCTTATTTCATTTACATAAATAAGTTGCCAGTTTACCAAACTGAGAAGACCTATAGGGCCATTAGGACAGAAGGACTCTTCTTGGGTTTCCCTTTGAAATGGGGAAGTAGACAAAAAGGAATATGGTAAAGTATAGTCATCGTGCAAAAAATCGAGATCGAGTTATCAACGAGTTTTTACGTTTCAATGTCCCTGTGAACACGATAATTCCCGATAGAATGTATCGACACGATATTTTATGTGTATCCAAACCCCCTAAGGACGACATCTATTGATTTTCAGCGAAATCGGTAGAAGGAAAATAGGGGATCATGTATCGACATGAAATTTTAATATTTGAATTCAAAGCCCCCCAAAGATAGCACCTACTAATTTTAAAATAGGCAAAATGGAACTGCTGTAATGAATGTATCGTCATGAAATTTTATATTTAAATTTCAGGATAGCACCTATTAAGTTACCGCGAAATCGGTCGAAGGGAAAGAAGATATCAGAGAAGGGTGGCTTGACACCATCTATTATATTATATGCAACAATACTAGTCATGATTACGATACCAGGAAAGATGATTTTCGAATAACTAAACATTGCTCTTCTCTTCTTGAAAAAAGTATAACTCATAAAGGAATTAATTTTTTTTATGCCCTTCCCCACTTCTTGAAGTCAATAGATACAATAAAAAATTTAAATTTCAACTAAAAATGTTCATGTTAGAGGAAACCCTTTACACGGAAACGGAATTTTATTCTCACTGTTCAAAAAGAATAATATAATCACAATAAAGAATCGTGTTTCATATCCAAAAACATTATTTGATACAAAGCTTTCATTTTTACTTTTTGGGCAGAGTTCCTCCCAAGTCCAATGTACGTTATTGTTTTATTTATTCATTTATAATTGATTAATCTATATATATATATATATATATATATATTATATATTATTTTTCATATATTGTTATAGTTACATTGTTTTCTTTTTCTTTTCTATATCTCGCACATTGGGACCTGATGATGGGACGTAAGAACGTCCCGAAACATCGTTGGGATGAAGACACTTCCGAAGAGTTTTTTAAAAAAAATAGTTATCTTAATTTTTATTAAATTGAAAAATGTGTCTACTTATTATAAACGTATCTTGTATTAATTTTTTTTATGTACTCATATATTTTGAAGTATTTATTTGTTCAGTTTTTATTAATTTCATTTTACTTTTTTTAATAGTTTTGTCATTACTACTAATCATAGATGTGTTGGACTCAAGTAGTTATGAATCTGATTTATAAGCTATCTTAATGTATAAATTCTTTTGACGTATCCTATTACCATGTATTGGTTTAACGGAAATAAATTTATTATTATTATTATTATTATTATTATTTTCCACAAAATTGGCCGAAGGGAAGGGGGTTCAGAGAAGGGAGACAACACAAAAACCCTAATAACTGTCGATGTAATGAATATATCGACACAAGATTTAGTATGACGATTCAGTAGTGCCTGTGTAAAATAATATCAACTATATTTTTAGACCGAACGGATTGGTTTCGGAGGGAGAGTAAAACTTATTTGATGCTGTTGTTGATGAATTATTTAATTTGAAACATTTTTAATAAAGGAAGGATTTATCAGAAGTAATTAGTTACAATTCCATTGCTAAACATGCGCTGCAGCAGTCTTTATAAGAGGGGAAATATGCTGGTCTGCGCAGATAAGCATTTCTGAAAAGGATTAAAACGCAAGCTGAAAACTTTTGATCCAAACTATAAAAGAATATATTAAAAAAATGTGGCAGCTCGTCTCCCTACCGATTTAATCTATTCATATTGAAAAACTCCAATCCTAGAGTCAATACTATTGTATTTTCATATAATAAAGAGATAAGATGAAATGGAAGGGTTGTACGAGCAGAATTAGGGGAAGGGCGGTAGGGAGTTTAGCCCTTTCGAGTTTAGCCCTTTCTCATATAATATATTCAGGAAAAAAAAAAAAAAAATTCGTTGCGTCATTAAAAATAATAGATGGAGTTTTATGTGTGAGAAGGCTCAAGTTTATTGAGAGAGGGGGGCACACAAAAGGGTTGAGGGGCTCCGGTGGGCTCTGTCACGAGCCCCTTCATATGTATGAGCTCTTTCTATCCAGAGCCCATCTATCAAAGGAGATTTTCATGGCAAATTGTAAAACTGGTAAGGAGTTGGTCCTGTCTTTGTGTGTAAACCAGGTTTGTGAGGGGTCAGGGCCGAAGAGTACTCAAAAAGGATATACATTTAAATAAATATGGAGAAAGTATTGTAATCGTGCGAAAATACGAATTCAGTTTTCCAAAATTCACCTAAATATGTTCCCGATGGTCTGTTGGTGCATTGTTGTACTTGTGCTCAAGTTGCAATAAGTCGTCGGTGACACAACGGCTATGCACTTCTTCAGCAAGAATTAATTATTTACATTTTCGCTCTCCCTCCAAATCCAACCGTTTGGGCTAAAACTCAAAATTTTACTTACGTAGTGGCTTTTGAATTCTCGTATTAAATTTCATGTTGATACATTCATTACTTTGGCAATTATTGTGATTTTTGAGTTGAGCATCCCCTCTGATCCCCCCTCCCCTTCGGCTGATTCCGCAAAAAAATAATATATGTCTTCCTTAGAAGGTTGTGAAGTTACATATGAAATTTCGTGTCAATGCATTCATTACAACGGCAGTTATTAGAGTATTTGTATTAAGCTTCCTTCTTAATCGATTTGACTGGAGGGCGTAGCTCAGTGGTATGCGTGCTTGCTTACTTAGCTAAAGAAGCCCTTAGTTTATTCCATCTGGGAGGTAAAATAAACTTAAGCACGCCGTCCTTCTGATGGGACGTTAAGCGATGGTCTCGAGCCTGTACGATGTCAGGTACTCGTTAAAAACACATCTACCCTAGGTGAATAAACATTTTGGACTCCCATAGTGGAGTCGAGCTCATGTAAACCAGAGTGACGAATGTTATTTAATTATTATGACTCATGCCCGGGCTATCAGAGCGCTCTTTCGTCATTCTGGCGGACATGAGTCCGACTCTACTGTGGGAGTCCTAAATTTTACCTACATATGTTTATTCCATTAGGGGTTTTAACGTGTATCTGATATCGCGAAGGCTCGGGACCATCGCTTAACGCCCAATCCGAAGGACGACGTACTCAAGGTGAATACAGATTTAGGGTAGGAAAAATTTAAGACTCCCATAGTAGAGTCGAGCTCATGTCCACCAGAGTGACCCTATGGTAGTAGGCGATATGACCTCGTAATTTAAGCCCGGACGTGAGTCATAATAACAAACTAACTCAATTTGACTGAAAATAATTAGGTGTCGTCCTCGTTCTGATTACAAACATAACTTTTCTTATTTCTTATTGATATATTCATTCTATCGGTTGTTATTGTAATCACAAATACACACGCATATACAGACAGACAGTCATTTTTACATTTTTGGAATCAGAAGGTCGGAAAACATGAAATTCTGTTGAAAAACTCAGCTTCGAATTTTCCACCAATTACATAACTTCCCCTATACTTTGTATAACTGGGCGAGTATAATCGCATTAAGTAAAAATTGTAGAGAAAACTGAAAGACATACACGGTTTGCGAAATACATGCCGAAAACAGTTCGGAAACATCATATTTTTAGAAATTTCCTTGATTTACCCAAAAACCGCGTCCTATCGAAAGAATGGTTCTCACTGTTATGATATTTTCAATAGCTAATATAAAAAATAATATAAGTTATTTATTTGTTGAGCATCCTTACAATTTACTGCCGATGTAATGAAGAGAGGGGGGTTCAGGAGGGGTGCTCAACTCAAAAATCGTAATAACTGCCGATGTAATGATTGTATCGAAATTAAATTTACTATGGGAATTCAAAGGCCACTTTGTAAGTCAAATATTGAGTTTTAGCTCAAATGGTCGATTGACATTGGAGCTCAACTCAAATACAAAATTTAATATCAGGATTCAGAAAATACTATGTTAAATTAATTTGTGTTGGGAAAGTACATAACAGGTGATTCACCGGATTAAATGCAATCTTCCTCACTAGGAATCAGGAACAATGCATCTCAAAGAGTTGCAGTTGCATTAAAAGGATGAAATAAAGGACAGGATTCACTTTGACGTTGTCTGGAGTACCTGAACCATAATATAACCTCCGCCAATGTCCAATAACTTTACAGAGAGGAAGGATATATGCACGAAGAAGAAGAAGGACCATTGTGACTAGGAATGAAAGAGGGAGACATGACACGTGCAGCCGGGATGAGAGGAAGGTCTCCCAGGGCAACTCCAGGTCGGGATAAATCAGAAAGAGGCTTATTTCACGGGGGGTTAGTCCAGCTATAAACCAGAGGACTTACCTGGCCTCGGTCAGACGACCATTAACATTCTGCTTCTTTGTCAGAATCGTAAAAATACAGAAGAAAACAAAACGGTAGGTTTTCAAACCAAATCAAATCACCGTCAATGTACTTCTCCAGCGTCAATTTGAAACCGTGAACAAAAGTATTCGCTCTCCCTTGTGATGTATTAAAAAAAATACACACATTAAAATTATTAAATTATTGATATAAAAAAAAATTAATTATATTAATTTTCTATAAAAAACAATTTTCTTTTGTAACAAAAAAAAAAACAAAGAAAAAAAAAACACGGCCATCAGCTGTTTTTTTATGTGTAGAGACGAGTCGAGGCCTGGGTTCAATGGAGACGGTCTGAGTGAAGATAGAAAGTGGTGTTTAGGCTTAATAATGTAATGAACTAAATAGAAGTGAATTGACGGTGAAATTGATCCGAAAAGAAGGTACTGTTGTTTGTTTATGTGTACCAGGATATATGGCCCAGAAATATAATATATAGTTATATTATAACTTAAATTTAAAGAATGAAAAAAAAAAAATAAAACAGAAAATAATTGATATAGTGTTAAGAATTTAGTTTTTAAGATTTTTCTTTTGATTTTTGTTTGTTTCAATGTTTAGTTTTATATTTTATAATGTAGATGATTTAAAAAAAATAAACCTAATATTTGTTCTCGTAAATTCTATTCTATTCATTTTCCCTGTTGGCCCAGTAAAACAATTTGAAAACCTTTGGATTAGATTTAATATTATTGAAAATAATTAAAAATGGCATCTCTTTAGAAATCCAAATGAAAAGTTCGTTAATTGAAATTTTTTAAAAATATACGTGCACGTTCTTAAAAATTGCACGTCTTGAACTTTTGATATTTTTTTAGAGCGCTTTTCGGAAATTACTGTAGAAATCAAAATTAAATAGACCAGTTATACAATTTCTACAGGAAATGTGATATTTTATTGTTTATTTAATTATTAGTTTTATTATTTCAATTATTATTTATTTTTATTTAACAATAATTTCATTATCACACCCTTTAACAACAAATGTCCATTCTGTTTGAATTTATCCTTTATTTGATTCTTGCAAAATTTCAGTAATTTTGAAAAATTTGAAATCACCAAAAAGTACACACATTATGATAAAATACCTATTCTAACATTTTGGGCCATGGTTGGCTAGAGTGTAGGGCTTTAGTCGCATGGTGATTGGGTTCAAAAGAGAGAGACAACCTAAGATTAATTCGCACCTCGAGAAAAGGATTTAGTGATTAACAGAAGAAGGACGATAAAAACGAGGCAAGGAGATTAACTAACGATGGGAAGAAGTCGTCTGGGGTGGACAGAGACAAAGTTAGCGCATTACCTGCAGAACAACACTCGAGGATAACTGTATCGGAAGTTAGCGGTCTGAAGGACTGGGGAAGGTTTTTGTAGCTCACTGCCGATTTGTCAGCAAGCAACTTGAGTCCATTTCTTCAGGAGTCCCCAGTCAAGGGTGAAATATGATCCACAATCTACCGTGGGTAAAGTTGCCCCGTTCTACAACGATGGAACAATGTTTTCTGCCAAGGCATTCAATTCAAAAATCCTACTTAAAATAGTCAATGTTTCATAACAACAAAATTCTTCACACAAAGTTTCTTTCATCACCGAAATAACTAAACACAGATATAAGAAAATCCATTTCTCCCTTAGTTTCCACAATAAACTTCTAAACCATGTCCTTCTCCAGTCCCGAAAGAAGCCTTCTTTCCCGTAATGGCCCAGAGACCTTCGGATAGATAGGGAGCCCGACTCTACTGTGAGAGTCCTAAATTTTGCTTACACTAAATTTTTATTCACATAGGTAAATAAGATGTCTTTAACGAGTACCTCACACAGGTACTCGTTAAAGTACAGGCTTGGGACCATCCCTTAATGTCCCATCCGAAAGACGGTGTGGTTGCGAACCCACTAACTTGAGCTCAGAAGGTAAGCACGCATACCACTGAGCTACCGGCTCCCCTCTAAATATATTATATATGAATTCCTGAAAAGACAAGAAATGAACAGACGATACAAACTGTTACTAAGACTACTGGACAAAAGTTCAAAATTATCTCTGAGAACAAAACGACTAATAATATTATATAACGCAATACTCAAGCCAATCTGGTCTTATGGACCATAGTTCATATGGTCTTCTGACAAAGCTTCCAATCTTCAGTGCATTCAATCCTGGCAACCCAAAATCCTTCATACAATAGTCAATGCTCCTTATTACATACATCCTCGGAACTACATACAGCTCCATTCGAGCCTTGGTCTCCTCCAGAGACTTCCTGTCCAGCGTTCTCCAGTTATGCAGCCGAAGGTTCCTTGCATCCCCATCGACTGCGTCCATCCATCTCTTCCTGGGTCTTCCTCGTCCTCTGTTTCCCTCCGGGATCACTACCATCAGTTTTCGTGGGGTTTTTGAGCCTCCTGCATCCTTTGCACATGGCCTGCCCATCTAAGCCTCGCCAGTCTTATCACGTCTGTGACCTCGAGCTCTCCAAACTCAGCAGCGACCTCGGTATTATTTTTAATCCTGAACAAGCCGTTCTCTTGGACCGGACCTAGGATCCTCCGCAGAACCTTTCTCTCGAATATCTTGAAGCTTCTCTCGTCTGTACTGGTCATCGTTCAGGTCTCTGCCCCATAAGTCAGGACAGGCCTGACCAGAGTTTTATAGAGCTGCACCTTTGTTGGCTTGGTGAGCAGTCGAGACCTGAAGTGACGCTGGAGCCTATAGTAGCTTCGATTGGCCGCAGCAACTCCTTATTACATGTCCAACAAAACTCTTCACACTGATTTCAATATTGCCTTTGTCACAGAATTAGCTAAATCCAGGCATAAACAACTATTTTTCTCCTTTAGTACTCACATTACACTCTAATCCATGTCCTCCCTTCTGACGCACTTCCCGAACGACGCCTTAAGCGCCAATGGCCTAGAAACCTTCTCAGTGACAGTGATTAGCCTTAAATGAGTGCGACTAGGAAGTATCACCACTGGGTGATTTCTCCTCTCATGACATTTTACCATTGTCATTTTTTCTCCTTTAGCACATTCCCTTGTTGTAAATATCTTCTTAAAAGAAAAAAATATATATATGTATACATATATATATGAATTCAGAAAGTCCTTATTCAACCCAAAAGTAATGAAATTGTGATAAAAAAATTAACATTGTATTTGTGTTTGATTACATAATTTCCCCTGTACTTTGAATAGTTGAGTTGGGGAAGTAAAAAAAAAAAAAAATCATGTTTACCCTTTTCAATGGGTTAGATCAAAGAAGACCATAGATAAAGAAAGGTTATGAAAAAAACCGGATTGTTACAACATTTGCTCCCCCGGTCCTACATGAACCGACCCTTTCAATGGGGGTTCATCTGTTTCCTGGGCAAGGTCGGGTGCAACGCAGATTACATCACACCTGGGACAACTTTTTTTTTTTTTCAAAAAACCCGCCCCCCTCTCTCCCTCCCCCGTATCCAGTCTTTTTACAACCCGTCCCCAAAAACCCCATTAGCTGTGTATCTAATTTCTGTAGTTGTCGGGTGTCAAAAGCTTCGGATGACAAAGACCCCCGGAGTTGGCCGGTCCATAGACTCCCTCATCCGTAAAATCTACAAGAAAAACACCAACCCAAACACAATTCCACGGAGAAGAGGATTCAGGGATTTATCCATTTTGGGTAAAGCTGCGGATGGCTCTGAAACTGTCATAAACATTTTTGATATGACGTTTATTGAGGCCTGACTCTTCACAGTTGCATAGAAAACGTCTGAATAAGGACAGATTCTGGATACAGTTAAAAAAACATTAAGGCGTAGTCAAGGACCACGCCGTGGATTTTCCGTGAAAACGTCGGGATAAAATCATTTTTCATTTTCTTTTCGATGCTGCCGTAGCTCTTGCATTTGCTCGGCACTATACTTTTTAGGTTTTTTTAAATTCATTTTGATGCGAGCTTTCTTCTGATTTGTGTTTTCTATAATTTCGCGCATATTTACGATTCATATGAGACGACATCTTTAATTTTTTTGCAATTTTCAATTTAATACCGATTTTTACATATATTTCGGCGAATATTTTTATTGTTTCACTTTGAGTCCTAGTAATGCTCCTCAAGCTCTTTACAATGACACTCGAATCAACGTTCTATCTAAACGCGTTGTCACGCTACACTAATTTCTAATTTTACACAACGCTAATTCGCAACAATCATCCGACGGCGCCCACAATAGCCCGATAACGTCACAGGCAAAACAAACACGGATAGACATGTCCTATCCATTGTGACAACCGTTGTTATCGAATTAATAGCCTCATAGTTATTATCGATTGAAATCTGACGGTATTTTGTAACACAAGAAAGTCTGACCGGATATCACTGTGCATAACGAACGAATAGACGTTTTCACGTCAAAAAAAAAAGTCTTCAGGCAATGTACTTCCCCAACACGAATTAATCTATTTAATATTTGCTCCCAACCAGGTGATCCTCCCCGAAGACGGAGGCGGTGCTGGCCGAGAGACCTGCTATGATAAGACAGAAAGTGTCTTTGGAGTGCTGAGACCAGAACCTCTCTTCAGCTCTCCTGTCCCTCTCGGTCTGCCTCCACTGCTGGGCGGATCCTGAAGGTACGGGGGACAACCCTCGCCCCGTCACTTTTACCACCACTTTATTTTCTTTTATGATTTCTTTATGTACTTTACTTTTTTCACGCCATTTACTGTATTTATTTAGTATTTCTTTAAATTGTAATTATTATTCTATTTTGTTGTATATATTTATTATGAGGGCGCCGGTAGCTCAGTGGTATGCGTGCTTGACTTCTGAGCTCAAGGTCGTGGGTTCGTAGCCCGACCGAGGCCCTTAGTTTATTTTATCTGGGAGGTAAAATAAACTTAAGCACGCCGTCCTTCGGATGGGACGTTAAGCGATGGTCCCGAGCCTGTACGATGTCAGGTACTCGTTAAAGACCCCTACCCTAGATGAATAAAAATTTAGGGTAGGCAAAATTTAGGACTCCCACAGTAGAGTCGGGCTCATGTCCACCAGAGTGACGAAGGAGCGCTCTGGTAGTGGGAGATATGACCTCGTAGTTGGAGCCCGGGCATGAGTCATAAAACCTAACCAAACCTAACCTATATTTTGTGATAATTACTTGTTTGCTACCACATTTCCTGTAGAAATTTGATCTCTTTTGTTTATTTAAATTTTGATTTCTACAGTAGTTTGCCGAAAATTGCCCTAAAAAAATATTATCAATAATTTAAGACGTGCAATTTTTAAGAAAGTACACGTATACAACGAAAAAAAATTCAATTAAACAAACTTTACACTTGGATTCACAAAGAGATACCAATTTTTACTAATTTTAAATAATATTAATTTCTAATCCAAAGTTTTTTTTAAATTATACTACTGGGACAACAGGGAAGATGAATAGAATAGAATTTGAAGAGGTCAAATAATTGGGTTATTATCTATATTTACATATTTAAATTTAAAAAAAACTTATTTGAACAAACAAAACAAAAATTTACAATGGCACAAAAACATTAAATTAATACTTAAAAAACTATTTCTTTTTTTTTATTTGGGCATATTGAAAATTATATATTATTAATTGTACCTTCTCGACGCCTCTACCACAAAAACCAGACCCCGTCAACTCTTCACACTTTAATTCCACCCCAGTCAACTTTCATCTAATTGTTCAACTTCATTTTTATTTAAAACATATCAAACCACAGTGCACCGACTCACGACTCCATTCCACTCAACACTATTTTACAGCAGTTTTTTTATATGTTTTCTTGTTTTGTTTCTCAAACACCTTGATATATATCTAATATATATATGATATTAGATTATAATAAAAAAATTACTTTTTATTCATAAAAAAATGTTCCGTAGTGTACATCACATTTGCCTTTTCCTTCTTTTTAAAAAAAAATGTTTGTTCACAAAATTTTTTTTTTTTTTTTTATAAGTTCTTTCAGATTTCATTTCTTCCTATACACAGGTTGATTAACTTCTTCCTCGAATCCACATGATAAGCTTCCTCCTTCAATACACAGATGGATTAACGTCTTCCTCCAATTCACAGGTAGATTAGCTTCCTCCTCAAACGCACATGTTGGCTGGCTCCTTGATGTCTTCAACTCATTGATCAACGATGTATCGAAGTCTCTCTCTCACTTACACTCACTGATTTATTTTTTATATGCCCAATTCGACGCTCTTTTTATACATATATGCCCATTTTTTATTTTTTTTTTATTACTATTTACAATTATTAAACTTATATATATACGTACTTAATTTCTAATAAACAAAAACAAATCTTAATCTAAAAATTTACAATTAATCCTTAACCTAAAGAAAATGTTAACTTAAATTTATAAAAATTGGAACTAATTGAACATAAAAAAAAATATAATACTAAATTTTTTACATATTTACAGGATCAGTCATAGTCATTAAATCAAGTTTGGAAATAATCAAGTTGGATGCAGATTTAAGAAATTGCCAATTATTTTACTTTCCGCCTTTACCATCAATATACAATTGTATGTATTCAAAATAATTATATAAAAAGATTGTATATAAAAAAAAATTTACTTGAAATAAAAATTAAATAAATCCTTCGGTTTTACTTCATCACACTTCCAAAATATATCATAGCAATGAAAATTAGGCCTCACGCCGGGTAATAAGGAATACAAATTTAATTTATTTAATATATATATAGTACTTGTCTTTTGAGGTATTAAATTCTTTGAGACGTCCTTCATACTTCCTAACTAAAAAAAATGTATCTCACATATATTTCAATTCAATTTACTTCCCTAACTAATTACACCCTAAGAATACTTTCGTCGATGTAGCAAAATTACGATTCCTCCTATCTCAGGTAGGCAACCAACACTACAATATAAATCTCCATTATATCGCTAGTTCTTTCTAGTCGACATACAAAAATCATCTTCCACGCAGAAAAAAAATATATATCTCCAATATATCGCTAGTTCTTTCTAGTCGACACACAAAAAAATCATCTCCCACAGATCAAAAAAATATATATCTCTAATTAATCACTATCTCTTACAAGGATTAAAAATAATATCTCCCAAAACAAATCTATATAATCCCGACGTCTAAAAGAATGTCATCAGCAATTTAATTTCAAAACTTCTCTAATTAATATTACCCTTTGTTTGTTCCTATTCCTAAAGTTATATAATGTGCTCCTACAACTCTTCTCATTCTCATCTACTCTCTCTATTAAACAAATTTACGTAGAAAAAACATGTTACTCAAATAATAAATGAAATTGTCTAAATAATAGAATTTATAATAACAAAAATTTACTAACCTATGCATACATACAATTTATATAATATATTATCCTTTCAAGGCTTCTATACATTTTCGTTCGTCTTTCTAATTTATAATATTATTATGATTTAGTCACGTCCGGTATCCTAGCTGAACAGTTCCGAAACAGAAAATCTGTCCCCTTGACTCGGCCTCAGGAAGTTCGTCATGTCTCCAAAGAGATCTAGGCATCTGTCAGCCTGCTGATTATCTTTCTAACATTTGTAATAAAAAATATAATAAAAAAAATCTATCTTCTTCCATATTATGTTCGTTCAAAATCAATCAGTTATATGTATATGTTTTAATTTTCAATAATCATTATTAATAAGTAACTTCTAAATAAAAAAAACTTTCACATATTAAATTTGGGTGACTAATCCTTAAATATAATTCTCAGATAATTTTATACTGATCCTATCATATAATCTAATCCTAAAAAAATATAATTCCTAATTACTTTAAACACAGAACTATACCAAAATTCATTCATACTCTTCATGTACCAAAATTCTCTCATTCAAAAAAATAAATTTATCATCCATACTATTATATTAGTCCATGGTCACTTCGTCATATTTTAAATTAATCCTAATTCTGTCATGTTAGTCTGTCAGTCATTTCCTCAAACTCATCCGAGTTGCAAAAAAAAATAGGTTCACTATAAAAAGTGGCTAATGCAATTATATTGCAAAGCCCAAATTTAATTTTATCTTTTTCCGGATGCCCCGGCGAATTATGTCTTTAAAAATCCCCTCCCCCTTCTCTAAATATTCATTCAGTGTTAATTTTCTCCTTAATACCTGTTTAAATTCTCTTACTCCTTTTTTAAAATTGTTCTTATGTATTTTATTAACCTCCTTTCTATTTCCAGTTTGTCTGTAAGTTTTAACTATATTTTCTTTAAAATTAAAATTTGTCTTTTGTTTGTTGTCCTCAGTCTGTTCGTTTGTTTTGTCTAATAACATCCAAATGTTCCTTTCACTCTGTCCATCCACATCAACATTCATCCTATTTTCTTGAATTTCACTTAATACTAATTTTTCTACATTTTGACTCTCTTCCTCCACCTCTTTCTCTAAAATTTGGGTCTGTTCCTCCCCACTGTTATTCTCTGTTCCTTCTACCTCATCAACTTGTGACTGACTGTCAATAATAAGAACCTCTTTTTCTACTTCAGAATTCCCTTCATCCAACTTGTTAATTTTTTGAATAAAGTGCTTTTCTAAGTTTTCTCCTGCTTTATTTATCCTACTTTCAACTCGTTCATTTTCTATTTGAATTTTCTCTACTTGGTTCATCAAATTGTCCACCTTTTTATTTAATTTAAATTCTAAATTTTTAATGTCACCCCTTAAGTTTGTCTCTAATTTTCCTAATTTGTCCCCCATTTCCCTTTTTAAATTTGTCTCTAAATTTCCTAATTTATTACTTTGCTCTTCCATTTTTTGATTGATATTTCCAATATCCCCAGTTAACTTTGTTAACACAACACGGAGCCATTCCATATCAGGAGCAGCAATGCCCTCTTTTTCTTTATCTTTATTTACCCCCTCCCCTTGCGACTCCTCACCTGTACCCTGCATGGACTCCATTGCGGCTGGAGTCTCCCTTTCTCTATCTTCTGATAACTCCATATCGGATCTTTCCTCCGAACTTGACCCTTCCTCTCTACTTTCCTCCTCTAATCTTCTCGCTTGTCCTCTGGTAATTGGCATTTTCTTACTTTACTAAATATATAATTACTAAACAAAAACAATGTTATATAAAATAGTAACCTTCTTTTGAAGTTGGCAAAAAAAAATATTATTTCTCAAAATTAAATGTAACCCTTATTTGTCTCTATTCTATCCTTTTCATCTTTTTCAACCTATTTCCCTACTTTAATTAATATAAAAAAATTCTCCCATCAAGGTTTTGCCAAAATATGATGGGGCTTTGTGGCGAAAATCGTCCCCACAAGGGATATGCCAAAAATGTGATAAAAACTTGCTTGCTACCACATTTCCTGTAGAAATTTGATCTCTTTTGTTTATTTAAATTTTGATTTCTACAGTAGTTTGCCGAAAATTGCCCTAAAAAAATATTATCAATAATTTAAGACGTGCAATTTTTAAGAAAGTACACGTATACAACGAAAAAAATTCAATTAAACAAACTTTACACTTGGATTCACAAAGAGATACCAATTTTTAATAATTTTAAATAATATTAATTTCTAATCCAAAGGTTTTTCAAATGATACTACTGGGACAACAGGGAAGATGAATAGAATAGAATTTGAAGAGGACAAATAATTGGGTTATTATCTATATTTACATATTTAAATTTAAAAAAAACTTATTTGAACAAACAAAACAAAAATTTACAATGGCACAAAAACATTAAATTAATACTTAAAAAACTATTTCTTTTTTTTATTTGGGCATATTGAAAATTATATATTATTAATTGTACCTTCTCGACGCCTCTACCACAAAAACCAGACCCCGTCAACTCTTCACGCTTTAATTCCACCCCAGTCAACTTTCATCTAATTGTTCAACTTCATTTTTATTTAAAACATATCAAACCACAGTGCACCGACTCACGACTCCATTCCACTCAACACTATTTTACAGCTGTTTTTTTATATGTTTTCTTGTTTTGTTTCTCAAACACCTTGATATATATCTAATATATATATGATATTAGATTATAATAAAAAAATTACTTTTTATTCATAAAAAAATGTTCCGTAGTGTACATCACAATTTATTATTTTGTACTTTTGACTTATTGTAAATATACTTAATAAAAATGTAAAAAATGTTGTTCTTTCTCTATAACCAATCGAGCGTTTTCTCTACAAATAGGTAGATAGATAACATTTTTATTGTACTAAAGAATACAAGCATTATGGTAATGGGGGGTTCTTTAAAAAATACATATTATTATAGTTATAGAAAATAAAAGAAAATAACAACAGTTAATAACA